>SSNP01000363.1:130418-170596 GCA_006937955.1 Pachypanchax playfairii
ACTTTACCGGGGTTTTATCAGGGCCTTTTTAAAGTATGTGCTCTTTTTAAATGGTCTCAGGATGAGCACAGGTCCACACATTGGCTCCTTGAAGAGCCTCTGATTGATGGAGCAAGGCTTGATATATGTAACGACTCTCTGCCTGGGTTAGCGAGAGCACTGTACAGCTCCAAACTGGTGAATCTCAAAAGACTGATTCAAGTAGCAGGAGTCACTTTGTCGGACGCTGTCGCTCTGGCCTCAGCACTTGGGGTCAGTTCTGTCCGACTGACTCAGAGAATGCTGGAACTGTGGAAAGGACGACTGATGGATAAGGAGTTGGAGTCCCTGGAAAAAATGAGTGGACATGAACTGACAGCTTTTTCAACTATTGAACCCCCGGACATGTTGTTGAACATTCCTTTTACGAACTCGGATGGTCCTCTACTACAATCGATGTGTGGAGGACAGATGTCCCTTCTTAATGCTGGGAAACAAGCACTATATATAAACTGTGTAAAGACTATTAACAAGGAGAAACTCAAAGGACTCTCATCCTCAGTGTGGTCGAAGAGATTTGGCATACATAATCCAATATGGTCGACATTGTATGTTTCCCCACTGAAAAAAAGGACTGGGGATCTGCAGTGGAGAATCTTACATGGAGCAATTGCAACAAATGCATTTTTGTCCAAGTTAAATGTTAATGTGTCTGATGCTTGCCCCTTTTGTGGTTTATTTGAGAATGTTTTTCATATTTTTACTGGTTGTAAAAGGCTTGACCCTCTTTTTAAAACTTTTAAGCATATTTTTCGTGTTTTTGGTACAATTTTTTCTTTCACAGGTTTTATTGGTGGAATGAAAACGAATAGGAAAAACAAAATCAGGAACAGAGTGTTACACTTTCTAATAGGTGAAGCAAAATTGGCAATTTATCTTTCTCGGAGAGATAAATTGCAGAATGAACAAGCGTATGATGTGGTGAGAGTATGGAAAATAAATGTTAGAGCAAGGCTGAAAATTGAATTGGCATACTCTTCTATATGTCAGGATGTGGAAGGTTTTATGAAGACATGGTCTGAGAAGGGTGTTCTTTGTCAGGTTGTTGATGGTAAATTGGAGTTTGGACATGTGTTGTTGTAACGTGTTTACCCCGAAGAGGATCAGTTGAGTGTTTTTCCTGTCTTGGTGTGTTGCTCGTGCCACTCCACTAATGTTTCTCTCTCTCTCTCTCTCTCTCTCTCTCTCTCTCCCTCTCTCTCTCTCTCTCTCTCTCTCTCTCTCTCTCTCTCTCTCTCTCTAGTCAAACACGGTCACATCACTCACTTGTGTTCTCCAGCATCTGCTCACTGTTTCCACCCGGAGCCTTTTACCAGATGGAGCCAGAGGCTGGAGGAGATTCATTCAAATTTTTCTCCTGCTAGAGTTTTCCAGGATTATCTTCACGGTGCTTGATCTCCAACTTTCAGAGATACCCAGTAACTGTTTACTTGTGTTTGTCACAGCCACAGAAATAACAGTCTCACTCTGTGCAGTTTTCATTAAAACTCTTTAGTCTGTACATTTTCAAATCCAAAACCAAGCCATTACAAAACATGGGAACATTGGCCTGGTATAGTTTTTCATAGAAAATTTGATAGGTCTAATAGGTCTTACACTGTATTTCTTGAAAGGCCTCCTTACACTGGATGATAACGATTATGCTATCCTCAACCTGCACGGTAAGTAGAATTATGGAATGATTTAATCTCTGGAAAAGACTACACCTTTTCCACTCACATTTACATCCCACACCACAGTATGAAAGAATCTCAGTCCGCAGCTGTGACACTTTAAGTCCTTACACCTTCCTCCTTACCTCGACTATCATTATCTTTGTCTTTCATTAATACCCAGGGGTCTAAGTTTGTCTAGTTTATATGAAAATCTACCCTGAACTCCAGTCAAATCACTTTAGATAGCCCACCTTTTTTGTAATGTTTGTGTTTTATAGGTAAACCTCAATGTGTGAAAGATGAAGGAAGACTTGCTGCGAAAACAATCATGAGTCTGATATGCTCTTAGGTCTTGGCATTGCCATCTGGGTTCCTGAGATGCTCTCCTTTGCCCTGAATCCACTCTTTACAGCAGCAGCAAGTTCCTACAAAGCTCCTATCTTTACAATTACAATTGTATGTTAGCTCCAGATTGCCACAACCACCTTGGACCAAGTCAGGATGCACCAATGTTGTAGGAGATTACAGCACACTAGCATAACTTTATCACGTAATGGTGTTTTAGTCTGAACTTGAGACCAAGGTCCCCACTCAAGCATCAATTCAGTTCAATTCAATTAGATTCTACTTTATTAATCTCAGAAGTGAAATCACATGTCATTGTAAATCTTTTCTTTTTAAAGGGTGACATTAAAGAGGGTTATAGTTGTGTGTAGGAAGGGTTTCCCTTAGCAGATCTGAAAAAGCCTTTGACTGAACATACACTGTTGTTGAGTTACAAGGTTGTTCAGAGGATGATGAGGGTTTTCCATGATGTTCTTCATTTTTTGAAGCATCCTTATTTGGGCAATCAACTCAAGATATAGCTTATACTTACACTGTTATAGATAACATAAGCTCAACTTATGTTCCTTCACACTCAAGAGGAATAATTATCCTATGTATCTATTGCTTTTTAACCTTCTTTATGCTGTTCAGCGCTTTGGGCAACCTACGGTTGTTGTAAACCACTTTTATAAATAAAAATTGATTGGTTGGTTGGTTGGTTGATTATCCAACCAACTTCCTATAGCCTAAAGCATTCACCTTTACTCCTTGTTTGTGCCGAGTTTTATTTTATTCATTTTATTAATTCATGCCTTCTTATTCATGTCTTTTGTTTGTTTGTTAAATAAAATTCACTATAATTTTATTTAGTAGTTTTTTGAGTTTTATGTTTGATATTAGATCACTTGCAAAGAGATCACCTATCCTTGAACTTGAGATTAATGATTAGATAACTTATTATTATACTTTATTATTATAACTTATTATTATATATATATTATGATTATTATAGTCATTTGAATTTAAATTTTGTTTCCCTCTACTAGATGGTGGTGAGTTAAAGATAAGTTGCTGAACACTAAAATGTTGTGAGAACAGTCCTCTGTGGTGTTTCTAATCACATTGTCAGACACACAATCCTTCAATCTCACAAACTGGACTGTTTGTCAGGTAGCCATTAATCCAGGCAACTGTGGAGGCATCCACCTGTGTCTGCTGGAGCGTTTTCACATGGTAAAGCAGGATTAATTGTGTTAAATGTACCAGAGAAATCAAAGAACATGACCCTCACAGTGCTGTATGCTTTGTTCAGATGACAGTGGGTCTGTTAAAACAGGTTTATGATGGTGCCTTTCCTTTCAACCCTGTGGTGATAAGCAAAGGGCAGTGGGTCCTGATAGGGCCTTGTTTACTTATTTAGGTGAACCACTATCAGTCTCTTCAAGACTTTCGTGATATGAGATGTCAGGGCAACAAGTCTGTAGATGTTAAAGACAAATGGATGAGATGTAGTTGGTACTGGAACAAGGCAGGATGTTTTCCATAGCACTGGCACCTTCTCCTGAGTGAGGTTAAAGTTGAACAGATCAATGACGGACTTAAAAGGAGAGACAGTTAAATGTTCCTGGTTTCTAGTGCTAAGGTATGACAGGGAAGCTGTGGGTGAAAGAAGGATAGAAGTGAAGAACACATTTAATACCCTCCAACACAATAATAAACCACCATGACCTGACTATAGAAGTTTTATGTATGCTCAAAACCACTGTCAGCATGTGTTCTTAATAAACACCTGAAAAACTCACCAAAACCCTGTAAATACCGTTCAAATTCTGGCTGATTTTTTTTTCAGGTCATAGCATCATTATCATCTAAATTCCTTTAGGTCCAAAGACCTAAAGTTACACCGCTGTTTAATAAATTAATTACTCCAATCTCACCAAGACACAAAGCAACACTTTTGCAAACAACATTGCAGCATACCTGCTGGGAAGTGAAAAGAATTAATCAAAACACAATGTCCTGATGAAGTTCTCTATTTTTTTTTTCTTTTAATGAGTTGCACCTCAAAACTATACTACAAACAGTATACAGTCATCATAAAGCAAAGTCAATTGACATTTTTTGTGTGCTTTTTTTAGTCAGGAGCTTACATGTTCATCACAAGATTCCCTGTTTGACACTGTATGTGAGGTGCATAATAAAGCAGCATTGTGGGAGCATCTCACTCACTCATGTAAAAGCTGCAGATAAGAACTCACTTTCTTTGGTCACAGAAAATTAAACAGCCATAAGGGGCAATCCTTATGCATTAGTTACCTTTCAAGAACAATGTTACAATTTGTCAGTGGACAGTTAGGGTACATCATTGAGGTTACCGTTTATATATTATGATTACATTAATCATGGAAAGCTCTATTCACATAGATAATTCTCAGATTATACATGGAACAAGGGAGATTCGGGGAGAAATAACCCTCTTTAATTAACAGCAGGCATTAAAAGGAACTATTTTATTACATCACTATAAAAATAACTAATGAGCCCATAATTGGGTGATTGGGGAGGCAAAGAGATGTGTGACAGTAAATGTCATTGTGACTAATATATTGATAAAGCATTTAATGAGTCATTGTTCAGAGAAAAACATAATATTACTGATTTAATATTTTGATGTAATTTACTGGATTATGATAAGACTTCTTAATTTTACAGTATGTGTTTTGACTTGTTTCTGAAGTTGTAACAGATACTCTGCATCTATGAAAAAGTAAGTACAGAATGTCTGCTTAAATATGGAACACCAAGGTGATAGTCCAATAAACCCGTATCAGCATCTCTTAAAGAGGACATTCCATTAAAAACAGTTTTTCTGAGTTAGCTGTTGATTATTTTAGCTCAACAGGTGTTCTTACCTTTGTATTGGGTGTGAAAATGACACAATAATTCCTCTTTCAGTGTTTATCTGTTAAAGTACACAGGTGGCAATAACACCCGAGTTCAAAAAGCCTGTATTTGTTACGTCACAACTCATTTGCTCATGAGTATTTATCAGCTCACACAGTTGAAACCATGCCTAGCAGCTGCATCGCTAAAAGCTGTTAGCATAAACACATATCAAATCAGAAGATCCTGTGTGTGCTGTTGCCATGCGCAGCGGAGAAGGAAACAGGAAGCCGTGCTCTCATAGGCTAGTTTGTTAGCCAATCTTAGTCCAGCGAATTAGCATAATGAATATTAATGAGCTGCAGCAGAAGCCAGGCAAATCTTGAAGCACACAGAGTAAAACGGCTGTAAAATCAGTGTTTTTTAGATATAAAATGTTTCATACTACAGGTTAATACTTCAGAAATAACCACAAACTAATTAAACTTGTGTGAAATGGCCTCTTTAACACTTGATTAATAAATTACGCAAAAATGTGGTCTTGGGATTAAAGCAGGGCTTGACAAAAATTCGGCCCAGGCATTTTGACGAGAGACCGGCCCTCCAGATTTTATTGAAAACGCAATAAAGCATTTGAATGACAACAAACACTGTTGTGACAGTGATGTGCAGTGTCTTGTTGATATTTATGCATCAATCTGATAAACTTAAACCTGAACCATCCTCCCTGTCCTGGTATTTTAAACAGTAAAAGCAGAAATCAAAAGACTAGTTGGTCTCGTTAACATCCTGAACTACCTACGACACATGGTGGAAACCTGAAACTAAGACAAACACTAGAGGTGAGACATGATCATTAATGAATATTAAAATTAATAAATGACAGATTTAGGGAAATTTTCAGAAACTATTTATTTACCACATCAACAAACAACATGGCAGCACTTTTTTTTTTTTTTTAAATATGGCAACCTATAAATGAAAGCAGGCAGAGTGAATAACACTTAATTAGCTTTTTTACACACAGTACTGGTACAGTATGTAGAAATTGTGGGAATATATTGACATCATATACAGTACTTACTAACTTCTGAAGAAATTATGATTTAACCTTGAAAAACAGACACAAGTGAAAGAACAGAGAAGGTGAGAAAGAATGGCACTTGTTGGACTTGTCTTTTATACATAAATATATTTTATTGATATGTTGTATATAGTGCTGTCAGTTAAACGCGTTATTAATGGCGTTAACTGAAACCCATTTTAACGGCGTGCATTTTTTTATCGCGAGATTAACGCTCGTTCTATTTGGGCCAGCCCGTTGTAGTTTTTCTCCACGATTTTGCAAAAAACTCGTTACGTTAGAAAACTACAACATCACACCGGCTCTAGTAAGACCGGTCTTGTGCGAAAATGTGTTCCCCTGAAATATTCTGTTTCCCCTGTCTCGGGAGCGCGCACTGCAGCCAGAGGGGCGGAGCCGACAAGCTTCACAGCCCTTCAGATCAGTTTCTCGCTAGACTGAAACTAGACTGATAAAAGGACAAGTTTCCCTGTCGAAGTTCTTGCTTTATTAAGCTTCCGTTAAATCAATGAACGAAAACGAAAATTGTTTTGAGTGTTTTTTTTACTCGCCGTGAGAATCAAGTCTCTCGGTATTCACGTACACTAAACCTGGCGATGACTTGATTAGTCTGAGCTACAACAATGATTAATTTGACTCTGGGATTAAAAATAAATTTTTGAATTTCAATTGAAATGATTATCATCCACCAAACACTATTTTCTATAACTTCTTGTTTGTTTAGGCTGCGATGTTTTTATATTACTTTATATATGTAGATGGATGAACGGACAGACAGTCAAAGTTACAGGGGGGAACAGGATTTCTCAGCACCCTGAAATATTCCGTTCTGTGAGAGAGCTGTGGCCTTATTGTTACGTTCAAAACAAACTTGAAAGAATATGTTAAACCATCATTTAATTGCACTACAGGCTATTTTGCCTGATTTACCTTAACATGTGCACTTTATTTTATTTCGTATCCCCCTGTTTTGATCCCTGTTGAAGAGATGGCTTATGTGACACTTTTTTCTTCAGCCTTCTGTTGAACAGTGTTATATTGTGTGTGAGATCATTTTCTCCAATTGTGAATGACTGTTGAATTTAGGTATATGCCAGTGTTTTTTTTCAATAAAAACATTTGCACAAAGCAAGCCGATCCACTCTTCCATAAGAGCATTAAAATGAGAAAAAAAATAACTGGGACAAAAAAGAAATCAAGGGACACTTGAACTAGATAATGTGCGATTAATCAAGCTTAATTGCGAATTAACTTGGACATAAATTCGATTAATCGCGATTAAATATTTTAATCGTTTGACAGCACTAGTTGTATATTGTTTTTACTTTTTAATGCTTTATATGATCACAGTACTAGTATCTTTATTCTCCAAAACTAGCTGGAACATATATAGTAGTACTTACATTAGAACTTAAAAAGTTGCATGAGAACCTCTTAAAGTCTGATCAGACCCTGAAAACAGAAAGGAATAATAAAATCTATTATATATTTATGTATAAAAGACAAAAACAATTAAGTAGTTAGGATACTTAAAAATCAAAGTAACTTCTACAGTATGTGTCATGTTCGAGGTTGATGTAGACTCTAAGTCAAGCACAGTTCACAGACCACGGACAAAGGAGAAGGTTTAACAATTTAATATTCACTTGAAGTCTTTACATTGATAAACTGAGTTGTTTCAGAGAAGTTCTGTCTAGTTCAGGACACGGGAAACGCACTGCTAGGAACAGCGTCGGAACAGAGGTGGAACAGGATTCTGCACAGAGGAGGTACAGGTTAGTGAAACAATCCAAGGTTGATGTGGGAGTGGATGGTGAACGAGAGAAGGGATCTTACGGTACTGATGATGAGGGATGGCTTCAGGAGGAGGACCCAGGTGTCCGGGACTGAGGCTGGCGCGTGGGTGCGCGTTGAAGGGTGGACAGACAGACACAGACCAGAAAGAGAGCTGGGAGCACAGGCAGGGCTGGTGGAGACTGGAGCGGGCGCAGACTGGCTCTGAGGATGGGGAAGCTGCCAGGAACTGCAGTCTAGGAAGTGCTGCACGAAGGAGGAGAGATGTTACATAGACGTCCCGGGGTTCAGGAAGAGACGGCCTGGGAACTGTCGGCGAGAACCAGCCACAGCGTGGAAGCTGTGCAGCTCGGGAGGAGTCCGGAAAGGAGGATCTGGTTAAGGAAGACAGGTAAGGTTAGAATCTTTTCTAATAACTTTTTTCCTAAGGAATTGTAGCGAGAACTCAGAGATACTTGGAAAGTTTAAGTTCGGCTTATGTACCACTGAATACAGAGGAATCATCTGGCGTCCGCTCCAGTAATAAAGTTAGCAAACAAAACAAAAATAAAATACACCTAACTTGGTTTATATTTGACCCAGGCTAAACCTGTTTTATATCTGAACCCAGATATACTGTAGTTCACTTCTTAACTGAAGTTCAGTTCTACCACTTGGACCGGGCCGACCGGGTTTCTCCTCCTCCTTCGTCCACCTGCTGGTCTTCATCACTTGCTAATTTTACTTAAGTGGAAGCTCCACTAAAGCCTCCAAACATCCGTTACATTTTAACAAATTTGGCAGCTTCTGCCTGAAGGTTTACTTTCTTTTTGGCCCAAATTTATTTGGCTCCTCCTTTCCGTTTTTCCCTCAATTTTCTTCATTTTTGTCTGATAAATGATTGCTGAGAGCCGTAGTCCAAAGCAAGGGGGCGGGTGCATCCGACCTCCTCAGCTGTAATTGGTCCAGCCCAGAGACGTCATGACCAATCCACTATCGTTAATAGTTTATTATACCCTTACAAAAATAAAAATGAAATAAAAAAAAGATCAGCCTGCGGCCCATAAAAGATGTTGGCCCACCGGGAAAATGCCCGGTATGCCCTATGGCCAGTCTAGCCATGGATTAAAGCAGTGTCTGTGGTAAACTGCACATTAGACTAACATAGAAGTTGAGGTCAAAAGAAAATGAGGAACAGCTGGCTGCAGTATAAGCTTTGAGTGTTACAACCCCCAGTTAAAATGAACGGGACATTTTCCTAACCTAAACACCTCAGATTTTGTTTCAGGTGTTGACTGTTGTTCACACATGTAATTATTTTGTGGCTGTATGTTCAAATATTGATTTTTGGAATATTTTTTCTAACATATTTTTTGTATTTGACTTTTACCTAATGACCTCTGGAGATAGAAACCAGTTCCACATGACTCTGCACAGGGTCCAGCAGATGCAGAAAATAAATGGATGGATGGTGATTTAATGCTAAAAAAACCACTGAGCCCCACCTCCTTCGTACTCAGACTCTGGCACCTCTAATACAACATCGCAAGCAGCTGCCATAACTGACATTTTTTGATTTCACATTTATAGAGCAGCGATCTTTATGAACAGTCTTTGTTTTAAACTGATCATTTTTTAAATCTGTTTAATAAATATGCTTTCTGCCTCTGGTTGTAAACAAGTAATTTTTTTTCAGAGTTTCTGCTCTATTTATAAATGACTTGTTTTTATATGTACCAAGCAGTGGAGGAAAGAAGAGCCTATATACTGTATATTGCTTAGTTGGGATAGTGCAATTCAGGCAGAGTTCAGCAATATATCAACACAAGAAAATCAGGAGGATAATTCTGAACCAATTTGTATGAATTTGCTGTGACCCTTCCATCGAAGGTGACAACTGTACAACTTGGCTGCAACTCACTGCCAGATCATTGTTTTGACCAGTCACGCATATGACCTGTTTGGAAATTGGAATGGGATTTGGTTTATGGATTGAGTGAAGAAGAGGATTGTACTTGGCTGTTTATGTGGATCCCAGGATAGTGTGCAATTCTCTGTCAACTCTCCCCCACTAACATCTCCCTATTTTTCCCTTGTTAACCACCTCAAGCATTGTACCACACTCACCTGTTGCTCATGCATGTTTCCTTCCTTTGCGGCTGACAGAGCATTGCAAACAAGAACTCCTCCAGTCAACTTCTGTTGAGGATCCCATTTGTGTGGAGACTGTCATCACTCCTTGGCGTACTGCCTGTCTGAAACAAGATGGTATTGATAACTCAGCTAATTGTCTGCCACTGCTTCTGTTAATATATCTGGTATAATTTCTAAACATTGTTCTCTCGTCATAGATCCAAGCTACCTCCAAATTTGACCAGAGATCATGTCTTACTAAAGTTTCACTCTGCTATAGAATTTTAAAACCTTTTACAGCAATTTACGCTTCCTTAGTTTTGTGCATTCCTGAGTCCAGATTTGTTTCAGTGCATTACAGTAGTGTGTTAAAATACACATTGCTGTTGAACACTAAAAGGTTGGAGATAAAGTAAAAACACAGTTTGAGTGAGGTGAGGATCATTTTAGGTGCATGGTGCATCTGAGTTTTCCCTGACTCAGTATTAAAGCTGGAGTGCGTAACTGTTACATGTCCGTGAATGTCCGTTTCAGCCAAGCCACTATCAGAGGAGATGACACAATGCAGATTAAGCCGATCGGCTCCTCAAACATCTCATGGTATTTTTCAATATATATAATTTTTACTTTGTGTGTCGACTTGCGACATTCCCGCGCTGTCGCACATGAAATTACGTCTTTTATGTCACAACAAGAAAAATAATAAGAAATAGAACGCAGTGTCTCGTAGCAGCCGGCAGAACGTGAAGGTCGACATGGCGAAGAATCCAAATAAACAGCCGAGAGACACTTATCGGGAAGTGGATCCTACCACGAAAAAAAAAAAAATTCCTGGACGTTCGGCAGAGGGACTATTGGCTAAGAAGGAAAGTGACCGAAGGAGAAGGCAAACGCGAATTTGTATCGGCGTCGCTTTTCCTCGGTGGAGAGAAGAGATCGGGCTGATGTTCAGGGGTGCACATAAGTGGTCCGCAGGTCCGCACACACTGTCAAAATATAAAATGCGCACCAGATGAAACCCAGAGCGCCGAAGTTCCAGCTGATCAGCTGATTCTGTCTCTATCTGTGTCAGGTTGTGTCTGTCAGTTTGTGTCTGTCAGTTTGCCAGTGTAACGGTTTTTCAGTCAGTCAGATCAGTGTAGCTGACTGCAGGATTCTGCATCGTGTCAAAACTGAAAAAATTCACTGAATAAGACAAATAGATCATTGTGGCCCCAACAGCTGACTAATAAATTTCAACACCAAACTGTTAAATGTAGATTAAAGTGAACAATCAAACCTGTAAACAATCCAACCTAAACTCTGAAGGTTTTTTTTTTTTTTTACCAGTATTTTTATATTTTACTGGTTTCTCTTGATTTTTTCAACAATGAAATGATATTTATTGAAACAAATATAGAGCCAGGTAAAGTAAACAGACTGAATTTGAAGCTTGATTAAGACAGATACCGGTTGGAATAACAACGGCAGAGATAAAGCGGTGGCAGCTGGGCTTACGTCATATGGAAGCGCCAGCTTTATTGTTGTAATGACGCAAAAATTCCGCTAGGGGGCGACAGAAGTTACAGAAGTTACGCACTATGGCTTTAAGTATTTTGGGGAGCAGTAATAGGTGTTTCTCTCTGTGACTGCTTTAATTCTATCAAAGCCTTTCATAATCAAGAAGATGTTCCACATCTTAACCAGTGGTTCTATGCAGTGTGTCTGTTTACTGGGCAACATTAGAAAGTATTTCACATTCTGATGTGCGTCATTCAAGTAAACAGCCAATGACCAACTTGTACTGTAACCTTTCCACATCTACACCAGCTCAAATTAGCAAATTAGTGTATATTTAATTTACCTCTCTGCCATAATAAAAACAGTTATTGAATCAACTGTCAACCTAAACCATCTAAAATATTGTCTTCATATTCACAGAAGTGTCCATGATGAGAGGACTGTGGACAGAAAAGGACAGACTTGTCAGTCAAAGTATTAAAAAGTAAGGAGGGGGGAACGGAATATTTCAGGGTGCTGAGAAATCTCGTTCCCCCTGTAACTTTGACTGTCTGTCCGTTCATCCATCTACATATATAAAGTAATATAAAAACATGGCAGCCTAAACAAACAAGAAGTTATAGAAAATAGTGTTTGGTGGATGATAATCATTTCAATTGAAATTCAAAAATGTTTTTTTAATCCCAGAGTAAAATTAATCATTGTTGTAGCTCAGACTAATCAAGTCTAACCCCCGGGTTTAGTGTACGTGAATACCGAGAGACTTGATTCTCACGGCGAGTAAAAAAAACACTCAAAACAATTTTCGTTTTCGTTCATTGATTTAACGGAAGCTTAATAAAGCAAGAACTTTGACAGGGAAACTTGTCCTTTTATCAGTCTAGTTTCAGTCTAACGAGAAACAGATCGGAAGGGCTGTGAAGCTTGTCGGCACCGCCCCTCTGGCTGCGGTGCGCGCTCCCGAGACAGGGGAAACAGAATATTTCAGGGGAACACATTTTCGCACAAGACCTGCTTTCATGGGTCCCTTGAGCTCCAGAGCAGGGGGGGAGAACATCCAGCCTCCATGCCCAGGAGATAGCAGCCCAAACGGGGCTACCACTAGCAGGAAGCTGCTGCTGGTTCTTTCGGTGGGCGGTGACTGATATAAAATGACCAATCACATGAGGATCACACCGGGCCTTAGTCTCCTCCTCCAAACAGTCATAATTACTTTCCTTTCACGCACGCAGCCTCTCCTGGTTTGCCTTCACGCTCGTATGAGAGCTTCATGTACAGGCGCCTGTTTAGAGATCCACACGCGCGGTTCATGAATACTCGTGTAATGAATCATACGCGGGCGTGTGGGATGAATTCACGCGCGTGCTGTGGATTGCACGCCCGCGCACACGTGCGAAGACGTGCGCGCACGGTTAAATACGCGTGCGCGCTGCAGAAAATTACGCTTAGGCTTTTTGACTGAAATTTAATTCCATACTCAGACATGTCTTTGCCTTTTGGCGCTTCCTCATCCAATGGCAGCAATTGATATACATAATTACAGTTTGCTTAGCTGATCACGTGATGCATACACCCACAAGGTAGGTTAAACACATTCAGTATGACCTGATGCAGTGATGGCCACTGCAAGGAAATTTGCCAACATAAAAATTGCAAGATATAAAACTAGAAAAGCATTCGTAGAACACAGACCTCCACCACACAGCTTAATTCCCCCCATGTTGTGATCTACAACAAAAGACTTATTTTCCTGCCGCCAGGTGGCAGTGGAGGAGGTTACATTTTCCACTGGGTTTGTCTGTCTGTTAACAAGATAACTGAAAAATTCCTGGATGGATTTTGATGAAATGTTAAGGATAGGTCAGAAATGGCACAAGGGCCAATTGATTAGATTTTGGTGTTTATTTAAGTTTATTTTAAAAGTTGAGACTGTCAAGTGTGGTGTAGTGGAGAACCCAATTTCAGGCAAGAAGGCATAGGGAATTTAAAAATATAAATTAATAAATACAATTTTTAATAAGAAAACAAAAGGCTGGTGAGGCAACAAAATGTATGGGTTTTCTAACACAGGAGACGTTAGCATGAGGGTGAAGATCGTAAACGGTAAGGATCTGGGGTCTCATTTATAAAACTTTGCATAGAATCCTTACTAAAACCGTACTTAAGCTCAGCAAAAAAATCTACTTACGCCAAGTAAGTTTGGGACATATAAAACATGGCGTACGCACAGTTGCATGCAATCTCTGCTTTATAAATCACACTTTACCTAGAAATGTGGTCAGGTGTTTCTGGATCACATCCCGCCCTCAACACACCCACTTTCTGCCGTAAATGGTCAATGCAAAGTGCCTTGTGGATGTCATGCATATTAATAAGCCGGTTCATCCACTACTAAGATGGCGACCTCAGATCAAGGAAGCGCAACTTCACCAAAGCAGAAATTGAGGTACTTGTAGGTGAGGTGGAAAAATGAAAGGTGTAACGTCAGTGATGCATACTACACGGGAATGTTGGCTCCCAGCGCTCCCAGTAGGAAGGGACGCACAGCTAATTTCACAAGCAAAACGCTACGTGCCGCTGATGCGCCCAGTGTAAATGAGGGGTAAGTTGGTGCTATAGGTGTGTGTGAGTGTGAGTGACAGTTATTGTTGTCTCTGATTGAATAACTGTCCAGGGTGGATCCAGTCTCTCGATTACTGCAGACAAAACATACCATCCCACCCTGAGCCAGAAACAGGTGGGTAAAGGAAGTAAATGGATTCATGAATTTTCTTGGTAACATACCGTGCTGATGTCCTGGGGGTGGGGATAGGTGGGGGGAGCTTAAGAGGCAAGATGGGATTTTTCTTAGTTAGTGTGAGAGTTTTGGTTGTGAGAAGCTGTACAGCTCTGTTTTTGTAGTGTTGTTTTGGCCTAGAATAAACAATATTTTACTGGAAAAAAAAAAAAACATGACTGGAAATGAGTCCATTCTTCCACTGAGTGTGGCCACTTCATTCCCCCTTTTCCCCCGGTGTGAAGTTGTGGAATACACTGTAGATGTGCTGCTGTTGAAAGTATCCTGATCAATGACACACTAGCAATAGAGGGAGATACAGAATTAAAATTGAGAAATGATAAGAAAAAAAGAGCTTGTTAACTAGGAACTCTAACAGTAGCAATACACATTTAGACTACCTAGCTGAATCAGATCCTGAGACTATATTAACTAATCATTAAAGCACTAATGGCACATAAAATAATATTTATACCAGTCCTTCAAGGAGTCACACCAGTCTAAAATTTTCTTTATTTTGTAAGAGTTTTCTCAAACTGCCAGGAAACACATGAGGCAGTGGATGATAATAAGCTGCTGAACTTTGTAAAACATCTCAAATCAGTTCAGTGTGTGAATACCTCCTTTCAATTTGAATTGCTGACACATTATTTCTTCGGTTACAATGTTGCCTTTGCCAAGACATAAGAGTATGGGAATATGTCTAACCAATGAAATCAAATTTTAAATTACATATTTTTATTAGGAATGGACATGTGACTATGTTGTCTTAATATATGGAATAGTGACTCAGCAAAACTCCAATCAGCTGTGCAAGCATTGTACTTGTGTTTGATGCAAATATCAATGCTAACTACAAAACGGGGGCTGCTTGGTGGAAGTTGCACTAAGTGCTTTGTAGTTGTTGTTTTTTTCCTTTTGTGAGTAGCGATGGTGGGATGTTTAAAAGTGTTCTTTTGGTTTGTCTTTCAAAGAGAACTGAGGTGAACTTTGTTGGTAAGAAGCAGAAAGAGGAAGGGAGTGGGAGATGGAGCAGTAGTGTAATGCATCATGCAGACAGAGGTCAGGGAAGAGCAGGCTGAGTAATTAATGATGTCTCATATATACACACACACTATATGTAAAAAAGAAATGAAGTTGGAGTTGTGCAGTCACATATTTGTGAACATGATACTTTGTCTTCATCGTTAATAAGTCCATGCTAGTGCAACAAAAGTTTCATGACACCAATCAATCCAATCAAGCTCTTTTTTTTCAAAGTTTCATATCTTCTCTGTCTCTTGTTTTACCTTTACTTGGACTGATTTAAACTCCTCCTACCTTTCTTGTGTGTTCCTCTTTGTCCCCAGTGAATACCGATGTGAGCTGATGTGGCCCTAATTAAAGCTCATTACCATTTCTGTGGGCTGAGAGAAAATCTTTGGATGAAATAAACATTTTTTCCAGCAAAGATGGATGCTTCATATTCTTTGGGATTTATAAAGTCATTTTGATTGCTTATTTGTCTGTGCTTTCCCAGCCACCAGTAACAAAGTGCTCATTTGCAAGATGCCACTTGTTATGCCTCTGTTTCTGTACTAAAAATAGGAAATAAACTGTGAGAAAGTTATTAACAGTAATCCTCAAAGCTGTTTGAATCCAAGTGTCCTTGCCCCCCAAAAAAACGTTTTTAGGGTAATAGGAAAATACATTTGACTTCTAACTTGCACTCTCAGAAATAGAGGTACGAGACAAGAACATTTTTGTACCTATAGGTAAATAGTTTTAAAATGTTCCCTTAAAAGTACAATATTGGTCTTTAAAAGGTCAGAAATTCCCCTCTGAGGGTTCAAATTGATATAAAGTACAAATTTGTACCATTTCAACTGCCCCTGCAACCCTGGCCAAGGCTGGTTAATCTCCATTTTATTAAGTTTCATCCATCATTTTCAATATTATGTTTCAGAATGTTGGTTTTAGACTTCAAAATGTGGCATAATTTTACTGTTTTAGTGAAACAACTTCATAAGGTACAAACGTGGACCTGGACTACAGTGGTTTTTAACTGTTTGTAACCCTGTAAGCTAGTTAGAATAAATACATACATATATACATACATACAGTACATATATACTTCCAGGTTTGTGCACAAGATTGATGTCAAACAAATGTGTGGATAAATCTCTGATCATGGGCTGCAAGAATCATCCACTCTGTCTGGCAGACACTGGTGATTTCAATTTGGTTGTCATCAATTGATGCTTTTCTCAAAGCTTGGAAAAAGATTTTTTTTGCCTTTTTCACTTGCAATTGTTTAATTTTGGGGGGCTCAAATCGATTTGGTAAGCAAGATAGCAGCTCATTCTGTTATCATCTCCCATGAGAAGTGGCTATTACACAAGGAAGCTTCCTCCCTCTCCAACTACCGTCTGCTCTACATTTCCTCTGTTTTTCATTGTTTTTCTAACAGGCCCTGTCATTTTTTTCTAAACCTTTTTCTCATTCTCTTCCCTAGAGTGTGCATGCCAAATATCTCATTATTTTTGGTTTATTCTGTTTCATTAGAACTCTAAAATGATCTTACTCAAATAAATGTGCCAATTAAAACTCTCTTTTTAAAACATTAATTCCAAACTGTCTGTTTCTTTTTTAAAAGATGACTTTCTTCATTTGCTTCTTTGTTGGGTATATTGTGCTCATAAGAAAAATGTGGTTTCCCCTCATTACTGCAGCTTCTGACTGTTTTACTTTGTCATTGGGGCCACGGGTCAAGGTCAAGCAATGTACTATGCTCTTTAAACACCCATCTTTGGTACAATCTGTTGGTCATCTCTTAATCTTTAGGCCTGAGCAATATTAGAAATATTAGAAAACATAAAATTATGATATTTGTGATGAATATAGTGATAAAAAATCAGTTGGGATTTACCCAAATTGTCTTCGTATCTCTCTTTCATGAATTAACTGCACCACTGCAGTGGCGATTCATCAGATGAGTTCCTGCAAGCCATAATTTTCAACATTGTTTCATCAAAAATTAACATGTAAGAACTAAATAGTTTAAACTGAACAACTTACTGTGTGATATTTAAATGAGACTTTGAAATATATCACACGTTTATTAAAGAGGCCATTTCATACAAATTTCAGGACTTTGTGGTTATTTCTTAAGTATTAACCTGTAATATGAAACATTTTATATCTAAAAAACGTCAGGAAACACTGATTAACAGACCTTCAATCTGTCTGCATCAAAATTTGGCTGGATCCATCAGGCTTCGGGCAGCAGCTGGTTCATATTCATTCTTCAAATTTGCTGCACTCAGATTGACTTACAAACTAGCCTATGAAAGCAAGGTATACTGTTTCCTGCCCCGCTGCACATAGCAACAGTAGTTCTCTCTTCCTGTTTGCTACATATGCTACAGCTTTTAGCCAGCAGCATGCTAGGTGTGGTTTCAACTGCGGGAGCTGCCAAATACTAATGAGCAAAAGAGTTGTGACGAAATCGAACTCGCCCATTCGAACTCGGGTTTTATCACCACCTGCGTATTTTGAGAGATGAAACTGAAAGAGAAGTTGTTGACCTGTTTTTACACCCACTATGAAGGTAAGAACACCTGTGGAGCTAAAATATTCAACAGAAACCTCAGAAAAAACGTTTTTAATGGAAGGGCCTCTTCAAGGAGTTTTCTGGCAAAATTTACCAAAAGATGGTGATTATAACAAACATTTTAATACCAGGGACCACTCATAACACGGTGAGTTTACAGACTTACTCAGAGGTAAAGAAGTGGGTATGAAATATTGAGTTAATATGAAAGTAGAATTTCATCTGGGATGACTCATGTTTGAAGGCTAAGAAGACTCTGCTTGTGGGGGGGCTGCTGAATCTCAAGTCTGGTGGCTTGGGATGGACACTAAAAGATTGGGGTGGATTTGAAAGACTTCTCCTGGAATGCACAAACAATAAAGGAGGCTGGGAAATTGGGGATGAGTGCTGATCAGTGGAAAGTTGCTGCAGCTGCAGAATTAATTACCACCCGTATTTAGTCGATTAATCTGTGTACAGAGTCATTAAGCAAAGTGAGTAACTTCTTAACATTCTGTTTTAGAGTGACCAGAAACGGGCTAGCTTAACTAAATGCTGGTCAGACATGTGGCTGCTTTGTAGCTTTTAGATGTTTGGTTTCACTGACTGGGTTGGTGCTCTGTTTGAAAACATTGGATTGCTGTCATGACTGAGAATAATGGTGCGTTCACACCGGCCACTTTGTCAACGTCAAGCAACGCTCATAACGCTCCAAGTTTTACGTTTGAAAGTTGAAGCTTGTAATGCCTGCCAGTCAGAGCGCATAGGCGTAAAAGCTCGTAACGCTTGACTGTTCCTTTGTTATCGAATATTCTGAGCTATGGCGGATCACATAGAAAGAGTGGCTTGGGTTTATTTACTCCGTTTGTGGATACACCCCATTCTTCAGATGCGTTCTGAGTTTGAGGAGTTAAACCATTTGCTCCAGGAGCTACATATGGATGAGGTTTGCTACTTCCGTCTGTCCCGTCTGAGGGAAGAGGCAGGTTAGGAGCCAGATGATGGTGGAGGTAAATGTGCTGGATTAAGGGTTTACGTGAAACGGGGTCCAGAGGAGCACAGGAGGGAAGAGGAGTCGGAGCGAGCACAACCAAAGAGCGTGATGAGTAATAGACCAGGTTGCAGGCAGGTGAGTTCCGTTAGCGGGTGGGGCTTGAGTGAACAGCAGTTGGAGGTGTGGATGACAAAAAGGGTCCAGCAGGCACAGGTGTCCATGAGGTTCCAGACGTTAGGTAATCCAAGGTGTGACAAAACGTATAATCCAAAAAACAACAACCTTCAGAGTGGAAGGAGCAAAAACACCCATTAGAATAACACTAAACTATACTTTCAGCTCAATACTACAATACTCTAGATTGGCACAGTCACCCAGTTAGAAACAACAGCCTTGTGTTGAGTTGTGGTGAAGCCCATGCTTTTAAACAGTCCAGAATGATGAGAGATGATCCACAGCTGTGCCTGCTGGCAGTCCAGAGTAATCAGCAAGATTGCTACCACCTGGTCACCTGAGGAGAAGCAGCAGTAGGAATAAAACACCAGAGGGGAGAGAGCTGGGAGAACTAGAAAATGAGAAGATCAAAATAAACAAAACCAGAGACCCGCTCCTGCCACCTGACAAATGTTCGCTTGAGTGAAAAGGCTGATGGAAACACCTTGGCTGACTGGGAGAGTCCGTGGCTAAAAGATCAGATTCAAAAACCTCAAAATAATTTGTCACATAAAAAACACAACAGAATATAAAGAAGTTCCACAAAGAAACAGAAACATCTGAAAATGCACTGTGGAAGAAATCAGCTGGAAAAATATTCTCATCTCTAAAAAGGCAAATTCAGCACCTGACAAAACTGAAGCAGGTAGAAAAATACAGAAAAGTTAAAAAAACAGAGAAAAAAAAAACATGTTAAAACAACAAGAAAGAAAGTTTTTTTTTTTTATTTTAACAAAAAAACAAACCTTTCCCTACTCTCATCCCCAACCCCTTCCTGTGAATCGGCACCATAACGTGGTGGACGGGTTTCAGTACCCCGTATCCTGAGGCCGGGCATCACCACCCAGTAGGGCCTTCAGGGAGGGTCAGACTAAGTCCAACTCAGTGTGTGTGTCAAAACCATGCATTTTAAAGGGACTGTATCACGCTATTTTACAGTTTTCAACGTCTGGGATCGGCACATATATGATAAAACCTTACTGTTTGAGTTATATTCACTCCATTTGTCCTGAAATATAACTTATATTCTCGAGTTATTCTGTGACCAGGAAGTAAAAATGCTTGGTTTACCTAAAACCCTGTCTCCCAAATGTGAGTGCGATTTTTTCTGTTAAGAAACATTAAATAAACTTCTGTAACTCTCGCAGCCAAATGCACATTTTCGACGAGAAATTTTTAGAATGAAATACAACGAAATGGAGGTGCTAATTTGTCAGAGGACGCTTGGTGGTGAGGAGTGTCTGGAGGGAAAGACGGTCCACTCGCGACTGGAAGCGAGATGACACCAAGACTGAGATCTGACGGGTGAAGTGAGACAGGTCGTAGGCGAGGAGCGGGTTTCTGGAGGCAGCGACCGTAGTCGCTGACTGCGAGACCAGCAGCCAAGAACGAGGCGGACAGAGAGAGAGAGAGAGATCGACCGGGACAGGTCTGAGGTCTTAGGCTGGATTAATGAGGCGGTTAAACTGCAGCACGGAGGCTAACAGGAGCTCATGGCAAACGGGACGTCTGATTGAGGGCTGGCAGGGTCAGTGACTGTGTCTTTTATTCGGTGGTGGGACAGGCTGCAGTGACGTGGAGCTCAGCTGTAAAGCTGGAGTCATACTGATGTGTGATTAGCAGGGTCGAGTTGATAAGTCTTTATTAGCAGCTCATGTTAATAAAGAGCAGCAGGTGGTTGAAGTGTGGGAACTCTGAGCTGTAGGTTAGACATCTGCCGTGATGAGCTCCTGACAAATTGTTTCGGACTCTCGCAGCTCACTTCGTACCTACTACAGGGGCAGCAGGGATTGGTCAGGAACTTCCTGATACGACAGTGTGACGTAAAGGGGCTCAATTCAGCCGTTTTACATGAGCGAGTAAAGCAGCTGCTCAGAGCTCAGGTTTCAGGAGGATTACTCGGGAATGCACGAATCAAGCCAAAAACCACTCTGGAGGTCTTTTAAATAAAGAAATAGCATCACAACATGGTTAAAAGCTCCAAAAAGTGGATTTTTCATGATACAGGACCTTTAAAGGATAAAGTTAATATTATCACAAGATCTGAGAGCTTCAGGTTTAGGATTCTTCAGGGCCTGGTTTTGAGGGTCAGTATCCTTCAAGTTTATTTGCTCCAGAAACTAATTTGAATCAATTTGTGTTCAACAGACTTCTGTATTAAACAACTTGAGGACACATTGAATAGGTGATTCAAACTTTGAATCAAGAGGGTTGAAACAGTCCAAAAGAGTTTTTCAAAAAGAGGCAAGCGGACTTCTTTTTCTGGTTCTTCCTTCTAAAGCTGAGAAATAGCTGAAACATGCAGGATATTGATTAGATTTCACTGATCTTAGCTGTTGTTACAGCTCCAGTTCAATTTGATAACCACTTACTACTGCTAGTTTTATTTCGACCATACGCGTAATGTCCGTGAAGCATAATACGCCGCTGATGGCTGCCATTTAAGTCAATGGGACTGTTTCCACCGGGCGCACAGCAACGCGAATTAGACGTGTCTCAGAAGCGTAGTGTCACGGGTATTACGTGGCAGTTCTATTTTTTATGCACTGCACTTCTAAAACGCGTCAAGCTCAGTAGTTTATTTGGAACCAGATAGGAAATCAGGTGTTCGTGAAAAGTAAAATACCCGGAAGTTTCAAAATAAAAGGACACGTGCAGATTGCTGTTTGCAAGACTATGTAAAAATACTTCACCTGCGACAGGTTTGTAGTCCATAGGTGGTGTGAAAATAAGCCACATACCTTCTGGATACATGTTGTCGTCTTTCTTTCTGCTTGTTGTTATGTGTACTGATGAAATCACATCTCCCAGAACGCTTTACGCCAGTGATACGCGTTTGAAGCACTCCTGGTGGGAAGGGACACGCAGCTGATTTTGTGAGCAAAACACTACGCATAACTGATGGGTCTAGTGAAAATTTTTGTTAAATCCCTACCTAGGATCAATGAGGGTCAATGAACATTTTTGTGGACCTCCTTTGTGCTCCTGCTTTTGCGATGCAAATACAGCAATCGCATTATCACATTCCACAGCACAGCTGCTGTAGCTGCTGCCAGAGCACCTGAAATTCTTCCTTACTTGAGTGTTTATTTTGTCTGTGTTGTATTTTTGACTGACTTTTTGACATTGTAATGTCAGTCAGTCTGCAGTGTGACCTAGCTGAGCTGATATGCTGCAAGACAGTGAAGCATAAACTGGGTCCAGAAGTGACGCCATGAAATGACAGTGCAGCAGAAACAAACTGTCTAACGTAGAAAAAGACTGTAAATGAAACAGACTAAATGAACAGAGTAACGCCAGGCTCATACTGCCTACGGAACGGCTTCGGTCCGGATTCGGTGTGGTTTTTCCGCAAGCTACCACTCACATCTGCTCCAGATAGGGAGTGCGGCCAGCTCCGGTGCTGGCTGCGGAAACGGCACTCGCGAGAACAGAAGTTCACGTGGGTTATCGTTTTGTCGGGACTTCACACGAGAACACGTCCATTATTTAGCAAATGTGTGAAAAGGTGTTGTGCTGCAGGCTTTCGGGACCTTGTGTCACCGGGTGTGATGTAATGTTTACATTTCCTATTAGCGCGTGTGCTGTCTAAAAAGAAGAGTCAAGTTACAATTGTTTGTACACTCGTTTATTTTGAAAAAACACCGGGTATTCAAGCCACACTTCCTGTATAGCTCGTCAGATTTCATCAAACTGACGCCGACGTCCGGCGAAAATAGAACCTTGCGGATTCTTTCCGTTGTGCCGTACGGCCCCCGTAACCGGACCCGCACCGTGCGGAGCTACTGTGAGCCTTCAAAAGGGATTTTAATCTTACGGAATACCTGCGGGGTCCGCACCGGACCGGATCTGGATGCAGTGTGAGCCCGGGGTAAAGATGAAGTTCAGCTGTGGCCGCTGCAGTATGGAATGTGATAATGTGATTGCTGTATTTGCATTGCAAAAGCATGATGCGCCACAAAAATGTTTCTTTACTCTCAGTGAATCCCAGGCAACGATTTTACAAACATTTTCGTAGGCTTCATGGATTGTCCTAATAAGCCAAAAAAATAGTTTAACAAAATAACCTAGTTAAAGAGTAATTTCCTGTTGTTCAGGATAGCAATGATACGTATCTATATTGCAGCTTGTAGTGAGCTGTAGCTCTTTTAAAAACAGTTTTCAATAGCTACTAAGAGAAATACATAAAATGAATCACCTCCTCCTTGACAGGAAGCCTTCTCTAGGGGAACGGGTCTGAGGGTGTAATGCAGCATTTGCGATGACGACGACAAGGTTCATTTAATGTTTTTTAATGTATCATTTAAGGCACCAACGGCTGTCATCATGTCGCAAAACACACTCTTTATTTCTTTTAATTCATTCATCATGCAATTAATAGCGCCGATGGAGTCTCTCTGTGTCTGGATCACAAACTGAATTCAGTCAGAACCCGACCACTGCTGATGCGCCACCGGCAGCACTAGTGCTGGGGACAGTCTGATGACCTCATCCTCGTCCTCTCCATCTCCCGAGTGTGGAAGTGCTGAAAAGACACGACATATTAGTCTGTCTCCTTAAAACATGCTAACATTTGGTAACGTAGCCACATATTACAAAAGGTGCTTTAACAGGTTTATTTGTTGTTTCTGCCAGGTCGGTGTCGCCCTCCTTCTCTGACACAAGACTGTACACCGTCCTGTCAGCTGCACGGACAGTCTGCATTGCAGACGCTGCCACTCGTAGTTTGTACTTTTATTTGTGACACCGCTGCTGTTTCCACCAAATAAAATGTCTCTCCTAGCCTCCACTTCACCCACTAACACTTTAATTTTCGTCTCTGTGAAGTTTCGCTCATTGTTTTTTTGTTTAGTTGCGATATTTCCCGTCTTCCTCATATGCATCAATATTCATGTCCTGCTTTGCATTGACCCCATATGGCCCGGTCTGGGCGTGTTAAGGGCGGGACATGAGCCAAATTCACGTATGCAAACTTTCAGGAAGAGTGTGATTTATAAAGGGGAAGTTGATTACAACTGTGTGTAGGCATGGTTTTATAAATCGGAAATTTTTTTGGCGTATGCAAACTTTTTGTTTTGGTCGTACGTACACTTTTAGTAGGGATTCTACGCAATGTTTTATAAATGAGACCCCTGGACTCTAGTCTAAAAATTTTTAGAATTATTCATCATACAGTAATTCACATAGTAAACATCAGATTGTATCAACTTATCTGTAATAATCAGAGAAAAAATCTTTATATAGAACGATTTTTGTGTTTTTTTTTTAAGCATGTTGAGATGATTCCAGCAGGAAAACTGATTTGATGAAAGTTTCCACTGATAAACGTAAAGCCACGCTTTGACATTTCTCTCTTTTACTGTTGTGATTAATTATTAAAAACTCTGTTGATGTGTCAACAGCAACAACCTTTTCACAGTGACACGAGATAAAAGAGGAAAGGTTTAAATATCCCAGAGAAACCACAGTTCACAAGTCCTTTGATTCAACAAGCGTTTCAAGCACATCACATGTCAAAGGCATGACATTACTGATCATATCATTTTTGGAAATTTCTGATATAATTTACATTTTTTGTGGCAAAAAATGTGGTACTGTTTAGCTTTGGTTTAAAAATAAACCTGTGCTTGAATTGCTTATAAAAAACAAAAGTAAAGTGCTAGAGCTCAATTTTTTATTGTTCAATATTAAATCAAACTAGGTTAATAATTTTGTTCCCCCTCTTTCAATGATGGACATTAGCAAGAATCTGTTTAACGACATGTAAATACAGTAAAGATAATTTAAATTTAAAATTTACTGTGTTTGCTAATCTATATGCTACTTATGTGACGATGACAGTGTCCAGAATGACTCCAGTTACTGTCTGCATTCCTCAGATTTCCTAGTACATTTGGTATATTTTGATGTTAGTTTTCTACACCAACTTTTAGAGATTGCTCCATCAACAATATTAAACTTAAACTAGGGCAGCCGTGGCTCAGGCGGTAGAGTGGGGATTTGAAATCCCCGCTCTGCCAGAGAACAAAAAGATCACCTGGCTGTTGTGTCCTTGGGCAAGACACCCAACACACCTTGGTCGGAGGGTCCGGCAGCACTAGCGTCTGGCAGCCTCGCCTCTGTCATTGTTTGTTCCAGGTCAGCTGTGGCTAAAAGTTCATCATCACCAAATGTGAGTGTTTGCATGAATGGGTGAATGTGAAGAGCTTTGGGGGTTGTTGTCACGTTAGAGGTTGCAATGCTGGACCCAGGTGCAGTGAGTGTGGGAGGGAAAACACAACAGAACGGGAATAGGAACAAAAGAAAGGTTTTAATGAAGAAAGTAAAATGCTGACGGGGCAGCAAAAACAAACTTACATGAGGGTCGAGGAGTCCACAGGGTAAAACAACGCAAAAGTAATCCAAATCATCCAGGAGGGGAACGGAGGGAAAAAACAGAACTAAGCTAATCGTGAAGACGGGGCTAAGGCTGGGGTGCTAGGAATAATCAGAGACAGAGGGTCACGACTGAGAGTTACAATGAGGAATGGCTACGTTGCTGACAGAGAAAAACAAACCAACACTGACTGAAGAACACATGGGACTTAAATACAAAACCCTAACTGATCACAAACTCAAAACACCTGAGGACATGGGGAAACAAACACAGGAACTAATCATAGTAACACGACACACCTGGGAGTGGAGGAACAGGAACAGGAAGTGACATAACACAATCCAGGAACCTAAGATACAGTGGGGCAAAAAAGTATTTTGTCAGCCACCAATTGTGTAAGTTCTCCCACTTAAAAAGATCAGAGAGGCCTGTAATTTTCATCATAGGTATACCTCAACTATGAGAGACAAAATGAGGAAAAAAAATCCAGAAAATCACATTGTCTGATTTTTAAAGAATTTATTTGCAAATTATGATGGAAAATAAGTATTTGGTCAATAACAAAAGTTAATCTCAATACTTTGTTATATAGCCTTTGTTGGCAATGACAGAGGTCAAACGTTTTCTGTAAGTCTTCACAAGGTTTTCACACACTGTTGCTGGTATTTTGGCCCATTCCTCCATGCAGATCTCCTCTAGAGCAGTGATGTTTTGGGGCTGACGCTGGGCAACACGGACTTTCAACTCCCTCCAGAGATTTTCTATGGGGTTGAGATCTGGAGACTGGCTAGGCCACTCCAGGACCTTGAAATGCTTCTTACGAAGCCACTCCTTCGTTGCCCGGGCGGTGTGTTTGGGATCATTGTCATGCTGAAAGACCCAGCCACGTCTCATTTTCAATGCCCTTGCTGATGGAAGGAGGTTTTCACTCAAAATCTTACGATACATGGCCCCATTCATTCTTTCCTTTACACGGATCAGTCGTCCTGGTCCCCTTGCAGAAAAACAGCCCCAAAGCATGATGTTTCCACCCCCATGCTTTACAGTAGGTATGGTGTTCTTTGGATTCAACTCAGCATTCTTTCCCCTCCAAACACGACAAGTTGAGTTTCTACCAAAAAGTTCTATTTTGGTTTCATCTGACCATATGATCCTCTTCTGGATCATCCAAATGCTCTCTAGCAAACCGCAGACGGGCCTGGACGTGTCCTGGCTTCAGCAGGGGGACACGTCTGGCACTGCAGGATTTGAGTCCCTGGCGGCGTAGTGTGTTACTGATGGTAGCCTTTGTTATTTTGGTCCCAGCTCTCTGCAGGTCATTCACTAGGTCCCTCCGTGTGGTTCTGGGATTTTTGCTCACCGTTCTTGTGATCATTTTGACCCCACGGGGTGAGATCTTGCGTGGAGCCCCAGATCGAGGGAGATTATCAGTGGTCTTGTATGTCTTCCATTTTCTAATAATTGCTCCCACAGTTGATTTCTTCACACCAAGCTGCTTACCTATTGCAGATTCAGTCTTCCCAGCCTGGTGAAGGTCTACAATTTTGTTTCCGGTGTCCTTTGACAGCTCTTTGGTCTTGGCCATAGTGGAGTTTGGAGCGTGACTGTTTGAGGTTGTGGACAGGTGTCTTTTATACTGATAACGAGTTCACACAGGTGCCATTAATACAGGTAACGAGTGGAGGACCGAGGAGCCTCTTAAAGAAGTTACAGGTCTGTGAAAGCCAGAAATCTTACTTGTTTGTAGGTGACCAAATACTTATTTTCCACCATAATTTGCAAATAAATTCTTTAAAAATCAGACAATGTGATTTTCTGGATTTTTTTTCCTCATTTTGTCTCTCATAGTTGAGGTATACCTATGATGAAAATTACAGGCCTCTCTGATCTTTTTAAGTGGGAGAACTTACACAATTGGTGGCTGACTAAATACTTTTTTGCCCCACTGTACATGCAGGGGAACAGGAAGTCAAAACGTTACCAAAATAAAAGAAAACCTGAAATTACACGACAGTGACAATAACATGAACTCGGATACGGGAGGATAAGTAAATAGGAGGCAAGGCTAAAACTTAACATGAAACACAGAGTGATAACAGGTGACTGGAAAAGAAACACAACCACAGAAAAACCAAAAGCTACAACATGGAACGAAACAAGCAAAACCCCAGAACCTGACAGTTGTAGGACATGAGTAAATCATTATACAAGTACACGCCATTTACCATTGAGAAAAGCACCCCGCGCAGACCTCCGCCAAGCAGCGCCCCCTTGTGATCTACACCAAAAATAATAGACACCTGTAGTTATCCTGTTTGTTAACAAGATAAATCAAAAACTTCTGTATGGATTTTGATGAAATTTTCAGGATAGATTATAAATGGTACAAGGACCAATTGATTAGATGTTGGTGGTGATCCTGTCTGGAATTTTGATGAAATTTATTTCTGGATTCAGACAGTGATCCAGCTCATCACCAAAATCTAATCGACTAGTCTTGAAAATTTCATCAAAATCCATCCAGAAGTTTTTGCGTTATCCTGCTAACAGACAAACAATCCCAATAAAAACATAACCTCTTCATGGAGGTAATTATACTCAATCTCTCTCTCTTTTACATACTGTATGTGTGTGTTTATATAGACATATACACAGACACATATACACACACGTGTGTGTGTGTCTGTGTATGTGAGTGAGTATGTACAGTGGGGCAAAAAAGTATTTAGTCAGCCACCAATTGTGTAAGTTCTCCCACTTAAAAAGATCAGAGAGGCCTGTAATTTTTATCATAGGTATACCTCAACTATGAGAGACAAAATGAGGAAAAAAAATCCAGAAAATCACATTGTCTGATTTTTAAAGAATTTATTTGCAAATTATGGTGGAAAATAAGTATTTGGTCACCTACAAACAAGTAAGATTTCTGGCTTTCACAGACCTGTAACTGTAACCTGTAAGAGGCTCCTCGGTCCTCCACTCGTTACCTGTATTAATGTCACCTGTGTGAACTCGTTATCAGTATAAAAGACACCTGTCCACAACCTCAAACAGTCACGCTCCAAACACCACTATGGCCAAGACCAAAGAGCTGTCAAAGGACACCAGAAACAAAATTGTAGACCTTCACCAGGCTGGGAAGACTGAATCTGCAATAGGTAAGCAGCTTGGTGTGAAGAAATCAACTGTGGGAGCAATTATTAGAAAATGGAAGACATACAAGACCACTGATAATCTCCCTCGATCTGGGGCTCCACGCAAGATCTCACCCCGTGGGGTCAAAATGATCACAAGAACTGAGCAAAAATCCCAGAACCACACGGAGGGACCTAGTGAATGACCTGCAGAGAGCTGGGACCAAAGTAACAAAGGCTACCATCAGTAACACACTACGCCGCCAGGGACTCAAATCCTGCAGTGCCAGACGTGTCCCCCTGCTGAAGCCAGGACACGTCCAGGCCCGTCTGCGGTTTGCTAGAGAGCATTTGGATGATCCAGAAGAGGATTGGGAGAACATCATATGGTCAGATGAAACCAAAATAGAACTTTTTGGTAGAAACTCAACTTGTCGTGTTTGGAGGGGAAAGAATGCTGAGTTGGATCCAAAGAACACCATACCTACTGTAAAGCAGGGGGGTGGAAACATCATGCTTTGGGGCTGTTTTTCTGCAAGGGGACCAGGACGACTGATCCGTGTAAAGGAAAGAATGAATGGGGCCATGTATCGTAAGATTTTGAGTGAAAACCTCCTTCCATCAGCAAGGGCATTGAAAATGAGACGTGGCTGGGTCTTTCAGCATGACAATGATCCCAAACACACCGCCCGGGCAACGAAGGAGTGGCTTCGTAAGAAGCATTTCAAGGTCCTGGAGTGGCCTAGCCAGTCTCCAGATCTCAACCCCATAGAAAATCTCTGGAGGGAGTTGAAAGTCCGTGTTGCCCAGCGTCAGCCCCAAAACATCACTGCTCTAGAGGAGATCTGCATGGAGGAATGGGCCAAAATACCAGCAACAGTGTGTGAAAACCTTGTGAAGACTTACAGAAAACGTTTGACCTCTGTCATTGCCAACAAAGGCTATATAACAAAGTATTGAGATTAACTTTTGTTATTGACCAAATACTTATTTTCCACCATAATTTGCAAATAAATTCTTTAAAAATCAGACAATGTGATTTTCTGGATTTTTTTTCCTCATTTTGTCTCTCATAGTTGAGGTATACCTATGATGAAAATTACAGGCCTCTCTGATCTTTTTAAGTGGGAGAACTTACACAATTGGTGGCTGACTAAATACTTTTTTGCCCCACTGTATATATATGTATATTTAGAGAGAGAGAGTATAACTGTTTTGCTTGAGAATCACCAACATCCAGAGCTAAACTCCCTGTGTGTCTTGCACACTTGCCCAATAAGTCTAATTCTAATTCACACTGGAAGTGAACTTTAAAGATCTTGTTTAAAATATTTGTGTTCATTGCAATAAGCTCAAGCTGTTTTCAGTAACATAAGAGATGTGGTTAAGGAAAAATAATGGGGACCCATTGGGAAAAGCCTTATGGACAGCTACTGCGCAAGGGAGTTAAACATTATGAGTGTAAAGTACAAACACCCCTAATGTCAACCAGTAACTCTGAAGCTGTGCAGGATACGTTTTAGCATCTTGTAGCACCTTCAAGTTGCTGTCCCTGTAACTAAAAGGGCAAAGCTCACACATTGCACCTCTGCTTTTTCTCTAGTCTCATTACTATTTAAAGACTCATTGGTTGCAAAAATCCAGGTAAAAAAGTAATAAAGAGATGGGAATTTTAAGAATGGCAAATGTAAGAAAATTATCATTATTGTATTGAAAACTTTCAAAAAAATTAGAAGGTGCCAAAATTAAAAAGACAATACCCCTCCAAGAAAAAATATCCATCATATTACATCACGTTTTGTATAATATGTTGCACTTTGAAACAGAAAAGTGTAACTTGTGTGCAACATTAGCGCATGTTAAAATGAGATCTTACAAAAGCATTTCTTACAACTAAAAAAACAAGAATTCTTTTGCTGGCACTGCTAGAAATGTTTTTCTTCCCACACAGTCCCTTACCCATCGGCTTTATATCAATACATAGCTGTACATTCATTCCACTAATGCAGTGATTTGTTGTTGCGCTGTGTTGCTACATCTCAGTGAGTTTGTGCTAGTGATGTGTTCATTATTTCATCTTCTGGCCCGCTCCTTTGAATTCTGGGATATTTGAACACTGCAGCAAAGCCTTAAAAAACAGATCCTGAAAATTCACTTTGATAAACTCATATCTTTAGGGCAGATTAAAACAGAAATGCAACAAACCCAGCACATTGGGTGTCGAAACGCAGATCCTTTGAACATCCTCTAGTGGGAGTTGTAATAAGCCACCACTCCTTCTCTCCTAACTTTCAGCTTTTTGACTCCTTTTTTTCTGCCCACAGTGCTAACACAGAAATTTGGACATATGGACGCATTTGAGCACCTGAATGCAGGATTTTAGTTGTGAAAATTTACCATTTTTCACTTAAAAGTAATGTGTTTTTCAAATGTTTTTTTTTATGCCTGAATAAAAAAATACAGAAATGTATTAATGTGTTGTTGAGTGTTCTAACCTTTTTAGCTTCTGTTAAGCTAGACATCCATTCATCCCTCCATCTATTATCTTTTGCAAGAATCAGATGGAAACTGTGGTCATTAAAACAAAATATTTTCACTTGTTTCTTATATCCAATAGGACCTGGTCTTCGCCAGCCAATGAGGGAAGACAATCCATAGAACCAGACAAAGAAAGCTTTGAAAATATAATAGTTATATGATAGTTCTTGTGATGCAATTGGACAGATAACAACTTTAATGTGACTGTGTACTGCAGCCAAAGACCCCCTCAGCTGTGTGGTTTTTTTATCACAACACATCTATTAACACCAGGTTTCCTGAAAATGTAAATCCTACTGAGGTGCATACACACTCACTCAACTTGAATGAAATAAAAAGTAAGCACTCATTTACATAGGACTTTAGGGGTATCTTTGCAAGGGGGAAAAGGGGTCATTTCACAACAATTTTGTGTTACACAAAAATCTCTCTTGACTAGACTGGAAGAATTTTTCCAAAAAATTTACTGAGTAAATGTAATAGCCTTACACATATGAATAATGCAAATCTATGATTTCATAGTCATCTTTGTGACTTTTGTGTATCAGTAAAACACACAAGATTTGCATTTGATTTCTTCCTCTTTTGTTTCATTGTAATTTTGACAATAAGTCTCAACAAGCTACACAAATACTGTGTTTATAGAAAGAAGTTGCTCTTGTATAATTATTGATCCGTTCACACTGACATACTTAATCCACCCCCATGGAGTGTCTCACCAAATCAGTTGGGACACACCTGCGGTCTAACTGACGGCACAAATATACTTCACAAAAAAAGCATCTATCATGTATCACCAGCAAGAAACCAGCAGCAAACATTTTCCACCAGTAAACATACTAACAGGTGTTCTGCCTGACGTTAATATCTGTGGAAAGAAAGAAAAAAATGTCAAAGCATAATCCAGGTCCAGAAATTATTCAGTTAAATAAACTGTAAACTTTTAGGACACAACTAAATACAAACATCCTACCTACAATCTCAAGTTCTTCTTGGGAGGTCCCAAGATATTCCCAGATATGTGAGTTATAGGTCAGCCCTGTAGTCTCCTTCCTTTAGGAGCATATTGAGACAATTGCTTCATATAATCCACTAATCCCCTCTGTTGTCTCCAAGAAGCAGCTCTAAACTGAGCTTTCTCAAGATGACTAAGCTCTAGCTATCTCTAAGGCTGAACCTGGTCACCTTGTGGAGGAAGCTCATTTTGGCTACATGTAGGATTTTCTTGGTTTGATCAGGGTCTATGACCATAACTGAGGGTTTGAATGTAGATGGGTTAGCAAGTTGAGAGCTTTGACTTTTAGGTAATCTCCATCTTGGGTAATCATCCACCCACGTTGCACAAGATAAAACCCTGTTTTGTTGGCCAGCTCTCACTCTGTCCGACATTTACCCATGTGAAAAACACCACTTGAACTTGAATTCCCCTACTTGCAGCAAAGATTTACCCCTAACCTGGAGGGAGCATTTCACATTCATGTTTTGGAGATTTGGTGGACCATACTCTCAACCTGGCCATGACACCTATGAAACCACATCATCTGCACAAAGCATAGATGAGACCTTGAGCTTCCCAAGCCAGGACCTCCTCTCCAGGACTATGCTTTCAGACCACATCCATTATCATAGCTCCTGATGATGAACTATGACCTTAGAAATAAATTAACACAAAATCTCAATAAGTTGAATGATCCGTGTGAATACTTCAGCAAACTTTATCTCCAAACTCTTCTGCTTGTGTCTCCTGAAGGGCTTCATCAGTCATCATACTTTGTATTTGCCTCTGCACCTCTTCAATGTGCTCCATTCATATGCTTCAGCATCCTGTTGCTTTATTGTCTGCACCTCTTGCTGTGTGATGAAAGGCCAATCAAGTGGAAAAAAGGAGGTTCTTGACACAGAAATAAAGTGCAGCCCATACCCACTTATCTTCCTGCTCCCAAACCTGATGAAGTCAAGCTTGCATCCCACTCATGAAAAGAACGTTTGAGTGATAAAAACTTCCTACGGATTTGAACTTACTTTCAAAACGACATCTTACAAGTTTTAGAATGTGGTAAATATATATATATGTGTGTATATATTTGTCTCAGACATGGTGAGTGAGAAGGTCAAGACAAATAGGGATCATTAAAGCAGCCAAAGGAAGATCTACATGACTTCCCACTGCGAGAAGTATTGGGTTCTCCCTGAAGATAGTTTTTTAAATGTCAGCCCCTCATGGTCCAGCTGGGAGGCTCCATCTAATACTGTGTGATATTACAGCAATTATTCCCATCATGAATCCGAACCATTGAATCTCAGTCAATGGACAGTACACTGTAGCAAAGGATCTAGCCCAGTTTCCTTGCTCAAATATTGGGGAAAAAAAGAAAAAAAAAGTCTGACATTTTCTCTGTGTCTATATTATCCACCAAATCAAAAAAATCATTTTAAAAGTCAAATGAAAATATTACCCGCTGCACATTGAGGCCACATACATTGGCTTAATAGCCATCTGAGGAGCAATTCTGACCATCCATTGACTGCGTGGCATTTTGCCATGACATTCAGAAATCCAATATTTGTTTCCTGTTCTAAACCTGGATTTATACAGTTAATATGAAGTCACTTTATAACTTTGTGGCATGGTGAGTGATATATTTCGATTATACCAGGCTCTATCACCTTTATCAGTGTAGCTAAATGTATTTTTGATACACTGACTAGTTTGAGTAAGGACTACAGTTACAATAGAGGTCAACAGAAAGTATTATTGTGTAATGGGTGCACAGAAACAACCTGAATGACTGTTTTAAAGATTTTAAGAAAAACAGAAAATAGGGATAGAGTCTGTCTAGCTATCAGGAAACAGGGCTCTTCAGGTGGAACTGTGGCAGAGAGCGTAGGTAAGTATTTTACAGCAGGAAGTCACATGAGAATAATTCAGATTATAAAAATAATTTACCATCTCTCCAGAGGACTAGTGACGAGAGGAACCAGAAGTAGGTGAGTAAGGGATGGCGTTAGCCCCTCTCACACAAATGTTCCTTCTTTGTTCCTCTTGTGTTTCCTTAGGACAGAACAATTCTCTTATTATGAAGGAAGAGGTGGAAACTGTGATGTAAGAAGAGTTGCTATTGGAGGTGACAGAGATAGGTTGAGGTGACGTCATTCGACTGGGGTATAGAACAGAGAGATGCTAGTAGGAGGCAACCCAAGTGCCTGCGCCGGGTATCTGAAATACAAACAAAAATCCCAAACCCACAATGAAGAAGCTTTCCAGGGTCAGAATCATTGTAATTAAACATGAAAAATGGAGGACTTATAGTTTGGAAGGGAGCAAGCAGGAGACATAGTCAGGTAAACAGGCAGGGATCAGCAGTTTCACAATCAGGTCCAGTATTGTGGCAGAAGAATCTGAAGGGAGTAGACAAAAAGCGGCCATCAAAATCAGAAACTGGGTCAGAGAAGGATAATCAGGCAACAAGAACAATAACTATGAAGAGAGCTGGACTGACACAATGAAGGCTAACAATCTTGCACTTGAGTGCAGACCAGAATGAGCTTTTAACAAGGGGGCTACATGGAGGCGAGGGAGGAGCAGGAGAGTCGGGAACAGGTAAGCAGAATAAGACTGATTGTAATTTGCAGTATGGCAGGAACAAAACACAGGTGATCAACACAAGAATGAAACATGACATATTGAAGGAATTCACACTTAATGGTAGAAACAGTTATTATCCTGGAGTAAAACTGCTGAACATTTTTACCAAATGAAATAAACTGTCATGGTTGTGGGTTTTTTTAGTTTGTTTTTGTTTTAATTTTTCACTGTATATTTTGTGCCAGGCTTCCCATGATCCTATTCTTAAACAATGTTTGGTTTTTGCTTTGCTTATTTTTACTAAATATTTCTCTTAGCATTTTTCCTAATTGTTATTCTGATATTGGTTTTGCTTTGCCACCTTCATGTTAATAGTTTTTGCCTTGATTATTTAGCATGAGTTAGGTCTGTTTTCTTGAGTCCTAATATCCTTTGCTCCTCAATATTTCTTCTGGTTTGTTTGCACCTGTTCTCACGGGCGTCACACCCGTGGGGGATGTGGGTGGGTTATCACCCACATTTTTCCCAGTGAGAGGGTTCAACACCCATACTTTTTCTGCAGTTTTGCACAAACACCTTACTTCTGTTGCTCCTCCATGTTTCTCTGACTGCTCTGTGTCTGCCGTTACTTGCAGCTACCTCCTCGCCCCTCCCTCTCAAACATGACACCGGCTTTCAGTTTGACCGGCTGATGATTGGCTGTTCTGCCTTAAGTCCCGCCTCTCTTGGTGTGTTAAAGTGAAACTTACCCCCAAATCAACTTTTTTTTGCTGATAAACTTTATTTAATTGTTTAATGGTCCTACATACATTTCTGGGTATTGCTTTTAGTATTTTTGCACTTATTTATAAAACTATTAATTTTATACCAAAAACTGTTAGTGGAGCGCCCTCTTCAGGTTTAAAACGTGACACTGCACTTGAATCGGATCAGGCATTGCTGTTGGCTGAAAACTTATTTTCTTTAATCATGACGTCACAGTTCTGCTGCTGCTGAATATAAAAAGAGCAGCGTCTCGGCCACACCTCCACTCAGTAGTGAGTGAGTTTGAACAGGAAGTGTATACGGCCGTTATCAGAGTTCATTTTAGTGTTTGTGATTGTGTGAAAACATGTTTTTAGCAGAAGGGTTTTCTCTTCATGCTGAGATACGTTGATTTATACCTTGGACACCTCTCTGAAACATGCTTTTGTGCAGACTATAATGCACGCAGCCTGATGAGGCTGAGTCACAAATATTACACGAGCTAATCAAAATTTAGCTTTTGCTTTGATCAACAACAATATACCACGAAGGGACAGGTCCCAGTCTAAGACGCTGAAGCTGCTGCAGTATGAACCGTCGGCTTGAAATGGTAGTGCGGTTGCGCGCTCGCAGCTGCACCTGTTTGCAGAGTCACAAGATGTAACTGGAGCTAATAGCGTTGGCTAACAGTGTAACAGTAGAGAAGAGCCACATTCTATGCCCTGCAGCGGATTGGTGGCAGACTATTGGCTCGAAACGATACGGATTTGAGCTGCTCGTCATCATCCAAATATTCCTCCATTTCACCTGTCCCTCTCTGGCACGTGTGTCAGTCACAGCACAGAATGCCTTGCCTCCTTAGTCCGCCAGTCACCCCCATTTATCATGTTATTTTTTAAATCTCAGACTGTATCATGTTCCTTTAAATTTATTAGCCAGCTCGTGCTGGAGAGGCAGGAACATATGATTACTTACATCTCCCTTTTCCAGGTACTTTAAATAAACATTTGTACTTTTCAGGTTTTTAAATACACTTGATATTAGTTTTATCTTATTTTCTGTGTTCTGAATGTGTTTATAAACTTTTCTATTATCACTCATTTAAATAGGAAGCTTTTAATATCTTGTATGTTATACCTATATCATCGTTTTTATTGTTGACAAACAGACAACATCCATCCCCCACACTTTGGAAAAATATGGTAATCACCCATCTTTAGCTTAAGTACTCATCTTACGTTCAACAATTAGTTTCGGGTCTAGCCGTTTACCTTCCTCGTGACATGGGTATGCTGTATTAGGGCTTTTATTGTTTTAACTGCAACTCATTTGCTGACCTTTAGTCTTTCCTTGACATTTATCCAAATCTCTTTCCATCTGAAAATATGAGAGTGGTAAACAGCCTTTGAAGCAACCCCCACTCCATTAAAGCAAGAGGATAGGGTAGAAGCTGATTGTGTGTCTGACAGCAAGATTAAAAATAAGTAAAAAACTAAAAGTTATGAATGTTAGTAAAGATATGGATCAGAGATTTAAGTTTATATTAGTAAAAGTTCATGAAATGTCTCTGAAGAGGGCACACACTTCTAGGACTTTTCTCTTCAGACTTAGAATCACAACATTTTTTTTCTTTTCTACCTGGAAGGTATGGGGAAACTGTGAGATTTTTTTGTTACGCTTATTCCATCCAGTTAAAATTGTCATTATATTGGCATCTTAATTAATGAACTTTTTATGATCATCTCCATTAAACCATTAAGAATAGCAGTTGGTGGTTAAGTGTAGTTTCTGTTTATGTCATTGTACTGTAGCTTTTCTAAAACAGTTGGAACTAAATTATTTATTATATTATAATATTATATTATTATAAGCACTTTGAATTGTCCTGTACATGAATTGTGCTATACAAATAAACTTGCCTTGCCTTATTTAAGCAGTTATCATAGAGGGTCCTTGCCTCTGGCAAGCTGAGTATTGGCTGCACCATGCCACAAAATAAAGATGGTAAACTGGGTTGCTTAAGATAAACCAAAGGGTCTTTAGACATTTAGGTTCATTAGATCCCATGTTTTCTCCTTTACTCATCAAAAAGGGCCACACACTCCAGTGTGTCTCCTATTTTCAGAACTTTACTAAACAACATTTCGGGTATATGTGCTTATCAAGATCAGTGTTTGTTTACATGATTTTTAAACAAAATGATCCTATTTGTTTCTGTAGTTGTCATGATTTAGAGGTCTAAGTCAAGCCGCAGAATCCAGACCAGGGACAAGAGGAGAAGGTTCAAAAGAGTTTTAATATGATTCCTTAGTACAGAAGCATATAAACACGGAAACACAGTGACAAAATGATATTGCTTCTGAAGCGGGTCAGCATGGGCTGACCGGTGGGGGATGTGGGTGTTTTAACGCCCACACTTTTCCCGGTGTGGGAAAGATGATGAGAGGTTAGTGACTGTACGGCAAGGAAGGTGAGTAATAATGAATGGAGGCGATAGCTTACGGTTCTGATGAATTGCAGGAGTCCAGGGGAAGCTAGCAGGTGCCATTTGGCTGAGGCTGGCATGATTGTTGGTGGAGGGCAGACAGACAGGCTCTGAGTATGGCAGGTGGATCCTGGGAGCTGGAGAAGCAGAGCCGAGGCAGGCCAGAGGAGGAAACCAGAGGCAGAGAGGAGGCCGGTATGGGAACCGCCACCTGGGAGATTACCTGGGAGATCCTGGACGTAGGAGGTGTGGAACCGCTGAGGAGGTCACTGAAAACCCGGATAAGTTCATTACACTTAAACCGTTTGAGGAAACCGATTTCCTTCAAATGTTTGAGTAAACCAAAAACTAATTTATTTAGTAGAGTAAACTTAAGATTCAAATTACTACACTGAGTTATAGCCAGTTAATGTGTTTAAGTACTCAATACCTTAAAACTAATTTAAGTTCAATTAACTTAAATCATTAAGGCAAGTTCTAATTAAAAACTCAAGTAGTACCAATAATAAAACTTTTTTGTGTACTCTAAAACTCATATATTTAATTAAAGCTAACTTAACATGTCAAGGAAATCAAATTATTGTTAATACTGTCGCCAATGACCACAAAAGGGATTTTTTTGTAAAAACTTTTTATTTATGACAATTTTGTTTTCCTATGAACAGTACTCCAATTTTCACAGCATTTCCAAGGATACATTCACGTCAGAAACAACCACTAAATTTTAGCAGGTTCTAGCCACTTTCTCCCAAGAATTTGTTACATTTGTGGTATCTGAAGTAGTCTGTTTTGAACAGTAATTTATCTATTTTCACAAAGTATACTGAACTTCCAGTAAAACATTTTCTTTCTAAAAATCATTTTAAACAGATAAAACTGCATCAATATTAATGTAGGACTTTGGTACTACACACTGGGTAACATGGTCTAACAGTAAAACCTCTTTTTACAATAATTTTAACATTTTTTAACAATATAAAAACTATGGAATAAAGAATGGCCCCAGCTAAAGAACACAATCAAGCCCTGGTTTTTCCATCCAACAAAAACAAACCCAGAAAATACAATAGTAACTTACTGAACCTGAGAGAAAGCTGTTGAATGATGAACATTCAATGTCTCTTTGCACATAGAGAGCTCATTTTTACAGTCTTTGTAGTTTTGGAAGAGGATCGTTACGCCCCAGATTCAGCATAATCTACTGAATGAACAGGAATATGTTCTTCATGCACTTTGGGTACTCCAAGTGGAGAGCATAAGTCAATCCAAACAGGAGACACATTGCCAAACGAAGACTGCAAACAGATCCATTACCATATTGCCCTCCAGAACGATCCCTACTTGGGAAGGGTTCAGTTCTTGATCTGGACTTCCATTCACATTATTGAAGATGATTCTTATGGGAATTTGAAGTTCACCATCAGCAGTATTCTACAGAGGGAAAAAAGAAACAGTGAGTTAACCTGTTGGTGTAGAGTAACACAAGCACAAAGATCAAATTAATATATTTCTACATTAAAATTAATTTAATTCTCAGTGCGGATATCTGCTTGCCTCTCAGATATCTCGGCGTGGATGAGGGATCGCCACCTTCAGCTTAATCTGTCCAAAACTGACCTCATTGTCTGTCCTGCCAGTAACTCCTTACCTCCTCAGATAAGCGTGCAGCTTGACTCCATCACGCTGTTCCCCAAAACCTCCGCCAGAAACCTTGGTGTCATACTGGACAACCAGCTGTCCTTCAAAGAGCAGGTTAACTCCGTAGCTCGCTCATGTCGATTCGCGCTTTACAACATCAGGAAAATCAGAGCCTTCCTCACAGACCACACCACACAGCTTCTGGTCCAGGCCCTGGTCTTGTCCCGGATCGACTACTGCAACTCTTTGCTGGCCGGTCTTCCGGCGTCCTCGGTTAAACCTCTGCAGATGATTCAGAACGCAGCAGCACGTCTGGTCTTCAACCAGCCCAAAAGGGCTCATGTCACTCCGCTGCTCATTTCCCTGCACTGGCTTCCAGTTGCAGCACGCATCAAATACAAAGCTCTGCTTCTGGCTTACCAGACTCTAACACACACAGCTCCTACGTACCTTCACTCCCTCATCCAAACCTACATTCCCACGCGTCAGCTACGCTCAGCCGCTGAAAGACGCCTAGCGCTTCCACCACAACGTGGCATGAGATCATGTTCCAAACTCTTCTCCTCTGTTGTCCCCCGATGGTGGAATGACCTACCAAACTCGGTCCGATCCTCAGAGTCGGCAGCTACTTTTAAGAGCAGACTTAAGACTCACCTCTTTAAAGAACACTTTCAGTCTTAATGTAGGATTAATTTATGATTTATGATAGCGATTTGAGAATTTATCTCT
>SSNP01000363.1:170606-213757 GCA_006937955.1 Pachypanchax playfairii
ACACTTGATGTATCAGCGTCGGAATTAAACTGGACTCCAAACAGTCCGCCTCCTTATATTTTTTTTTCCTTCTCTTTGAATTCTTGCTTGTATGTTCTCTCAATGTAAGTCGCTTTGGATAAAAGCGTCTGCTAAATGACAGTAGTAGTAGTAGTAGTAGTAATTTTGGGAACAATAATATCTAATGTCTGCAGACAGCCTTATGACCCTTCAACATTTAAAACCCATGTGAAGGAGTTTGTCTTGTGTGAACAGGTGAGCAGGTGAGTGCACAGCTCCGCAGGGCTTTGCAGGCAGTGTGAACCAGGCAATAGAGTCTCAAGAGACGTAACTGTCTAAATCAAGAGTAAAAATAACAAACTTAGACCCATTTGTGTATGTTTTTTTTATATGGAAAATTAATAAACCCTTATACCATCAGAAAAGGTAAAATCACAATATTTAAATGTACTTACTTTGTGATTAATGTTGAACTTGGAGGAACTGTCCCCAAGAATTGTAATTCCCTTCATGGCATAACACCTGTTGTTAGTGGGGTCCATGCTCTGCATCAAGTTAAAATAGACACAGTTACAACTCGAAATCCTGAGATAGGACATGCTGTACAATTAAAAGATTAAAATATGTGGCCACCTCACCTTTTGTTTTTGAAGGTCTTCCAGTTGTTGGCCCACACGTCCTGTCCTTCTGGTGAAGACCTCTTCTAAGCTAGGGTACAAAGCATTAAAAGTAGAAAAGAATACACCTATGAGGTTTTTGAGTCGTGGATTTTTATTTTGCAAGTTGATGGTGTCTAAAGGTGCATTCACACCGGCGACTTTGTCAACGTCAAGCAACGCTGATAACGCTCCAAATTTGACGTTTGAAGTTGAAGCTCATAATGCCTGCCAGTCAGAGCGCATAGGCTTAAAGCTCGTAAAGCCTGAGCGCGAAGGCGGGGCTTCCTTTGTTATCGGATGTTCGGAGCTATGGCGGATCATATTGAGACAGTGGCTTGGATTTATTTGCTTCATAGATCTAGACAACGTCGACGTCGGGTGCATCAGCGCCGTTTGTGGATACACCCCATTCTTCAGATGCGTTCTGAGTTTGGTGAGTTTAACCATTTGCTCCAGGAGCTACGTTTTCCATTTTGGTTGATCCCGCTTCTTCCCGGCTACGTGCTGTGACGTCTTACGTCACTACGATGAGACGCTCTGATTGGTTGACATGCCGCTTCAAGAGCGTTAAGAGAGTCAAAAGTTCAGCTAGCTGAACTTTGACCTTTTCTAGCTTTTCAAGCGTCAACGCCTGAAACGCTAGAAAAGCTTGAAAAGTTGCCGCTCATAATGCTCACAAAGCGACGCAGAGCCGTTGACGTCTGTCTGACGCCCGTCTACCATAGACTTTACATATAAACTTGCCGCTTATGAAGTTGATGGTTGGGCCGGTGTGAATGCACCATAAGAGTCTAAGATATAATGAAATAATTAATGCTATTTATGTATTTAACAGTCTCTGCACACAAGCTTCATAACACATAGTCCTTATTTTAATCTTTTCAAACACAAGGCACTTTTATTTATATTGTGTAGGGACTATGCTTCATTATTAACTTGCCATGCCTGTGCAAAACACTACTTTTTAAATAATTTGTTGACTGAATTTTGTTTCTTTGGACTATAATTCACCTTTGTGGTAGGTATTGCTTGGTCCAACCTTTTTCCTGGTTTATGTTGTTTCTTTGCTGAAGATAAAAACATACAAAAAAAGAAAAGACAATAAATATTAGTTTCTGTTTTGATAACATTTTAAATTCATTCATATTATTTGGAACATCTCCCCACTACAGTAACCTTTTATGTTAAACTTACCTTTATGGTGAATATGCCTGGTATCAGGTTTATGTTGAATTCCTGTGGATAAAACACAAGCATTAAACCATTGAAATTATGTTTTCTATTTAAGTTATTTAATTGTTAAATTCATAGTGTGAAATTTAGCTTAAGTTATTTGATTGGATTTCGTTTTTTTTTTTTATTTGTCTTGTGAATAAGATTGTTTTAAGGGTCTTTTGAAGTTCAAAAATATGCATTGTGTCTTTATGAATGAGCACACAGCGAGGAGCAGAAAGGAGTTCAGAGAGATGCATATAACATGCGTCGTCTGTAGATACAGTGGGGCAAAAAAGTATTTAGTCAGCCGCCAATTGTGTAAGTTCTCCCACTTAAAAAGATCAGAGAGGCCTGTAATTTTCATCATAGGTATACCTCAACTATGAGAGACAAAATGAGGAAAAAAAATCCAGAAAATCACATTGTCTGATTTTTAAAGAATTTATTTGCAAATTATGGTGGGAAATAAGTATTTCGTCACCTACAAACAAGTAAGATTTCTGGCTTTCACAGACCTGTAACTTCTTTAAGAGGCTCCTCGGTCCTCCACTCGTTACCTGTATTAATGGCACCTGTGTGAACTCGTTATCAGTATAAAAGACACCTGTCCACAACCTCAAACAGTCACGCTCCAAACTCCACTATGGCCAAGACCAAAGAGCTGTCAAAGGACACCGGAAACAAAATTGTAGACCTTCACCAGGCTGGGAAGACTGAATCTGCAATAGGTAAGCAGCTTGGTGTGAAGAAATCAACTGTGGGAGCAATTATTAGAAAATGGAAGACATACAAGACCACTGATAATCTCCCTCGATCTGGGGCTCCACGCAAGATCTCACCCCGTGGGGTCAAAATGATCACAAGAACGGTGAGCAAAAATCCCAGAACCACACGGAGGGACCTAGTGAATGACCTGCAGAGAGCTGGGACCAAAGTAACAAAGGCTACCATCAGTAACACACTACGCCGCCAGGGACTCAAATCCTGCAGTGCCAGACGTGTCCCCCTGCTGAAGCCAGGACACGTCCAGGCCCGTCTGCGGTTTGCTAGAGAGCATTTGGATGATCCAGAAGAGGATTGGGAGAACATCATATGGTCAGATGAAACCAAAATAGAACTTTTTGGTAGAAACTCAACTTGTCGTGTTTGGAGGGGAAAGAATGCTGAGTTGGATCCAAAGAACACCATACCTACTGTAAAGCATGGGGGTGGAAACATCATGCTTTGGGGCTGTTTTTCTGCAAGGGGACCAGGACGACTGATCCGTGTAAAGGAAAGAATGAATGGGGCCATGTATCGTAATATTTTGAGTGAAAACCTCCTTCCATCAGCAAGGGCATTGAAAATGAGACGTGGCTGGGTCTTTCAGCATGACAATGATCCCAAACACACCGCCCGGGTAATGAAGGAGTGGCTTCGTAAGAAGCATTTCAAGGTCCTGGAGTGGCCTAGCCAGTCTCCAGATCTCAACCCCCTAGAAAATCTCTGGAGGGAGTTGAAAGTCCGTGTTGCCCAGCGTCAGCCCCAAAACATCATTGCTCTAGAGGAGATCTGCATGGAGGAATGGGCCAAAATACCAGCAACAGTGTGTGAAAACCTTGTGAAGACTTACAGAAAACGTTTGACCTCTGTCATTGCCAACAAAGGCTATATAACAAAGTATTGAGATTAACTTTTGTTATTGACCAAATACTTATTTTCCACCATAATTTGCAAATAAATTCTTTAAAAATCAGACAATGTAATTTTCTGGATTTTTTCCCCTCATTTTGTCTCTCATAGTTGAGGTATACCTATGATGAAAATTACAGGCCTCTCTGATCTTTTTAAGTGGGAGAACTTACACAATTGGTGGCTGACTAAATACTTTTTTGCCCCACTGTAAGGAGACATATCTGTAGATATGTTTAAAAACACCTGTATCTCATATCCACACTTGTAATTTGAATACACAAACCAGTATTTCGGATCTGCACTAATACTAAACTTTTACTTGTGGGGTTGTCAGGGCAAATGTTGCACCATTTGTTTCCAAAGTTAGGGTTAGGGTTAGGGTTTAGTCGAAGTTTTCAAATTCTATTCAGTGAGCCGCGGTCTTAAATAAAAAGACGAACAATATTCATGTCTGAAAGTTGCCTTTACCGTCGTGTACTCCTCATGCCAAAGCAGTAACAGAAGCAGCCTGGTAACACGTGTGGTGTGTGAGATTCACTGGCAGTTAGAGACTGGGAGATACAGGTCACATGTACAGTATAAAATAAGAATCAGGTTAACAAATTTATAAAAATAGAGGAAAACATATGCTGAAATCTATTTTCAGTAGATAGAATTAGTTAGCATGCATATTTTGTGAAATGTAAAACAAAACAATATTTGCTTAAAATTGAAATACAAAAATTTTACTCACCAGTTTGTGTGGATATTTGAAGAAACTGCTCTCTGTCGACTGTAGAGTGAAAAAGCATGTCCAGTCCCAGGCAAAACCGTTAAAAATTAGTTTTTGATTATGTTTTTTTGAAAAACAAGTCCCAACATGTCCTCTGTTCAACTGCCACAAAAAATATGGGTGGGGCTACAAAAACTTAAAAATTCAGAAAGCTATTTCAACTCAACACAGTTAGTATTAATCTCATCTACTTTTATTATTTGAGTTTTGATTTTTAAAACTTATTCTCTTATAAAATTTGCACTCAAAATATATTTTAGAATAAACTTAAAATAGAAAGGACAAAGTAAAACTTATTCATTCTAGTACATCACATGCAAAACGATATTGGTTAAGTGCAATAAGCGTCTACCAATGAGTTCTGTCTGCCACAGTTATATGATTTGAGTTTTACAAAGAAAATTAATCACAATAAGCGATTTTAGCTAAATCCAATTGAGTGCAATTAACTTTTGGGTTTACAGTAGGATCGAGAACATGGTGTGGGAGCCGTCAGGAGAAAAGGCTGGACCAGGGAAAACATGGTGTGGGAACCGTGAGAAGGAGGAAGGTCCAACTGAGAGGATCCTGAAGAAGAGCACAGGTAAGGATTAATAAAACACACAGGCCCTGTAATACTACCAGAACAAACTTAGATCAGTAAGTCTACCATATACCACTAAGCAGAGTGGAACAATCTGGTCCTGAGAGTTGCCTAACCCTTAGGCCCAGAAACGGATGATAGCAACAGGATCCACCTGCCAGTGATGGCTGCCATGCCCCCTGGAACACAGGTGAGAACACTCACTCACACACACACACACACACACACACACACACACACACACACACACACACACACACACACACACAGTTTGTTTTGGTATCCTTATGGGGACCGTCCACTGACTTCCATTGATTTTAGTAACTAGATTTATACCTAACCCAAACCCTTTTACTAACCTTAACCATTACTGATCTATAACTAACCCTAAGACTAACTAAAACTCTATTCACACCACACCTATAAACCTAACCCCTAACCCTAAAAAGGGGAGTCCCCCTCATGGGGACCAGGCTTTGGTCCCCACAAGAACCCTCGGACCCCAGAAAGATAGTAAAAGTCAGGAAACTGGTCCTCAGGAGGTCAGAAATACAAACCCACACACACACACACACACACACACACACACACACACACACACACACAGTTTGTTTTGGTATCCTTATGGGGACCGTCCACTGACTTCCATTGATTTTAGTAACTAGATTTATACCTAACCCAAACCCTTTTACTAACCTTAACCATTACTGATCTATAACTAACCCTAAGACTAACTAAAACTCTATTCACACCACACCTATAAACCTAACCCCTAACCCTAAAAAGGGGAGTCCCCCTCATGGGGACCAGGCTTTGGTCCCCACAAGAACCCTCGGACCCCAGAAAGATAGTAAAAGTCAGGAAACTGGTCCCCAGGAGGTCAGAAATACAAACCCCCCCCCCACCACACACACACACACAGCAGAATGACACCTGACAGTAGTTTTTAAGTTATTTTTACTAGCTATGTCAAAATGGAAGAGCAAAAATCCTTTCCTTGTTCATGAAGACCTCAAAAAACAGATCCATGCAACCTCCAGACTAGATTACTGTCTAGATCAGTCATCTGTCCATCATTAAAGCTAGTCCAAAATGTTGCTTTTGTTTTTTAACAAAAAGGAATGGTCATTTGACCCCAGCTTTAGCAGAAATATATTAATTGTCTGTTTTTTATTGAGTTTAGGATTTTTTTTTCTTTTTCATTAAAATTCTAAGTGGTCTTTCAGACAGTGTTTTAATTAAGTTAATACACCAACATAACCCAAAAAGAGCTCTGTGATCAGCAATTGTTTCTTCTTGTTTTTCTTCCCGCAGGGGTTCCAGCTGATGGGTCTCCAGTTCCTGTTACTGTGGAGGTCCCGGACGAGGGGTCTCCAGTTCCTGTAGAGGTCCTGGCTAACGAGTCTCTAGTTCCAGTTCCTGTGTCTATGGAAATCCCATGTGAGGGGTCTGCAGTTTCTGTGTCTGTGAGAGTCCCTGATGATGGCTCTCTGGTGCCTTTGCCTGCGGGGGTCTCAGATGACAGATCTCCAGTTTTTGTTGAGGTCTCAGCAGACAGGATTCCAGTTCCTGTGTTGCCTCTAGCTCCTGTTTTTGTCTCAGAGAGAGTCACCATTGGTGAGCTCTGTCTAGCTCAAGTTCATGTCAGTGATGGGTTTGCTGACGGCAACATCCCCCAAGTTCCTATTGGTGAGGGGGTCACTGATGAAGGCACCTCTCCAGCTCTTGTTCCTGTCAGTGGGGGTACGCTAAAGCCGAGGTCGATCCGGCTCCTGTTCCTTACAGTGAGGGGTTCGCTGGTGATGTCCCTACAGTTCCTGTTGCTGAGGGGGTAGTGGAAGACGATTTCCCATGTCCAGCCTTCCACCAGAGGGTCCCATGTCCAGCCTTCCGCCTGAGATTCCAGCCAGCTTTCCACCTGAGGTTCCAGGTCCCAGCCTCCACTTCAGCCTAAAGGGTACCGGATACTGCCTGTATCCAGTCACCGGCCATCCTCCTTAGCCTAGTCATGGGTTCCGACAGTGGGTTCTGTGTTTAGTGTTCACCACACCTTTAATTGTATTTCTTCTGTTAGTTGGGTTCTATTCTTATAGTTTCCTGAGTTCTCATCATATCAGCTCAGCTGGGAGACACAAATGTACTTTAATGTATTAGTCATGTATCACCAGCAATAAACCAGCAGCAAGAATTTTTCAGCAATAAACAGACTTAACAGGTAATCTGCTTGATGTTAGTATCTGTGGCGATATGTGCAGAAAGAAAAAAAAGTTGAAGCGTAAACTGGGTCAGAAATGACACAATGAAATGTGCAGTGGAAGTGGACTGTCTAACGTACAAAAATGCCAGTCAATGTAAACCAGACAGAATGAACACAGAGTTAGGAAGCGCTTCACACTACAGTATGTCACTCACACGTTTGGTGATGATGAACTACACACATGTTGTAGCCACAGCTGTCCTGGGACACATACTGACAGAGGCGGGGCTGCCAGACACCAACGCCACCGGACCCTCCAACCACCACCAAACACCATGCATATCAGTTGTGGATACATTAATATTTGTGTTGTGCATTTGTTTTGTATCTATTTAAGTCCAGCACTTTCTTTCAATCTGTTTTATCTTCCTTTGTGAGCCGAGCTGCAATGCTTTTCAATGTGATGTTAACAGTTTTGTTGCCCAGTGGGTAAGAATGTGCTGGCCGGTTTAGTGGGCTTTTTATTTCACTGTGAAACTCTCTATCCCTGCAGGATATTAGCTTTTAAAGCCCTCAAGAGAATTCTAGCAAGCTACCCCCCCCCCCCCCCCCCCCCCCCCCCCCCCCCCCCCCCCCCACACACACACACACACACACACCCACCCACACACATACACACAGTTCATTTTTATGAAAGGTGAGTAGCTGTTGACTGTTTTCTTTTTAATATGTAAAATCCAGTCTTTTTCTGGTGTAGAGATGTTGTCTGTCAGGTTTTAGAAATGACATCTACAGCACATCTGAAGAATGTGTGTCTCATTTCTCAAAACCTATTCCATCTAGCCATTAATGGAATAAAGGTGAGCTATAGGACCATGAACATTACATTATGTTACATTACAATATTCTATATTCACGACTCACAATTTCCCCTATGCAAAAAAACACAGAGGTAAGACAACATACTTCCGCACTTTGGACTTCTGCCTTTAACCGGAGTTGGGTAAGTTACTCAAAAAAGTAACTAGTTACACATTACAAGTTACTTTTCAAAAAGTAATGTATTACACTATTTAATTTCTCACTTGTGAAAGTAACTTAGTTACATTACTTTCTGATTACTTTTGCACCCAAAAAGTGACCAGCAATATTGTTTTCTTTAAATAATGTCACAGTGGACCTCTTTTTGAACCTTATTTAATAAAATATATGAAAAACAAGCACACACAGCTGTGCTACATTAGTACAATGAACAATTTTAAAGTTATGATGACCTCAAATTACACATTTGACAATATCAAAATAAAGTTTTAACTGAGTGGGCTGTCTAACAAAGGTGAACTTGAGCATATTACAAATAAAAAGACACCTGACAATAACTATGATAACTTCAAGATTCTTGTAGACAAAGTAATAATATTATATTTCCAGCCATAAAACTCAAATTTTGAGATTAAATTTTTTCCAGAAAAAAAATCTCGTTATCTGATGTCGAAAAAGCTACAAATTTGCAGAAGAAAACTCAGAAATTTCCATGATTAGAGAGGCTAGAGTTGCTAGAGGCATAAATTTGCAATATTTAAACTAAGATATTGCCAATTTCTGACATTGTGAAGTCAGAAATTTGGTCTCGAGCCGGAGAGACTGTGAGGAAGAAGCTGCAACATGGATGCATCAAGTAGCTTCGGTCTTGTTTTGTTTCAATAACTGGTAATAATAATAATAAACTTTATTTATATAGCACCTTTCACAGATAAAAATCACAAAGTGCTTCACAATTGATTCAATAAAACAGCATAAACAGTAAAAAGATAAAAAGAATAATAATCACACCAAAAGTCCAGTCAACCAAAAGCTCGCCCAAATAAAAGTGTCTTCAGCTGCCTTTTAAAAGAATCAACAGTGTCAGCCTCACGAAGGGGCAAAGGTAGGGCATTCCACAGATTTGGAGCCACGGCCTGAAAGGATCGATCACCTCTGGTTTTAAAACGAGTTTTTGGAACCATGAGGAGGTTCTGGTCTGAAGATCGGAGCGAGCGACCAGATATGTACGAGTGAAGGAGATCACAAATATATTTTGGAGCCTGCCCATGCACGGCTCTGAAGGTCAAAACGAGAATTTTAAAATCAATTCGAAATTGAATGGGAAGCCAGTGCAGAGAAGACAACACTGGCGTGATATGTGACCACCTGCTGGACCCGGTTAAAAGTCTTGCAGCAGCATTTTGGACTCGCTGAAGACGATCAATAGCATTTTTGTTAAAACATGTAAAAAGAGAATTACAATAATCTAAACGAGAAGAAACAAAGCATGAATCACCAACTCCAAGTCAGTGTTAGATAAAACAGTCTTCAATTTTGCAATATTTATTTGGTGGTAAAAACAATTTTTGACCAAAAGTCTTGAATGTTTGTCCAGAGACAGAGACTGGTCAAACCAAACACCAAGATTTCTGATGCTCGACTGGACAGAAAAGCCCAAAGAACCAAGGTGACTCACAATAAAAGGGATTTTCTGCTCCGGAGCAATTATCAAAGTCTCCGTCTTATCAGAGTTTAACTGAAGGCAGTTTTCTGTGAGCCAGGTTTTCACACTCGACAGACAGTCCGTTAACTCTGACAGTTTATGCAGCTCTGACTCTTTAAAAGAAACATACAATTGAATGTCATCAGCGTAGAGGTGATAGGACACATGTTTAAAATGGCTGATGATTTTGCCGAGAGGGCTGATGTATAATAAAAACAAAATCGGACCCAAGACTGACCCTTGCGGAACACCATACAACAATGGGGTGGCTGCAGACATAATGTTATTCGCACACACAGAGAAAGTACGATTTGTCAAATAAGAAGAAAACCACTCTAAGACCATTCCGGAAATACCAAAGTCAGTGTTCAATCTCTGTAACAAAAGTTTATGATCCACAGTATCAAAGGCTGCAGATAAGTCCAATAGGACCAAAACTGAATACTGACCAGAGTCAGCGGCCATCCGAATGTCACTAGACACTCTTAACAGCGCAGTCTCAGTGGAGTGCATCTTACGAAAGCCAGACTGGAATTTGTCCAACATTTCATTTTGGTCCAAAAATGCAGTGAGCTGCTGCGCGAAGACTTTCTCTAGGACTTTGGAGAGAAAGGGCAATTTTGATATGGGCCGATAATTACCAGGCTCTGCTGGGTCCAAGTTGGGTTTCTTTAAAATTGGACTTATGGCTGCTTGTTTAAAAAAGCTCGAAACCAACCCAGTAGAAAGGGAAACATTGATGATGCTTACAACATATGGAGCAACAACATCAGTGACTTTGTAAAACAGAGTTGTAGGTAATACATCAAAAGGACAAGACGAGGGCTTCATTTTCCTCAGTAACACCATAACATCCTCCAAAGTCACGAGAGAAAACACAGACCAGAAGCAAGTAAAAGAAGAGACACAGGACATGCTCGCATTAAACGGATTCACATTTTGTCTGATCTCTTCCACTTTTGCCACAAAATATGCTAGAAACTTATTACAGTCATTAATGGTGAAAATAGGCACAGGAGGAGCCGGAGGTGACACAATTCTCTGGATTGTATCAAAAACTACTTTGGGGTTTCGCTTATTCATATTTACAAGGTTAGCAAAGTAGGTAGACCTGGCATGCTTGATCATATTATTTAAGGATGCAGTCATCTCCTTTAACTGCAACCTATGGACGTCCAATTTTGTGGATTTAAATAGGCGCTCCACTTTTCGACAAGATCTCCTGAATGAGGCAATCTCTTCATTTAGCCACGGCATAACTGGTGTTACACACTTGCACAGAGGTCAATGCGACCAGCTTCATACAGCATGTAGCGTCTTCCTTACAGTCTCTACCGTTTGAGGTGTTCATGCCAACATCTGAATCCGGTAAATTATTAATGTTTTTTTATAAAACCAGATAACGTATGTAATTTCAGATACAAACTTAACTTTAAGCATTCATATTTTAGAACAACATTAAAATCATTTTGTGTTTCTGTTATGGGTGTAAAAAGTAATAAGCTAAGTGGGAATCTTAAGCAAAGCCCAACATTGTACAAGTTTAAAAATAAGTTTAAAAAAAATGATACTAAAGAACTTTATGGAGGAGGAAGAAAAGTCGTAATGGGTGTTGCATGTGAACTGGGAGGTGTGAAGGTTGGAAAGGGGGGAAATATAAAAAGTGTAAATTATATGTCTGTGTGACTGAAGATAAAAAATGTTATAAGAAACTGACTTTGAAACACAACGTAAGGAAGGGAATTTTTGTTTTTGTCTTTCTTTAAAATTTGATTTGGGAGGGTTTATATAAGCTACCAGAGCTTCTTTCCATCCTATTGAACGTGTTCTATATGTATATAGTACATATGTATATGTATTTTTTTTTCTCTTTTTTAAAAAAAATTTTGTATACTTTAAATTGTTTATTGATTAACATGTTCAATAAACTGAACTGAACGCAAGAAATAAATGTAGGTTTCTCTTTGTAATGAGTAATAAATTACAGAAGTCACCAAAGTAACAAGTTACATTACTGCGTTACTAATATATGTAATATTATTACTTGTATTTTTACTTTGTAAAGCATTACACCCATCACTGCCTACAATGTTTATTGTGTTTTAGCCAACTGTGTACACATGGGTTACACATGAGTTATTTAAATATATGTATATTTAAATATTTAAATATATATATATATATATATATATATAGCCCTTCCTATCCTGCTGTTAAGAGAATGGGCCCTAGGTTCGTTTCTGGTATACTCTCGTATAAGGGTGATATTTGGAATTAGATAAGGTTAATGCACAGACTCAGACTTTTACCCACTGTACTGAATAACTGGGACCTTTAACTCAAAAACACAGCAGAAACCTTTGTATGAACATAACAAGTTTACACTTTAATTAAATAAAATAATTGTTGAGAAACAAAACAATAAAATAAATAAAATTAAATGTCAGTGTCCTTTTGGTTGTACGGTTACACACAAGTATAAAACACTCAAATCAGTCACTAATGTTTCTTTCGTACAGTAAAATATTTCACACACTCAGTGGCTATTTTCACCCTTAAAGTTTTACTTTGTGGTACCACGTTACTGAACTAAAGCCGGCACCCCTTTAAGTAATAATAGAAAAAATAAAATAAACATTGCAGGCCTGAGTCGTGGCTCGGGAGCGGTGGGACACAAAACTCAATGGTCCGTTTACTCCACAGGATAAAATAACATAAAGCAGAAAAGTACCTTTTCCCAGAGCAATGTTTCCGTCAGTTCACTTCAGTCCAGATGAGAAGGAAGCGCGCACAAACATTTACACCGATCTCCAATCAACTTCTGAAGGTTTTCCAATGTTGCCAGAGGAACTCTGAGCATCCCTGGTAGCTCAGAGCGCTATCTGGTTGGCGTCCTCTTGTTTCCAGGTCGGGAACAAACGAACAGCTATCGTGGCTAGCTTTGTTAGCTAACAGCTGCATGCACAGTCCGATCACGTTTCTATTAGCTTAAGCCTACACTGAGCTAGCGAGGCAGTCTCTGAATGTGACTGACAGTGATAAACATCGTGTCGACATTAACTGTCTCTCACACTATACCTTGTCTCTTTCCAGACTATCCGGCCGACAGTCTTAAAAACAAGCAACCAAAGTTCAGCATAACAAGTTGTACAACTCATGAAACGGACAGTTTTTTTTCTCCAGCATGCTTTTTCTCTCACTCCCCCTCTCTCACGGTGTCGTCGGTCACCTGACCAAAACAAACTGGTTCACAGAATTACTTTTCTTCTGAAATTAAATTATGCTCTTTTTATTTTTTGTTTTTACCTCATGAAATAAAACACTTTCATAAAACACAATTTACCATGAATTTTAACCATTTTTAAACACAATGAAGTATCTGATTTTAAACAGTCTCTTAACATTACGTTTTAGAATAAACCATGAATGAAATAATGAACTATTCACTTTTCAAATGTGTCTTAACATTTCAGCCGGGCTACACCCTCCCCCTTCTAACAGTCTGGTGTCATCAACAGACAACTACTATTAAACTTTACATTAGGAGAAAGGCATAAACAATGACACCAACTCTCAATCTAATCCTCTCCAATCCTAATAACAACACCTCTGTGTAAGATAGTGATTGGCTAATCTCTGGCTTTACCTGGCTCATCATAGGTCAGCCTTATCACTGGTTTGACTGGTCTTTTAGAGCGAGTTTCAGTTTTAATAACCAACTGCTCTGGTGCTTCATTAGCGTGTACTTCCTCTGCAGACCTAAGAGCACTGTCATGATCTTCTTTTGGGTCTTCCACGCTCTCTTGTTCAGCCTCCTCCAAATCTCTACCAGTTTCAGGAACAGCATCCACACAGTGTCTTAGGCCCACCTCCTCCTCATCATTAGACCTCTCCTCTAACAAAGGGGAATCCATGTCCTCCTGCATGACCTCTGGAACTGACATAGTTTGTCTGGTCTTGGGAGTTTCTTGGAGCCGGTAATAAATGCTTGTAGGTCTATAGTATTCCGAGTCTGAAGAAGAATCTGTGCTAAATTGGTCTGGAGGAACAGTTTGAGTATCAGGTAGGGTCAAGGTCTTTTTTCTGGAAGTCTCAAATCTTGTTCTCGCCCTGACATGTAAATCAGGCTTCACTTCCGTTCGTGGCAATCTCACTAGCTGTCCAATGGGCAGAATATGGTCTCTGTGAAGTGTCCTAACATTTACCTTCCCATTTTCAGGCCTGAGCTTATATACAGGAAGGTTCGGCATTTTTCCAACAACCAAATAAGGAGTAGGATTCCACCGTGTTTGCAGCTTGTGTTTGCCTTTCAGACCTAAGTTCCTGAGTAACACTCTATCACCAATGTCCAAGGACTGGAAGCCAAGTCTCTTGTCATAAGACCTCTTGTTCCTTTGGTGAGATTTATCCGCTGTTTCAGACGCCAGCCGATAGGCATTCTGCAAGTCCTCTTTTAACTTGGCCACATAGCGGGAATGACTTTCCGCTTTCCCATCATCCAATGTCCCAAAGCACAAGTCTACTGGAAGTCTAGCTTCCCGACCAAACATCAAGTAATATGGTGAGTATCCAGTCGAATCACACTTAGTACTGTTGTAGGCGTGGACTAAGTAGGGTACATGTTGGCTCCACTGACGTTTCCTGTCAGGTGTCAGTGTTCCTAACATAGAGAGCAAGGTCCGGTTGAACCTTTCGGGCTGGGGATCTCGCTGCGGGTGGTAAGGAGACGTACGTGACTTCCTAATTCCCATCATCTTTAACAGCTCTTGGATCAGCCGACTTTCAAAATCCCGTCCCTGATCTGAATGGATCCTACTCGGTAGGCCATAATGCACAAAGAACTTGTCCACTAAGATCTTGGCCACTGTTTGAGCCTTCTGATTCTTTGTGGGGAAAGCTTGGGCATAGCGTGTAAAGTGATCAGTCACCACTAATACACTGTTCATCCCCTTGGAATCTGCTTCCATTGAGAGGAAGTCTATACACACCAGTTCCATGGGTCCCCTGCTGGTGATCTGGTGTAAGGGAGCTGTTCTTTGATTAGGGGACTTTCGTGCAACGCATTCTCCACAGTTCTTAATGTATTGTTTGACATCTTTGGCCATCTTCGGCCAAAAGAATCTCTGTCTCAGCAGGTCAGTTATTCTTTCAATCCCAAGATGTCCTGAATCATCATGTAGTGCCTTCAAGACAGAGTCTCGATACTCGGTTGGCAAGAGGAGCTGACTGACTTTCTCCTCTGAAGGCAACTTGGACTGGCGATACAGAAGACCAGCTTTCAAAGTCAACTTGTCCTTTTCTCTTTTCAGTTGGGCAAACTCTGGGTCATTTCCAACCTGTTCAGGCCATTTTTGGCATTGAACAGCCTGGAGGGCAGGTCCAATGACTGAATGTTCTCTTTGTGCCTGAGCTAGTTCATCCTTTGATATGTGTTTCAAAGCCTCAAGCTCCATGTGCATTGGGAAGGAGTAGATGTTAGGAATGCATTCTGGAGGAGCTCCAAGCTGATCCACATACCGGACTGAACCGTCAGAGGATGTTGGCATGCTGACTTGCAGACAGATGGACTTGACCCCATCCTGTGATATGGTCTCCCAGTTCTTGTGGGGATCATCATCTGGAAAGTTTCGGGAAAGAATGTCAGCATCTGTGTTGTGCTTTCCTGGTCTATACTGCACATCAAAGTCATAAGTAGATAGAGCAGCAAGCCATCTGTGTCCCACAGCATTTAGCTTAGCAGTTGAGAGCATATATGTCAAGGGGTTGTTGTCGGTTCGAACTGTAAACCGGGTTCCATACAGGTAATCATGGAACCGATCCACAACAGCCCATTTAAGTGACAAAAATTCCAACTGGTGTATGGGATACCGTTTCTCTGCCTGGCTCAACTTCCGGCTTGCAAAAGCCACTGGTCTCAAACCTTCAATGTGTTGCTGATAGAGAACGGCACCAACTCCCTTCATGCTAGCATCCACATGAAGGATGTATGGCTTTTCTGGATCTGCAAATGCTAGCACTGGGGAATGTGTTAAGCAGTAGATGATCTGGTGGAAAGCATCTGTGCAGGACTTATCCCATCTTTTACCAAATGGCTCTGCCTCTTTCAAGTAACTCTTAGAGGGGTCTGGATTTTGCTTTCGACTCCTTTGTGTGGGAGCATAGCCTTTGGTTAGCTCCGTTAAGGGTCTCACTATGGAAGCATAATTGGCGATGAATTGCCTATAATACCCGCAAAATCCCAAAAAAGATCTTAGGGTTTTTAGATCAGTGGGCTGAGGCCAGCTGGTAATTGACTCAATCTTTGCAGGATCAGGTGAGACATCTTCTGCTGACACAATGTGCCCAAGGTATTTTACCTTTGACTGACAAAATTGACACTTGTCCAGCGAGAGTTTCAGCCCTGCCTCTCCAAGTCTGTCGAGCACTTTGAGCAGCCTCTCCTCATGTTCTGCTAAGGACTTTCCAAAGACAATTATGTCATCCAGGTAAACGAGAACCTGCAGAAGATTCATGTCACCGACCGTCTTCTCCATTAATCTTTGGAAAGTGGCTGGGGCTCCCGTTATTCCCTGTGGCATTCTCTCAAACTGAAAGAACCCAAGCGGGCATATAAATGCCGTCTTTTCTTTGTCTTCTTCAGCCACAGGTATCTGATAATAACCGCTTCTCAAGTCTAACACAAAGAACCATTTGCTACCAGACAAAGAGTCCAGTGCATCATCGATGCATGGGGTGGTGTACTGATCTGGTATTGTACGGCTATTCAGTAACCTGTAGTCAATACACATACGAATGGTACCGTTTTTCTTCCTGACAATGACAATGGGTGATGCGTAAGGGCTGCGAGACTCTTTGATGATGCCTGCACATTTGAGCTCTTGAAGATGTTTTCTTACGTCATCAATGTCGGCAGGAGTCAAACGTCTGGACCGCTGTCTGAAAGGTCTTGAGTCTGACAGACGAATAGTGTGTTCTACCCCTTTAGCCTCCCCAACATCCCACTCATCCAAGGAGAACACATTAGCTCGTTGAGACAGCTTCTGGCGGAGTCTCTCTTTCCACTCTTCTGGTGCAGGGGAGTCTCCAAAGTTAATCAGAGTTTGGTCAAAGTCGGTGGTGGTTGTCTTGTGTAAAGGAACAGTAGTGACGCTCTCAGTGAGATACATGTGCCCAATAACAGTGCCCTCTGGTATAACTGTCTCTCTAAGGGACTGGTTTTGGACTAGAATCTGAAATTGGTTAACCGTTACTGCATTACCAGGCACAACCATAGGCTGCAACAGCACACTAGCTGGGAGTGGTGCTGAAGGGGACATGTCAACCATCAGGATCTCTTTATCAACTTCCTGCATTAACTCAACTTTACAGCTGACCTGCAAGTCTTGCCCAGGGGGAAGCGTAAGAGGACCTGGACCTGGCCATGTAACACAACCAACACCATCAGGGTCAGAGGTAGGTGAAACTAAAGTTATGAGCTCAGGTGCATTTTCACAGTGAACTTGGATGCCAAGAGTTTTGGTGATATCAAGACCCTTTTCACTGCAGCGCTTGACCAGATTCCTGACATGACAGGTATTAGTACCTATAATGACTGGTGTCTGCTCTTCAGACCTAGGACTGGGGCAAATTAGAGCAAGAACTGTCACCGTTTCACTATTTCCAGTAACATCTGCAGGGTACTCAAGATCTACCAAATTGTAGCCACGGTAAGGATAGCTGCTGTTGGATTCACTCAATCCCCAGATGGCAAGACCAGAGACAGGATGCACTGGAACATCAGAGAGATGCCCTTTGTACCATGATTCAAAAATAATAGTGACCTGAGAGCCACTATCCATGAGAGCATTACAAGGGTGTCCATTCACTTTTAGTTTTACTAAACTGGGGGGCCCGATCAAACCTTCAGGAATTCCTGCTGCAGCTGGTGTGTTTACAACACTTCTTTTGACATCACAGCTAGCAGCAGAAAGAGGGGTGTCTGCAGCAGGCGGGTTGTCTTTCACAGTTTTCAGGGCTCGAATCAATTTTCTTATGACTTTGTTTTGGTTTTCTGGGTTGTGGCACTTGGCGACATAGTGACCATTCTCTCCGGTAACAAAACTGCTCTTCAGTGGGTTTTGGAGGTCGGTTGGGGGTTCTAGGGATTCTGGAACTGACATCAACTGCTGAAACTGAAGGATTTCTGACAGAACCGTCACATGTGGTCTCTTTCTTATTCAGCTTTTGTTGAAGTCTTTTGACTTGTTTCTTTAAAGCTACCACCTCTGAGTCTTGACTTGGTTCACTTATGTGTGCCAGAGTCACAGGTGAGGAAGTTGAGAACTCAGCTCTGGCTTCAGTGGATTTGTTGGTCAGCGATGCTACCATGGACTTGAGCTCTTTTACCTCAGCTTTTAGGCTTTGAATTTCTGCCTGCTTAGCATCGGCTACGTGCTTGGTTTGCACAGGGTGTACTGAAGTGTTGAGTTTCCTCCATGAAGTTTCATACTCCTCCTCATTGCGGATCTCACACAGGAGTTTTAGAAAAGTTGGTGGATTATCCTTCCTTTCCCTTAATCTTAACTGAATGAGCATCAGGTCAGAGGCGACCGCACCTTTCAGTAGCTGTGCCAAACGGGCTCTGTCCTTGTTGCTGGGTGAAACCCCTCCTCTCTGGACAACTTTAGACAGAGATCGTTCCAGGCGTCTAAGAAAATCAGACAGTTTCTCACCTGGTTGCTGGTACATCTGTCGAAAAGCAAAATACAGATCATCTCCAGATTCTGCAGTCCCAAATGCACTCTCCAAAGCTTCCAGGTAGTCAGCTGGACTTGAATCAGGATGAGAGTCTCTCACAGCCTTAACTATTTCTAATGCTGGGCCTCTTAAACATTCCATTAGCCTACGCCTTTTCTCCTTCTCAACGCATTCACTCTCCTCCACCATGAGCCATGCATGCTCCAGCCAGTGATCAAACTGCTCTTCTCCAGGAGGAACAGGCAGAAGTCCAGAGAAAATGCGAAGACGACGGTATCCACCTTCAGCAGGAGGTTTACCGGTTTTCTCCAATAGATCTCCAACAGCCTTTAAAATAGACTCAGTAGAGTTAGTGGGTGGTTGAGGGGTATGAAGGAGGGCTTTGAGATCATCCATGGTCTTTCTCTCAGCCTCTAACAGCACTTTCAGTTTGCTGCCAAACTCTTCAGAAGCTGGGGTACTATCCATCATGACCAGGGGCCAGGCCTCATCACTCTCCGGATCCACCACTTCAGGCGGAATGTCCAGCGTGGTGAGGTTCTCCTTAGCCTCACAGAGAACCATCAGCTTACTCAACGTGGCATCAAACATTCTACCTCTGACACGTACACGCCCCAAGCACTTAATAGTTTGAACAACTTCTTCAATTTGTCCTATCTCAATATCTCGGGGGACAATAACCATCAGTCCATGATCCTCATCCAGCCCTTCACCTCTACACCACCTCTTTAGCTCAGAAATAAGCTGTGCTCTGTCTGCCATTTTGCACTGTGGTTTAATAGATTTTAATTTCTACTTTTCTTCACCGTTAACCTGCACTGACTTTTAGGTCCCAACACTAATAACAAAAATCACAATTATCCCAGCGGTGCCTCCATTTTATGTAGCCCTTCCTATCCTGCTGTTAAGAGAATGGGCCCTAGGTTCGTTTCTGGTATACTCTCGTATAAGGGTGATATTTGGAATTAGATAAGGTTAATGCACAGACTCAGACTTTTACCCACTGTACTGAATAACTGGGACCTTTAACTCAAAAACACAGCAGAAACCTTTGTATGAACATAACAAGTTTACACTTTAATTAAATAAAATAATTGTTGAGAAACAAAACAATAAAATAAATAAAATTAAATGTCAGTGTCCTTTTGGTTGTACGGTTACACACAAGTATAAAACACTCAAATCAGTCACTAATGTTTCTTTCGTACAGTAAAATATTTCACACACTCAGTGGCTATTTTCACCCTTAAAGTTTTACTTTGTGGTACCACGTTACTGAACTAAAGCCGGCACCCCTTTAAGTAATAATAGAAAAAATAAAATAAACATTGCAGGCCTGAGTCGTGGCTCGGGAGCGGTGGGACACAAAACTCAATGGTCCGTTTACTCCACAGGATAAAATAACATAAAGCAGAAAAGTACCTTTTCCCAGAGCAATGTTTCCGTCAGTTCACTTCAGTCCAGATGAGAAGGAAGCGCGCACAAACATTTACACCGATCTCCAATCAACTTCTGAAGGTTTTCCAATGTTGCCAGAGGAACTCTGAGCATCCCTGGTAGCTCAGAGCGCTATCTGGTTGGCGTCCTCTTGTTTCCAGGTCGGGAACAAATGAACAGCTATCGTGGCTAGCTTTGTTAGCTAACAGCTGCATGCACAGTCCGATCACGTTTCTATTAGCTTAAGCCTACACTGAGCTAGCGAGGCAGTCTCTGAATGTGACTGACAGTGATAAACATCGTGTCGACATTAACTGTCTCTCACACTATACCTTGTCTCTTTCCAGACTATCCGGCCGACAGTCTTAAAAACAAGCAACCAAAGTTCAGCATAACAAGTTGTACAACTCATGAAACGGACAGTTTTTTTTCTCCAGCATGCTTTTTCTCTCACTCCCCCTCTCTCTCACGGTGTCGTCGGTCATCTGACCAAAACAAACTGGTTCACAGAATTACTTTTCTTCTGAAATTAAATTATGCTCTTTTTATTTTTTGTTTTTACCTCATGAAATAAAACACTTTCATAAAACACAATTTACCATGAATTTTAACCATTTTTAAACACAATGAAGTATCTGATTTTAAACAGTCTCTTAACATTACGTTTTAGAATAAACCATGAATGAAATAATGAACTATTCACTTTTCAAATGTGTCTTAACATTTCAGCCGGGCTACATGGGGCCAGAGTGAGTTTGGGTTAACCTTGCGCTGCAAGACGGATTCTCGCGAGTTTTCTAAACTCACAAAAACCCATCTTGTGCTTTGAGGCAGGTGTTCTGGTATGATTGGCAGCAACTGCCCAGGCGAAGCAAAACAAAAATGCTGGTGGATGTACTCGTAAAATGAGCTATTAAATCTGTTTTAGGAGAACTAGAAAGGATTTCTTTATTGAAAAATGAGCCAAGGTAAGAACTTGCATCGTGCATTTCTAGTTGGTAATGATGTGTGTGTGCTCCCGACTGGATTTGCAAGAGCTTGATTTAATGTAATTGGCTAAAGACAAATCGTGAAAGGCAGACACTTACTGGTGCATTCTCCAATCTGATTAAAATATTACACCAGATGTCCCTCCCGTTTTCAGATTGAGTAGTTCCAGATCTACGTATGTAGCACCAACTGAACATGGGGCCACACACAGATCTATAAGAGCCAGGTTAGGTTTGGGTGAGGAATTTTCACGGCATCGGAGCACACATGGGGGTTGCAAGCCTGCCGCCCCGGCAGCTGGAGGCCTTGTTCTGTTGTTGAGGCAGACATACACTGGATGTCGCTGTGGTGTTTGTGTTCCATATTGCATCTTTAAGTTTCTCCGTTATTCAAAACATTGAGTTAAAAACACACCATAATACCGATTAAATAATTTCTTGACATGGATCTAAATTATCATCATGAAAAACAAAAGCATCTTATGTTAATTTGTTTGTGATTTTTTAATTCCTTTTTGTTTCATAAAATCAGAATCATTGCTGTATTCGTTACAAATCCATCTGTAATTATTCTTACTTATCATTCTTTTGATTACATTTTATTCCTTAAAGAGGCCCTTCCATTAAAAATGGGTTTTCTGAGGTTTCTGTTGAATATTTTAGCTCCACAGGTGTTGTTACCTTCATAGTGGGTGTGAAAACAGGTCAACAACTTCTCTTTCAGTTTTCATCTCTCAAACTACACAGGTGGCAATAACACCCGAGTTCGAACAGCCTATATTTGTTTTGTCACAACTCCTTTGCTCATTAGTATTCATCAACTCCGGCAGTTGAAACCATGCCTAGCATGCTGCTGGCTAAAAACTGTAGCATAAACAAGTATCAAACCAGAAGACACTGATTGTTAGCCAATCTGAGTCCAGCAAATTCGCATTATGAATATTAATGAGTTGCAGCCCAAAGCCGGACGAAGTCAGACGAATCTTCACGTTGACAGATTGAAAGGTCTGTTAATCAGTGTTTCCGAACATTTTTAGATTAGACAATGTTTCATATTACAGGTTAATACATACTACAGTAATAACCACAAAGTTATGAAATTTGTGGGAAATGGCCTAAGCTTTTTTGTTGACTCACTCCTGGATGTTTGAGTGTTATAACCTTTTCTGTATATCTGCACTTCCTCTATTGCAGCATTGCTCTGTGTGTGTGTTTTGCAATATTACATCTTAGCCTTCACTGTTCCTCACATTATATTTACATATTATGTTTAAAGCAAGGAAAAAAAGAAATGCATTTTATTTCAAAGCCTCTTTGCATGTGTTGTCTGCTTGTCAGATTAAACAAAGTCCTATAAAAGAGTTTACTATCCTCATAATGCTCATTTGATGTTCAGCAGCACTGACAGGATGTATCAGATGTGCCAGCTATCAGTTTTTTTCAAAGGCTGCAAAATGCCAGGATCAAAACATTTCTAATTTGAACAAATGGAAGGTTTGTTTTCAAATTACTGGTCTGAAAAGAGTGGGACATGCGTGGTAATCAGTATGGTTGCTGTCTATGAGCAAAATGTCAACTTTAAGTCAATACTTTGAAAATAATAAACTTATAGAATTTTTAGTCATTTGCCCGACCAATCACAGGATGATGTGAAGATGGAGTGAGTAAAATTATTCTGTAACATAAAGTTATTCTTTCTATTGCATTTACCTTTTTTGAATGTGGTATTATTGCAGTTTCTGGGCATTATTTATGCAGGATGTCGACTTCACTGCTTCCTACAATCAACATTTCTGGATTTTGGCAAACCTTGGAAACCTTGTTCAGTGTGAAGACAGGCTATACTTTATGAATCCCCTAATTAAAATAAAAGTTGTAGTAACTCCTTTTTATTCTTAAGAAAGTCATTATAGCTAATTCACTTGTTCCTGACATTATCTCCTTGAGTCCTTACCAAGCTCTATAAGAGCAGTAAATTCCACAAAAATGGTCTCGTGTGCCAAACTACCAGACCCACCATCACCCACCATCTCTGCAATAGAGCTGTTCTCTAGGACCTCATCAGGATGAAGCTATGCACAAGAAGACCATACAATACTAACACTATGCTATTGTGTGATAGGTCCAGTCTATGCTTGTGCCATCAGTCCCCCAAGCTCCGCCAAGGAACCTAGTATCTTTGCTTCTTGATTATAAACCACCCAACAAACTTTCACTGACTTCAAATTTGATTATACTCAAAATGAACAGATGCTACAAAGGCTTTGATTTGAAACTTGTGAAATGAAAATGTGTTATATTTAGTACATCCCACTTCATTATTGAGTTTATTTCAAGCCTAAAACCCTTAGTCTCTCATAATAAGAAGTATTTGGTGCAGATCAAAGACAATTAAGCTAATACAATTATATTATGATTAAAATAAGAAAAATTAAGTTAAACTCTTTTGCTTCACAGTAACAATTTTTAAATTAAAAATGTAAAAATCAAAATAGGTGCTAGTGTTTCAGCCAAGGTCTTTGACCTCCATTTTTTGTGGATTAAGGGGCAATATTCTTGTCCAGACAGAAGGTTGGGACAAATAATCAGTCTGTCTCTGCTAGGCCCACCCACATGGCAGATTTTCCTTCCTGTTATCTCACTGATGCTTATCTTCATAGTTCCTGTTAGTGCTTTAGTATTGGGGAGAGGATGTGAGAGCTCTGGGAAGAGGGTGGACTCCCATGACAGTTTTCCAATATCTTCAACCTGATTAATCTTGTAACTTTAAACATTCAGTTATGTTTTTTCGTCCTTCATAAATCTCTTTGAAATGGGCATTGAGGAAGTTTCAACACAATTAAAAACTCTTAAACCTTGTGGTGGAAAAGTAATCCATTACATTTTATTCAAGTTTGTTGCATTAGCAGAGCTAAAGTAGGTTGGAGTTACTGACCCATAACAAATAGACTTTTTTATCTAATAAAACTTATCTGTTTGGCTGGCATTTGATCCAAATCTTACAATTAAAAAAAAAAAAATATATATATATATATATATATGTACACACATATAATTTGCCTGGATTATATACACATTTAACGTGTTAAATATCTAGGTGCCTACCTCCAGCTGTTATTGACAGTAGGCCACACTGTCCACAATGTAGACAGGTTGTCATTTCATGACAGGACCATGTAGAGAACAACCATTCAAATTCAAACGCACACTATCAAGACCAATTTAGAATAGCCATTTAACCTGAACCATAGTACACAGAAAGAATCCAGACAAGCCTAGGGAAAACCCCAAATTCGTAATCAAATTACAGTTATTTCTTCAAGCCACTGTGCGTTACTATTTTTGTAATTTTCTTAAAGAGTCAATTTCATACAAATCTTAGGACTTTGTGGTTATTTCTTAAGTATTAACCTGTAAGATGACACATTTTATTTCTAAAATGTTAGGAAACACTGATTAACAGACCTTTCAATCTGTCTACGCTAAAATTTGGCTGGTTCCGGCTCGTTCCGCATGGCAACAGCAGTCATTTTTGCTTCCTGTTTGCTACGTCTTATGCTACAGCTTTTAGCAAGCAGCATGCTAGGCTTGGTTTCAACTGCGGGAGCTGCCGAATACTAACGAGCAGAGGAGTTGTGACTAAACAAGTACCGACCGTCCAAACTCGGGAGAACTCGGGTTTTATCACCACCTGCGTAGCTTGAGAGATAAAAACTGAAACAGAAGTTGTTGACCTGTTTTCAGGTAAGAACACATTGTGGAGCTAAAATATTCAACAGAAACCTCAGAAAAACTATTTTAATAGAAGGGCCTCTTTAAGCAAAACGATATATATGGTTTCTTTTTGCATCTCGGGGAGAGAGAAATATATACGTGCTGTGAAATGTCATCTATGCAACAAGTGACATTTTCACCCTCACTTACCAAGTAGTCAGCATAAACAACAATGGAGGGAGGAGAGAGATGTGTGTTTTCTAGCTATTTTGAGTTTGTCTCAGCTAAAGATAACAGTATTAGGGTTTGTTGTACTCTGTGCTGGCCACAAAGTATTGTCTAACATCAAAACACTACTTCAAACTTAAAGAAAGATTTGGAATCACAGCACGGCACAGTCAAACTTACAGAGAGAGTCCCACCAGGTGGTGCGAAGCAGAGAGCTGTGACTACAGCAGAAGGAGATAGATTTTGGATGTTACTGTTAAAATACACCTCCAACAAACTGAGTAAACCAGCAAACCCGGTTGTTGTTTTTATGTTGAAGCAGTGGGACATGTTCTTGGCAGCTGCTGAAAGTAAATACTAAAGTAACTTGTAATCTAACTTAGTTACTTTTAAAATAACCAGTAATGTAACAAAGTTACTTTTGGAAGGAGTGATCAGTAGTCAGTAATCTGATAACTTTGTCAGGGTAAGGTGGCAACACTGCATTTATAGTAAAATAAAACTTTAGCATTTAGCATCATTTCATTGAAGCATCATCACATAATGTCCTTATAAAAAGGAAATGGTCGAAATGTATGCAACACTTTTTATTTTAATCTCAGCCAGGTTGAGTAAGCACTTTCTAATTTTTCTCATTCACCAGTTCACGCATACACTGTTTTATTATATATATACAAATTTTTTATTGTGTTCTCACTCAAGTACAAATACATATTTCTAGGACATTGTGTCTTGCCCAAGTGCACTTCGGCATTCAGCAGGGTCTGGGGATCAAACTTCTTATTCTATAAATGGGAGACACTCAACTTAGCACTGGACTAACGCAACCCACAGGGCTTTTGATACCACTAACATTAATTAAATTGCTCTGTTATTTGCCTTAGTACACTAAAATAATGCATGAAAAGATGAGTCAAAAGTGAACATGAGTCTCTGAAATTACAGCATGCAAGATAGTGGTAGCAGATGAGTGGTCACAGAGCAACTCAAAGTGGTTCATCGGGGGAAAAGCCATTAGAGCACCTGTCTTGTCAACAGGAGAGAAACAAGCAGCAGATCAGCATGGAAACAGCAGAGAGTGAAATGGAAAGAAGTAAGAAAAGGACTTTGTAGAAAGGTGAGGTCAGAGTTCAGGTTGGCATATACACATGAGCTGTTCCTAAACCTTGACTGTCTCACTTCTCAGTGTGATTCGGTGAACCAGATGTAAAGGATGGTGGCCCCTTAGTGCAGCAGTGTTAAGTAGATGAATAGTTTGCATGTACTGTATTTAGAAAATTCCTCAGTTTCTTACACGCACGAAATCTGAAGTGAGTGTTGGTGTGCAGTACATAGGTTAATTTAATGCTATTATAAATATTTCTTGTGCATAAGGATGTAAAACCAATACACATTTAAATGACATATTTATCATTTAAGTATTTGGTTTAAATATGTAGGTGAATGTGCATTTCTTACATCCTGTTTGATGCATAAAAAAGCATGATGTTCAAAACAGGCCTTGTCGACACAGGAACACAGATTTTTAACCAAACAATTTTTAAATATACCCCAATTAACATGGCTTCATTTTAGAAATGTCTTCTTCCATGCTGAAATACATAGGGCAACCCCCAAAAAAGAAAAAAGCTGTAGTAACTATGGCCTCTATCTGGTGCTATAACACTACCACGAAAATACATCACAACCAGGAAAAAAGCGATGAACATGCAAATTAATCTTGCTCACTTTTTGCATGAGGTCTCCAGTAGGTGGCTGTAAATTAACCCAGAATCAGTTTCACCAACCACCATCATGCAACAGAAGAAAAAGGCAGACTTCTCTGTCTGCCATTGTTTGTTTGTTAGTAAGATAACAAAAAAGGTTTATGATAGACTTTCATGAAAGGTCAAAAATGGCCAAAGAAAAGAGTGATTAGATTTTGGGTGTGATCCAGATCACCGTCTGGATTCAGGATTTTTTCTAAAAAAATCATTGTGAGATAAGGCTGTTTTTAAAGAGGCCCTTCCATTAAAAATGGGTTTTCTGAGGTTTCTGTAATGTTTGCATTACTTAAACTAGTTAAATTAGGACACCTTGAGTGCTCAGTTTCATTCTTTAATTCACAGTCTTGCGGCGGTGATACAACATACGGCATTCAACATGCTTTCCTAGCTTCCCGCTCGTTGACTAGCTTCCGTCTTCCTACTCTTGACCTTTCAAAATAAAATACCTGTGAACATCACATTTTCTGTTGAATATTTTAGCTCCACAGGTGTTCTTGCCTTCATAGTGAGTGTGAAAACAGGTCAACAACTTCTGTTTCAGTTTTTATCTCTTAAACTATGCAGGTGGCGATAAAACCCGAGTTCAAACGGGCTGTACTTGTTTCATCACAACTCCTTTGTTCGTTAGTATTTATCAGCTCCCGCAGTTGAAACCACGCCTAGCATGCTGCTGGCTAAAAGCTGTAGAATAAGACTTAGCAAACAGGAAGAGAGAATGCCTGATGTTACCATGTGCAGCAGGGCAGGAAACAGTTTACCTTGCTCTCATAGGCTAGTTTGTTAGCCAATCTGAGTCCAGCAAATTAGAATAATGAATATGAACGAGCTGCTGCTCAAAGCCTGACAAAACGAGCAGGAACCAGCCAAATTTTAACGTAGACAGATTGAAAGGTCTGTTAATCAGTTTCCTAATGTTTTTTAGATATAACATGTTTCATATTACTGGTTAATACTTAAGAAATAACCACAAAGTCCTGAAATCTGTATGAAATGGCCTCTTTAACATATAACTCACAAAAAATGGCCCGGGTGGTATTTAAAAAAATACAGGATATTTTTTAGTATAAATCACAGTATGGGGGAACTCAGGTGTTTGGCAGAGGTCTGCACTCTCCAAATGCTTTTCCAGTTGTATTCATGGCTATGTTTGATGCTCTTTGGGTCATTAGTTAAGCTTGTGGTTGGGCTTTGACATTTTCACTTTCCAGAAGGCTGTGATTTAGTTGCTTACATGAAAATGTAAGATTTCCTAACTTTGGAACCAATTTCCAAAAATACACTTTGCTGTTTACATGTGGAAAAGAGATTGAAATAAGAAAAGGTTTTGCATCCCATGCATGTGTATGGGGCCTTTAATCTAAGACCGTATCAGCTTCTTTGGTGGATGTGATAGTATCACATTCTGTGCAGGATGATTGACTCATAGCCCTCCAGCTCCATCATCATCATCCGCCCTGCACCAACAACAATAACCAGAATGGACTCGGCTCAATTGTCCTAGTGGCTCCTCTTTGGTAATGTTTGTTTCCCCTAAAGGGTGTGAATATCTATCAATCAATCAGGCTCTAATGAGCTGCTTCCAAACTGCATTATATGAATGAAGGATTTATTGTTTGGGGTATTACTCACACTACTTAGGATTCAAACTCTTTCTCACACACACAGGCTTAAATTGAATTACCCCACAAAAATACATGTTTAGAGTGCCACTTGCTGTTGAGTTTTTCCAAGTGCTACCACGTATCTTTTAAATTATAATACATTATTATTTGGGTAATCTTTTGGTGTTTGGTCTTTTCATTTAATTTCATTATAACTGATAACTCTTTAAAGTTAAGTAAAATAAAATCCATCTAAAACTTTTGTAAACAAAAGCATTGATGGCCTGTGTTTGAGTTTGAGAAACTATTCAAACTGTATAATACATCTCTCCCTAACCTGCTAAAGAGGAATAAGCAATATAGTTTGTAACTTAACCACTTAATATTTTACTCAACATAAAATATGAAAAATATGACATCAGATTAATTTTATTTTAAATCCGTGCACCAACAGTAAATAAAAGTGTCATGTTTTATGCCATTTTTCACTCATCTCTGTTGATCTGCAACCTGTAATTGTTCTCACCTGCGCTCCACTGATCCTGTCATTCTTTTCACCTGTCTCTACCTCAAAAATAAAGTGAGAACCAACTCACATTGCCAGTTAGTTGAATGTATCGTACTTCCTGACCTGATCTCTGTATCTTTGCCAGTTTCTCTGTTTTTACTTATAGATACTCTGACGATGGATCGTCTACAACTTCGCCTTTTGCCTCAACCCTCTCAGATCTTCTACTGGAGATCAATATACCTGAATTTTGACCTTTGTTCTGCCTACCAACGTATGCCTCAACCTTATGCCTGCCTTGTTGTCAGTTTACCCGTAATTGGATTTGAATTGGATTGGGGACTGGATTATTCTGCCTGGATTATTTGGGTTTGTTTCTCTGGGATGAACTTGGACTGTATAGTGGAGTCAGCATTATGTGTTACAGCTCCCCACTGTTTTCTCTGTGATAACCATTTCTCCTAAAGTATCTGGTAAATCACTCACCTGAAATTGGAGTCCTTCCTTGGTCCTGTCCCTTTCAAAGCAGTACTTATCTCAGTTACTTACATCCTCTGACTTTTCCAATGGCTGATTCTCCACGCTCCACTGCGTCATTGTGGAGAGAGGTAATTGTGTCATTTACACAAATACTTACTTGAATCCTGTCCAGTCATTAACCAGTCCTCCCCTCGCAACAGAAGTCCCAAAAGGCCGAGTGTGCTCCAGCCTGCCAGAAGTCCTCTTGTGCTGCACAATTTCTGAAAAAAATGGTAAACTTTCATTCCACCTCTGCTGTAATGCATTCAGGTTCCAGCATGTCCTGTCAGACATTAAAAATAAGTATAGCCTTCAGAAAATGTTTATTTTCATCATAATTTTTCTCTTCTTCTTCTGTTGCTATAAATCTTGCAAATAAATAAATTTCATCTTCTATGGAAAAAGCAACTAGATGAGACAGTTATTTAAATTATGGACAGAAATCCTCTAAAAATGGTAATTGCACTGAATTATTTTTAAAAAAGGTAAAACTATAATCCTGAATGTTCATGTGCATAAATGGATAAAGAACAGAGATGTTCTTAGCTTTGAGGTCCAAGTATGTAAGTTATGTGGGCAGAAATAAAAATTCCCAAAACTCAACCCACAGAAACAGTCAGTCAAACTGTTAAAATGACAACCAGCAATTATTTATGTTAGCTTGGATAATGGATAAAAAAAATCTAACAGTTACATCAGAAATGAACCCTTAATAGGAAAATCCTTTCATGTATTTTTGCTGCCCCCAAAAAAGGGGGAGGGGCAAGTACAACTGGTTAATAAATGATTTCCTATGTAACGATTTCCTACTCTTTTCTTTTTTTCTATCCAGTAGAGATGTTCATATATGCTGACAAACTTTCTGGTTACATTAATAACAGAAAGACAGAGTTGATGCCCCTTGCCCTGTAATGAAGGGAAATCACACTGATGTAGCTACATGAATGAGGGAGACGATCTATGGGAGTAACGCGACATTGGCTTTAAGTAGGGCGACAGGATGGGTTGAGCTGACTTTAAAGAGATCATTCCGATAAATAGACTTGATGAGGTTGGATGGTTGAGTGTTCTCTCTGAGGGCAAAGCGAGCAGAGTTGTCATGGTGGTAGTTTTGCAGTTCTGGTGAAGTGAAAGGGATTATGACGTTAAATTGACTAAGCGTCTCTGATTTAGAGGGGTTTTTTTTCTGTTGCAGCAGGACTGAAGTATCCATGCTTTTGCATTCTCAGTTGAGGGAGACCAATGTTTGCTTCAGCAGTTTGATTTGATGCTGAAGACATTCTTAATGCTGAAAAGTTCACTGTCAGAAGGTGGTTAACCCTCTGGGGACCAAGGGTTTTTTGGAGAAATAAACTTTTGACTTTTTTTTGTTTAAATGCTACTAAAACACCACCTTTCAATGCCCCATAATGTCCTATATCTTGTTTTTTTTTATTTTGAATTGAAATATCATAAACTGCTGTGCAAATGAGGCTCCTTTGCTTGAAATAAAGAGTATTAGAATAAAAAATACAAAAAAAATTAGGCGAAAATTAGAATATCACACTTTATTCAAGAAAAACCCACACTAAATATCAATGAATAAGAAAAAAAAAAATTGACAACCACGCGTCATGCGCAAAAGACAAAGGCTCTGATTGGAACACCGACTTTGACAAGACACTGTATCCCTTGTGAATGGGCTAGAGCAGGGGTGTCAAACTCCAGGCCTCGAGGGCCACTATCCTGCATGTTTTAGATGTTTCCCTGTTTCAACACACCTGATTCAAATGAACAAGTCGTTAACAGGCTTCTGAAGGACTTGTTGAAATACAGAGGATTTGAATCAGGTGTGTTGAAACAGGGAAACATCTAAAACATGCAGGATAGTGGCCCTCGAGGCCTGGAGTTTGACACCCCTGGGCTAGAGCAATGCCGGAACTACCGTCTGAAAGCTTGAATTCTCCCGATTTAGAGGGGGGAAAAGTAAGTTTCTATCTGTTATGGTTCGGAAGCTATGTTCGATTAAACACAACAAGGTCCCTGGCATCGTCGACGATGACGGCGTCCCCGTAGCGTTAAAGACATTCTGGTTTCTTGAGGCCTCCTTCACATTGGATGACAACATCAACACAATGTAAAAAATTTCAGTCAAAACGTTGACCTTTGGTACAATCATGGGCATATCTATTATGATGTTCATGAGAACTTGGGGCTAATGTAAAGAGCATGGTGAGGGTACATGACATAGCAGAGATGCTAGCAGGAAAAATAAAAAAAAGTACTGTCCTGAACACAGCAGCATCATGACTCTCTTGTCTGTTGATGAAGGTTTTACAAATTTGTTGGAATCCAGCTTCATTCTAACAAGTGAAATGGTTTATGTAGAGTTTAGGTGTTATCATACATTAAAGTTGATGGTGGTATATAATACATTTATAGGTGTATTGGTTTGATTTGTCAGTAACAAGTTAAAGAGTTCACAGAAACATTCCAATTAAAAGGTCAAGATGTCACTATTTTACTTATAAACATACACCCTAACAATATTTGCTTTCACTATGATCCAAGAATTCATAAGTGCAAGATGTCAGAAAAAACAGAGATAAAGTGCAAAAATCATTCTTCCAGTTGTTGACAGCACATGCTAATTGTACTTAAAGGTACAATATGTATGAATTTTCCAGTGAAATACCCACACAGTAGTCTAATGTCCCACATTGTTACAGATCTAGATCTCAGCCGGCTAGGTTGTCGCCAGTTTTTGTCATTTTAAAAACGCTGGTCTGGACCATAATCATTATTTACACATCCAGACTTCCTGGTTCCACAATGAATCACATGTGAGTCTGCAAGGCTGCCAAGTCTTCAACACAAGCAGCTGTAATTCCACAACGAGCAGCAGCAAAAAGTAAGAAACCACCACATCCTTCCAACTAAGCAGCCGAGCTGCACGTGATGGGGCGTTCAAACGCACTTAAGAAAACTCAATACTGAACAGATAGGCCTGCAGACATTCCCAAAAATGGAACTGTGTGACTTTTCCTCTCTGTGGGCAAGGTGAGTCGAGTGTATGCGTATTTAAAGTCATACTAGGTTTTAGGCAAGCCAAAAATCTGCAAGCAGGTTTAGTTTAGATCATTGCTGAAGTGTGGAACAATATAAGATGTGCATTTCTACATACAGTGGTGTACATTCCATTTTATTTTTTTGTATGGGTGTGAAATTTTTCTAACCTTAATAAAAAATACTGTCATTTAAAATTGCCTTAGGTGTTTACTTGTGTTATATTTGTCGAACATTTAAATTTGATTGATGATCTTTAACACTAGAACCGCCGTGGGGTCATTTTTACCCCCTCTGCATTTTCAACTTCATGTAACTTTCTCAAATTTAACCCTATCTGTCTAAAACTTTATGACTTTTTATAAAATGACTATTTTGGCATTTTTGAGAATTTTTGAATGTTTTTGATAAAAAATAAAAAGACTGTGATCATTTTTACCTAGAACTGCCGAAAGGGGTCATTTTTACCCCATAGAAAACAATGTAACGCTGAGACTTGCAAAAGCGCTGCAGCGCGAGCGTTGCTAGGCAACCGCGTTCTGGCGCGGAAAGTAACAGCTCGAGCTAGAGTGTCCCTTCTATACTGTTCAAGCAAGCAAACAAAAGAATAGATTTCAAGGAACGCTAAACATCTGCTCTACTGGCTACAGGTAATCTCAGCCACCATCTCAGATTGTCATACTGATCGGTCTAAAAAAATGAAGAGAAGCAGACTTATGAATGATGAAGAAGCTTTGGCTTTGCTTCAGCAAATGAACGAAGAAGATTCAGATGGAGGAGAAATAATTAGCTCCTCAGAAACTGATGGAGACAAGGTCAGTGATCCATCATTTTCACCCGATGAAAATGCCTCCACGGACGATGATGAGCCATGCCAAAAAAGGCCGAGACTTTCGGTGACAGGGAAGGGACCTCCCACGGTTACCCGATTGGAACCGACTCCCACAGGTTAGCTAAGCTAAAATGTAGGCTAATATATTTATATAATTATTTTATCAAAGATGTAAACAGCCAGATGAACTGATCACAGATGCCTATATTCTCAGTGTCTCCATCCGAGGATCATCTCAGTGAGACGGCCAAAGACGGTACAGTGTGGAGAGTAGCGCAGCCAGGACAGCGCACAGGGAGAGCGCAGTCTCAGAACATCCTCACTGAAAGAGCAGGTCCAACCCCATATGCCCGGCGCAACACAGCGGATCCTCTCAGCGCATTTCTGTGTCTGGTGGATGACGTCATGTTGCAGCATATCTGTGACTGTACGGTGGCGGAGGCCCACCGATGTTGCGCAGAGGGATGGGAGCTGAGCCCGGCTGAACTGAAAGCTTTCATTGCTCTGCTTTTGGCGAGGGGTGTGCACAACGGGCGAAACATTGATGTAGAGGATCTGTGGTCCAAAGAATGGGGACTTCCTTTTTTTAGCACCACAATGTCCAGAAACCGATACAGGGAAATCATGCGCTACATCAGATTTGACATTAGAGACACGCGACCCATCCGCTTGCCCGATGACAAATTCGCCCTGATCAGTGAGGTGTGGAACAGGCTGGTAGAGAACAGCATCGCCTCTTATAAACCCGGGGCAGAAATTACTGTTGATGAGCAGCTGTTTCCCACAAAGTCACGCTGCCCATTTACTCAGTATATGCCAAACAAACCGGATAAATGTGGAATAAAATTCTGGCTTGCTGCTGATTTGGAGACTAAATTTATGCTCAATGGATACCCTTATTTGGGAAAAGATGCAAGCCGCTCTTCAGTGCAAAGTGTTGGGGAGAACGTGGTCTTGAGACTGATGGAGCCTTTTTTGGGCAAAGGGAGGAACGTGACAACAGACAACTTTTTCACATCTCTCCCTCTGGCACACAAACTCCTGTTAAAAAACACGAGCCTGGTGGGAACAATGAATAAAAATAAAAGATCACTTCCTCCCTCTGCCCACCAGAAAGCCCCGCTTTTCGACAGCAAAATCATGGAGTGTGACAGGGCAACGTTGACAATTTATCAGGGGAAACAAAAGAAAAATGTGTGCATTCTAAGTACAATGCACAGATCAGTAGAGATCTGTGACGATGCCAAAAAAAAGCCCAGCACTGTCCACTATTATAATAAAAGCAAACTAGGAGTGGACATCCTTGACAAGATGCTGAGGCAGTATTCCTCCCGAGCTGCAACCAGAAGATGGCCCGTTGCAGTCTTCTTCAACGTATTGGACATTGCCGCACTAAATGCGTGGGTCCTCTACAAAAGCTGCATTGATGCCAGATTGCCCCGACGTGCGTTCATTTTGGAGCTCTGCAAGCAGCTGCGCAGCGAACACGTCCCAGACCCGTCACCACCAACCTATTTAGACCACCTTCCTGGGTTGTTTTTAGTGATAGATGGAATGAAAATTTGGTGTTTCCCCCTGACAGTTTGTATAGCACAATCAGATAATAGTGGAAAGATTCAACAGGAACCAAACAAGATGATGAACCAAGAACAACTTGTTTTTGCTGCCGGACAACACAGGAAAACAGATCACGTGGTTCTCTGATATAAGCAACAAAAGCCCTAAATAACCACTTTTGACCCTCAGCTACAAGGTCAGTCTTCTAAGAAGCATACAGCAAGTTGAACAGACAAACCATACAATTCAAAATGCAAAATACTTGAGGCTAAAAGTTTTCTTACTTGGCAACAGCAACGTGGCTGATAGTAATTTGTATGACTTGTTAGATTTTACGTGAATACTTTTTTCTGCATGTTGTGCAGCCAGAAAGACCCTCTTCTAAAGTCATCCCTGCACAGTTGTAAAATCTCAAGTAGAGCCAGTCTTCAGTACACTGACTTCTTGCATATGGCACATTGTATCAGTTAGTCAATCAACCTATAGCTGAACTTTTACTTGCACAGTACTTGAATTCATTTTTGATGGTAACAAGTTTAGTGACACTTTGTTATCACAATATTAATGAGGTTAAAACAGGTTTAATTCCTAGTTGCATGTCATAGTGGCTAGTTATATGCAGCCAATGACTGAACCCAGCAGGAACTGTCCCAAAGCACTTATAAAAGGTAATTTAAAAAGTTTATTAGACAGGTTATGTGTAGGGTGGACAGGATCTGGGAAACATGACTTCTGGAGGCAGAAAGGCATAGTGGAGAGTTGAAGATATTAAGTAGAAATAGTCTGTGTCCAAATTCAGGGTCTGCATACTACTGAGAGTCCCTCCTAACCAGTCTAAAGAGGCCAGTTCCTTCAAGAGCGCAAAAACCAGATGTTGGTGTTTTCTAAATTTGGATACTTCTAACCTTACTTCTGTTCTCTCCCTTAAGCCCATCACACACCTAAACGCAATGCCTGGCACCGCGTTTTCTGACGCACGATAATGGAACGCGTCAAATTACACCAGATCGCCGCTAAGCTGGGTGTCATTTTCAATTTTAGTGCTTATTATTTTGATGGCATTAGGTTTGAATTATTAGACATAACCAAGATGATATAATGAATATTAACGAAAATTGTCTGCTTGCTTACTAGAACATTCAATTTCAGGTGAAATTGCCCTCCAGGCTATTTCTTTACAGGCATTGTCCTTATAATGAGGAGATTGAGGGTCGTAGAGCTCTAGGTACTTCTGTACTGCGGTGATTAGATGCTCCTCGTCCATCATTGAGAGTTTTTTTTTTACAGTCAAATAGCGCCGCTAAGTGGTTAAGCTAAGAGATGTAGGAGACACCCGCTTTAAGAAGCGTAGAAGAAGGAACTACGGGTGCTCAATGGTGACTTCTCCAGTCGCGGCGCTGCGTCTGAATTCAACAGATTCTAATTGATGCATCAAGGCGTTTTTTGTTGAGGGCGCTCTCATAGAAAATAATGATGTTGCATCTTTTGCCACACGTCAAGGCGTCTAGGTGTGCGTTGGGCTTTACCCTCTGCACATGTCCTGTCGCCTAGCAACCAAGACAACGCTAAACAAAAGCAGTGAACATGGAGTGTGAACTAGGTGTCCTTCTCACATTTACTCTGCAATTACTTATTAAAATGTTGTCATGTGTTCTGTAAATAGTTTTATTTCTGTATATTATTGAGTTTTGTATCGTAAATATTTTCTACACGTCATTAAACAACTTTAATTATACAAAGTTCCTTTTCTTGTTAATTAACGATCCATTTAATATAAAAAAATAAGGGGAATAAAAAGTAAACACAACGAATTATGAGAAGTATTTCTTTCAATCAGTTTATTCTGAAGAAGTTTATAACATAACAAAACTAAAAACTTGATGAGTGCTCTTCCTACTTGTCCTCCTCTTCCTCACTGCTGCATGAGAATAGGATTTATAAATAGATTTATTCTTGTGCCTCCACCCCACAGGTTGCGCTCTCTTGATAAAGGTGTTTTTCTGCTTTTTCATCCCTATAACATATTTGAAAAAGCTTAAAGAGACCATTCGGTCTCTTCGGTTTTTCCGACGTTTCTGTTGAATATTTTAGCTCCACAGGTGTTCTTACCTTCATAGTGGGTGTGAAAACAAGTCAACAACTTCTCTTTCAGTTTTAATCTCTCAAACTACACAGATTGGCAATAACACCTGAGTTCGAACGGCCTGTATCTGTTTCGTCACAACTCCTTTGCTCATTAGTATTCGGCAGCTCCCGCAGTTGAGACCACGACTAGCATGCTGCTGGCTAAAAGCTGTTAGCATAAGATGTAGCAAACAGGAAGAAAAAACATCTGATGTTACCATGCACAGCGGGGCAGGAAACAGTATACATTGCTCTCATAGGCTAGTTTGTTAGCCAATCTGAGTCCAGCAAATTCGAATAATGAATATGAACAAGCTGCTGCCCAAAGCCTGACAGAACCAGCTGAATTTTGATGCAGACAGATTGAAAGGTCTGTTGATCAGTGTTTCCTAGCATTTTTTAGATATAAAATGTTTCATATTACAGGTTAATACTTTAGAAAAAACCACAAAGTCATGAAAATTGTATGGAATGGCCTTTTTAAATCACTAATAAGAAATTACCTGTGTGTGTAAATACTTACACAGGAGCTACGAACGGGAATGTTTTTAGAGATGTAAACATAAATACAATAAAAACATGCTTAACACTAAAACCAAAAGTCTAATTAGACCACTGCTGGAAGAATTTACCTTTTTCTAACACTATTTTTTTTATTAAACTTATATCTGAATGCAAACTGCTCTCCCTCTGCGCTACTGCTCGCTTCGTCCATCATTGGTTTAAACTCTGACGAACTGCCGAAAAGAATTATGGGATAGGAAGAACGTGAAAGGATCCATCAAACCCATCCTTAAAATTTGGTGAAAAATAGTACACATGTCAAGGAAGTATTTGAAGAATCGTTTGAATTTGGACAATTCTAGTTGCGGTGGTGTGACGTAACATCATTAAAATATGACCTTAGAAGTATGCAGACCCTGAATTTGGACACAGCCATTCTCTCTGGAGAGCAGGGATTAGTGATTAGACTCAGGTGTGATCCAAACAGCAGCAACAGTCTCAGCAGTGGGTGGGGCTAAGGAGAAGCAGCCCAGGTTCACCTAAGGAGAAGAAAGAATAAAGGAGAAAAGCCAGAAAGACAGGAAAACAAGGAAACAGCAGAAAAAAGACAAGTGAAAAGGGAGGAAATCCACAGGACCCTGAAATATTAAAACAATCCAAAGCAGACAAATCCAAGTCAAAATAAATATTATTCAGGCAATAGTCAAAACCTCCATGAGGAATAACTGTGGCAGACATGGCAGACATGAACAAGAAATAGGCTTGGAGCATTGAGGTAGAAAAAGACAGAGTCAATATCTAAAAATACAGAAATGTGAACAATCAATGATCCAATACAAAGGAGCAGGCAAAGACATGGTCAGCAGTGAGAAGGAGTGAATTTAAAACTTCTTGCCACCTGTTGAGGGGCAGCATCAGAACAAGTGATAAAAAGAGGTTGAACATCAGGATGAAGAACATCATGGAAAGTCCTCATCATTCTCTTCATGACGCAGTTCTCCAACAACAAAGTGTCTTCAGTCAGAAGCTTTATTTAAGGTCTTCTCAGGGCAGCAATTTCAGCTCTAAAGCATCTTGTAGGTATGTCATTAAAAGACAAGAACAAAAAACAAGTAACAAAACAAAGCAACTTAAAAAAAAAACTCTTAAGAAGACACCTTCTCTTGGGAAGAATTTGCCTTGCAAATAAATGTGAGTTTTTTAACTACTGTGCTATTTGTGAGTTTTATTTTTTGCAACAAATCTTTTGAGATCTGCTTATTTCTGCATTGGTTAGCCATTTTCAAAGTTACCACCGCCACTTGTGCATTTTATGTCACATTTAGAAAATTACACACTTTACTGTTAGACATCTGTTTTAATTACTCAACAGAAAGCTTTTATTTTCTTTGTGGATCTTTCCTTTTTTGTTGTTTTCTGGCAACCTATTCTTCACTAGGATACAAATTGCAAACATGAATCACTTTAAAAAAATATATTACATGTAATGTCACTTTTTTTCAGTTTATTTTAAAGGTACAATATGTAAGAATTTTAAAGTGAAATACTCACACTTTAGTCTAATTTCCTGCAGAATTTGAAAATAAAGTTACTTTATAACAGATGTCGATCTCAGACAGCTGGGTGGTCGCCAGTTTCTGTCATTTTAAAAAAGCTGTTCTGGACCGGAATCATTAGTTATATGTCCATACTTCTTGGTTCCATAGCGAATCACATGTGAGTCTGCAAGGCTGCCAAGTCTTCAACATAAGCAGCTGCAAAAAGTATTAAACCACAGCATCCTTCTAATTGAGCAGCAGAGCTGCACGTGATGGGGCGTTCAAATTCACTTAGGAAAACTCAACGCTGATCTAATAGGCCTTCAGACATTCCCCAAAATTGAACAAATACAAGAGAAACTAAACAAGAATAAACATCAGAACCCGTAATCCAACAGAAAAATCAGGGAGGGGAGTGTTAAACTCGCCCTGGAGGAGTGGCGGCACTGGCTGGAGGGAGCTGCACACCCGGTCCTAGTGTGCACCGACCACAAAAACCTGGAGTGCATACAAGCTGCAAAGAGACTAAATCCCCGACAGTTCTGCTGGTCACTGTTCTTTTCCAGATTCACTCTGAACATCTTGTAGCGTCCAGGCTCCAAGAACACCAAACCAATTGCCCTCTCACGCCTTCATCAAGCCGAACCTTCTGCAGACCAGTGCGACTCCATCCTGCCCTCCTCCTGCGTGGTCGCCTCTGTCACCTGGGAGTTCAAAGCCGCGGTTTGTAACGCTTTCCTGAGCAAACCTGACCTGGGGGGTGGACCGCCTAACCATACATATGTCCCCACCGCCGTCAGGTCCAGAGTCATCGGCTGGAGCCATTCATCCCGGTTCGCCTGTCACCCCGAAGTCAGTCGGACTATCGGACTGCTCCGGCGGTACATCTGGTGGCCGTCACTTAACTAGGACATTTTGGACTATGTCGCCGACAGCAACCGGAGCAAACCATCACATCAACCTCCAGCCAGAGTTCTACAACCCCTTTCGATCCCCTCCAGACCCAGGTCCCATCTATCTTTGGACTTCATCACAGGGCTCCCAGTCTCACAAGGCAAGTCTGTAATTCTCACGATCACTGACCGTTTCTCTAACGCTTGCCATTGTGTCTCTCTGTCTAAGCTTCCCTCTGCCCAGGAGACAGCCCGGCTCCTGATCCAGCATGTTTTCCGGTTGCATGGCATCCCCTCTGAAATCCTGAAAGAGGTCCCCAGTTTATCTCTCGGGTCTGGAGGGAGTTCTGCACAGCTCTCGGTGCTAAACTCAAACTCACTTCTGGATACCACCCACAATCAAATGGACAGTGTGAAGGACTCAACCAGGAAGTCGAAAACCAGTTATGGTGTGTGTGCTCACAGAACCCCCCGTCTTGGTCCCGTCATCTCCCCTGGGTCGAGTGTGCACACAACTCACACATCTCTGCAGCCACTGGTTTATCCCCATTTGAAATCTGTCTCGGTTATCAGCCCTCTCTCCTCCCAGACACGCATCCTGAACCTGTCACCCCCTCAGTCACATCCCACATCCGCAACATCAAACATATCTGGAACCACACACAACAAGTTTTAAACCACACAGCAGCCCAAAACAAAGCTACAGCCGATAAGAAGAGGATCCCTGCGCCCACATACTCACCTGGTCAGTGTGTCTGGTTATCCTCCCGAGACTTTCCCTTTAAATCTACCTCCTGTACACTGGCTCCCCATTTCCTAGGTCCTTACCCCATCGACTCTGTCATTAGTCCCTCCACAGTCCGGCTTAAGCTCCCGTCCCATTTCCGTATACACCCTGTGTTCCATGTTTCCCATCTTAATCCCGTCCACACCAGTCTCCTTTGTCCTCCTGAAGATCCTCCACCTCCTGCCTGTATCATTGATGGTCACCCTGCTTACACAGTCCGCCGTATTGTGGGAATCTGTCCTTGGGGCCGAGGTCATCAATACTTCGTTGACTGGGAAGAATATGGCCCCAAGGACCGCTCATGGGTCCCCAAATCCTTCATACTCGACCCAGATCTCATTACAGACTTCGAAGCCACCTCTGTCCCCTCCACCTCCAATCCTCCCATCTCCAGTTGTCCCTCCTCTGTCCCCTCCACCTCCCGTCCTTCCTCCTCCTCTGTCCCTGCTCTTGTCTTCACAGGTTCTTCTGGGTCTTTGGCTCGGCTGCCAGGAGGCGTCCGTTAAGGGGGGATACTGTCAGGTCTCAGCAGTTGGTGAGTGGTTTGGTTTTTTTTGGATTCTAACCTTGTCATTGCAGGGTGTGACAGGGCAGCTGAGACGAATTCAGCTGATCAGGCACAGGTGTGGTTCATTACCCAGCCCCACCCGGGCTGGGTTAAAAGCCTTGGAGGAACCAGAGACAGACGTCAGTCTGTTCCGCTCTCTACGTGGTAACGTTAGGCCTTCTTACTCAGTGTGTGACTTATGTAGTTTAAGCTCTATAGGTAGGTTCTTACTGAGTATTATAAAATCATCTTGTTTTTGGTTCTTTTTAAACTCAGGCTTCATAAAAGGAAGTAACATCTACAGAAACAACAGCTCTGAAGAAGGCGGAAGTAATCACGCCGAAACATGTCAGCTACAGGTAATACACCTCTCATGAAGCCTGAGTTTAAAAAGAACCAAAAACAAGATAGTTTAAGCTACTTAGCCTGCCCTTCTCCTCCTCCTCCTAGTCCGGACTTCAATGGATTCCGACTCCAGTCCTTGGGTGCCTTCATCTCCTGCACTGGCCGTCTGCCGTGCCGCTCGGAGGACCCAGCTCCTGTCTCTGACGTGCGTCACACATCCGCTCCTGTCCCTGGATTGTCTGTCTCTCCTCCCGGATCCTTCCACGCATGCCCTGGTCCTCGTCGTGGCTTTGTCCACCCTCCATAAACAACTCCATCAGTCGCTCAGTTCTGGATTACTCTCATCATCATCACCATCGCCACTGGACACACACCACCACCACTGCTGTTTCTCGCAGTCCTCCTCCAGGCTTCACCCCATCCACAACCACAGTAAGTCTGTGAGCACATTCCCAGCACACCGTACTGGTCATCATCAAGCCAGAAACCGCATCACTAACCTGTCTTCTTCTCCACCGCTAGAGCGCCTCCCGAGGTCCCCAGATCCTGTGCCGACGTTCCTGTTTTCACAATCATTAACAGACTGTTATTTCTTCGTCAACTGTATCATCATCACCTTTGTAAATAAACCTTTACTTACCTTTTCATCCTGTGTTGGTCTGAAGTCTGGGTACGGTTTGGAGTTCACCACAACCGCAACATGACAGTGAGTGGCTGAGAGCTGATTTTTTTTTCTTTTCTATGTGAACTGTGGTACTCGGATTTGATGACAAGGTCTAATTCTTACATGCTGTACCTTTAAGGTTAATGGATGGAGGTCCTGCTTTGAGCCCTATGAGTTTGCGTCTAGCTGAAAGGCGAACGGGTATGTTCAGCTTACTTACTGAGTAAATATTGAGAACACCTTCAAGAACATACCTAGTATTTAAGAAGTACCAGGATTCTGGAGGAAAACTTCCTGCAGGAGTAGGGGGTTGTTACAGGTAAGTACTAGGTAAATAATAAAATAAAAACTCTGAAGGACATGAAAGAAAAGGTCATTTATTGGAAGGTACTATCTTAATTTTAGTTATTATAAATCTAAACTGTTCACAACCTAATTGAGGTGCATTCCGGAATAGCGCTATAACTGGTGGCAGCTTGTTGGAGTAGCTCTGTGACTTAGCTAGCATTTGCTGGCATTTTTTTGTTCTTTTTGAGTATTTCTTGATGGTTTTTTCTTCTGGAAATATTTTCTAGATACTTTTCTTCTGATTTGGGTGCTGTGCTGATCGAGTTTTTTGCTGGATTTGTCACTTTTTTGCCACTTGTTATGATGTGTAACCATGGCAACAAGAGACTTGTTTACAAGTAAGAGCAGCTAACTGACATTTCTAAGGCTGAAATAATCCTCAAATTGAAAGTCTGGATCCCTGATGAGCTCAAAGAAGAAGACATGGATGCAGAGCAGGAGCAGAGTGAAGAGAGAGAAGGAGGAAGTTTAAACCTTCACTTCCATCAGTCATATTGACAAATGTGAGATCTCTTTGCTAACAAAATGGATGAACTTGAAACTCTGTTGAAATGCAGCATCATGTGTTTCACTGAGACATGGCTAAAGGGACATATCCTGGACTCCAGTGTGTCTCTGTCTGGCTTTCAAACAATACGGACAGACAGAGATTTGAAGAGGAGCGAAAAAAGAAGAGGAGTTTGTCAGCTGATCACATCTGCAGTTACCTGTTGGGGGCGGAGCATCAGAGTATGTGACATGAGGAGGCTGAACAGATTGATAAGGAGGGCTGGTTCTGTCATGGAGACTGAACTGGAGTCTCTTGAGTTGATTGTCCAAAGGAGGATGAAGAACATGATGGA
>SSNP01000363.1:217779-238837 GCA_006937955.1 Pachypanchax playfairii
GTGAGATCTTGCGTGGAGCCCCAGATCGAGGGAGATTATCAGTGGTCTTGTATGTCTTCCATTTTCTAATAATTGCTCCCACAGTTGATTTCTTCACACCAAGCTGTTTACCTATTGCAGATTCAGTCTTCCCAGCCTGGTGAAGGTCTACAATTTTGTTTCTGGTGTCCTTTGACAGCTCTTTGGTCTTGGCCATAGTGGAGTTTGGAGCGTGACTGTTTGAGGTTGTGGACAGGTGTCTTTTATACTGATAACGAGTTCACACAGGTGCCATTAATACAGGTAACGAGTGGAGGACCGAGGAGCCTCTTAAAGAAGTTACAGGTCTGTGAAAGCCAGAAATCTTACTTGTTTGTAGGTGACCAAATACTTATTTTCCACCATAATTTGCAAATAAATTCTTTAAAAATCAGACAATGTGATTTTCTGGATTTTTTTTCCTCATTTTGTCTCTCATAGTTGAGGTATACCTATGATGAAAATTACAGGCCTCTCTGATCTTTTTAAGTGGGAGAACTTACACAATTGGTGGCTGACTAAATACTTTTTTGCCCCACTGTATATTTTTTTCTTATTCCTTGAGTCCTGGCATCCTGCCTGCACTTCAAGTCCTTTCGTCACACATCATGACATCCTGTGCACTTACATCTCAGCTAATTTCTCTGGGACACAAAACACCAAGGCCCTAGTAAAGAAGGGTCTAAAGCAGTGGAACTTCCTGTGCCTGCTTAGGAAATACAACCGGGGCAAGCAGCTGCTGCTAACCTCAGTGGAAAGTGTGGCGAAACACTGTGTGTGATAGATTGCATAGCACATGACAGAAAGGGTCACCAAGAGGGTCATCAAAATAAAAAAATCATCAGCTGCCCTCCCTGGGTGACATATTCAGATCTTGCTGCCTCAGGAAAAGTGAGGCCATCAAAGGTGACCCTCCACACTGATCACTCATTTAAACAGACAGCAATTAATGTCAGTCCCAAACCTCCAGATTCACAAACAACTTGTTCCTCTGGGCCATACGGATCTCAATTTCTCAAAATATCCCCCTCCATCTCAAACTCACACAAATGAAGCAAAGAATTCTTATTTTATCTGTGTTTTAACAAAAAAAAAAAAAAAAAAACAACTCATGTGCAGTACTGATCTATAGGCACTGATTAACAAATTAACAACCTCTATGTTTTAGTTGATTTAACAATGTCATATTCTCATATGCATGTCTTCTTGGAGGAAAGTAGACAAGGAGACTTGGTGGTGGAATGAGGAAGTGCAGACATGTTTACAGAGAAAGAGGTTAGCTAAGAAGAAGTGGGACACTGAGAGGACAGAAGAGAGTAGACAAACAGGGAAATGTAGTGTAAGGTGAAGGTAGCGGTGGCAAAGGTCAGACAAAGGGCAAATGAGGACTTGTATATCAGGTTGGACAGTAAGGAAGGAGAGACTGATCTGTACAGGTTGGCGAAGCAGAGAAACAGATGTCAAGGATGTGCAGGCAATTAGGGTGGTGAAGAATAAAGAGGAACATGTGTAGGCAGGAGCCAAAAATGTAATAGGAAGATGGAAAGAAAACTTTGAAGAGTTGCTAAATGATGAAAATGTGAGAGAACAAAGAGTAGAAGAGGTGATAACTGTGGATCATGAAGAACCAAAAAATAGTTATGGTGTGGTTAGGGCATTGAAGACGATGCAGAGGAGAAAGGCAGTTTGTCCTGATATACTTGTGGAGATATGGAAGTGCTTGGGAGAGGTGGCACTAGAGTTTTTGAGTCCATTATTTAACAATATCTTAGATATGGAGAGGATTCCTAAAGAATGGAGATGAAGCGTGATGGTGCCAATCTTTAAGAACAAAGGAGATGTGCTGAGTTGTGGAAACTACAGGGGAATAAAGTTTGTGTGTCACACAGTGAAGCTGTGGGAAGAATCACTGAAACTAGACCAAGGACAGAAGTGATCATTTGCGAGTAGCAATGTGGTTTAATGCCAAGGAAGAGTACTACTTTCCTTTGAAAATGTTAATAGAAACGTACAGAGAAAGCCAAAGGGAGCTTCATTATTTCTTTATAGATCTAGAAAAAGCATCTGACAGGGTACTGAGAGAGGAACTGTGGTACTGTATGAGAAAGTCAGGAGTAGCAGAGAAGTACCGGTATGTAAGAATGGTGCAGGACTGCCAAGAGGAGTCGTGACTATGCGTCTCTTCAAAGTCAAATTCATTTTACTATGCAAATGATAACAAGTTTGATTATATGTATGAGAGCTGTAAGGTGGTAGTTAGATGTGCTGTAGGTGTGACAGAGGAGTTCAATGTGGAGGTAGGACTGCATCAAGGATCAGCCTTGAGCAAATTTTTGTTTGCTGTGGCAATGGACAGATTGACAGATGAGGTCAGACAGGAATCTCCATGATGTTTGCAGATTACATTGTTATCTGTAGTGAGAGCAGGGAGCAGGTGGAGGAACATCTGGAGAGGTGGAGGTATGCACAGTAAAGAACGGGGGCTGATGCAGGAGTCAAAGTCGGGGATGGGCCAGTGTTGGTTATTCACTAGGAAATAAAAACAGACTGACAGGAAAAGGCATGGGTTAGGATGCAAGGATTACAACTACTGATGTCTTGAATGTACAGAGAAGGGATGGTGAATTTACTGGGAAAATTATGCTAAGGTGAGAACTGTCAGGCAGGAAGCCTAAAGAAAGATCAACAAGTGAAGTGAAGGAGGACATGAGTTTGGTTGGTGTGAGAGAAGAGGATGCAGACAACAGGGGTAGATAGAGACAGATAACTTGCTGCGGCAACCCCTGACCCCTGGCTCACACTGCATCCAGATCCGGTCCGGTGCGGACCCCGCAGGTATTCCGTTAGATTAAAATCCCTTTTGAAGGCTCACAGTAGCTCCGCACGGTGCGGGTCCGGTTACGGGAGCCGTAAGGCACTACGGAAAGAATCCGCAAGGTTCTATTTTTTCCGGACGCCGGAGAGGATCCACGTCAAGTTTGATGAAATCTGACGAACTATACAGGAAGTGTGGCTTGAATATCCGGTGTTTTTTCAAAATAAACGAGTGTACAAACAATTGTAACTTGACTCTTCTTTTTAGACAGCACACGCGCTAATAGGAAATGTAAACATTACATCACACCCGGTGACACAGGGTCCCGAAAGCCTGCAGCACAACACATTTTCACACATTTGCTAAATAATTGGACGTGTTCTCGTGTGAAGTCCGGACAAAACGATAACCCACGTGAACTTCTGTTCTCGCGGGTGCCGTCTCCGTACCCAGCACTGGAGCTGGCCGCACTCCCTATCTGGAGCAGATGTGAGTGGTAGCTTGCGGAAAAACCGCACCGAATCCGGACCGAAGCCGTTCTGTAGGCAGTGTGAGCCCGGCGTCCTGAAGGAGGTAGCTGAAACGGATAGAGGAAGATATTTTCATTTGCATTATTCTACATCCCACAAGTGCCATTTGTCACATACATTTGTATATTTTTTTCTGTTTGTCATACAACCCTTCTGTGACATTATTGTATGTTTTCATTGTTATTTTTTTGTTTGTTTCCTCTAACATTTTAGAGGAATTATAAATTATATCACACTATAAATTTAATTGTACCATGTACAATAAAAGTCTTTTTTAATTCTAATTAATGACTTCCTTCTGAGTGGGGCAAAATATCAGCTTCCTCAATGGAAACCTACCTACCTATTAGCAATTATTTGAGCAGCAACAGTTTTTTTGTTCTTTTTGTTAGTTACATATGAACTGGTTTAAATTAGGAGTGCTAAAAATGCCTCTCATTTGCATGTGGTAAATGGAATCTTTGTCATTCAGCCCAGAACAATATGCAATGTGCCAATCATAATCTGACAGAAACTGCAAAGTGTAAAATACACAATAGTTTGCTCAAGGTAACTTAACAAACTCAAAAAAATACGACCAATTTTCAAATCCAATTTGATATGTTCTTTTCGATCCTTTAACTTTTATTCACAAATTATGTCATCATACATCCACCTATTTATTTATTTCACTTCCACCACTTCAGTCTGGCAGGATGCCCTCTCACAAAAGGGTGAGTCTTGGAACACTTTTCTCTCAGCTCTGAAGAAAAGACAGAGTTAGGGAGGATGAGTTGGGTGATTCATTTGCTTTGCTCTAAATGTCTTGTCCAGGTTTTTTTTTTGTCTCATTAGCTGGTTTAGTTGATTTCTTTTCTCCTTGTGTTTTATTTCAGAGCTTTTAATTAGTGTTGGTTTAAAATGAAAAGGAAAGTCTGAGTCATACTCTTTGCAACAGTTTAACAAGGGATCCCTATTTTATAAATCATCTTGTTTGGTGTGGTAACTGAAATATACTGGCAGATAATTCATGGAGAATTGCTTGATTTTATGTGAATGGTAAGTTTCTTTCCTATAATTTTCATTCACAAAACAAAAGCAACACAATACCTTTCTCTTCTAAAGAGGCTCTCTCCAAATAAAAAGGCAAATAAAACCTATGTGATGGATTGATGAGCAATGAATTTGCTGCAGGCATCTGCAAAGGGAGTACAAGGGTGAGTTCCCAGCTGATGACATGGCCACACATTAGGACTAAAGCACTTGGACAATAAAACGCAATCACCGGCGCCACAGTCAAATTGCATCCACCCGCTGCAAGTTTTGTTGGAGGCAATTTACTTTTACACCCACTGATTTCTCATCTCAATCTTTGAAGCGAGTGGCATAGGAGGAAGACTTTATCAACCTTCCCTTTACCTGCCACTTCACACACCTACGCAGCAGGGGACTAATTATAATCTTTATCTGCCAACTGCCACTTCAAAGTGCCCCCATTGACAGCTGCCCATTGATATACAAATAGCTGATTGAAAAAAGGCCAACCGATACTTTCGCTTTCTTTTTATGAGAAAGATATGACCGTATGCTGATGATATTATCCTCCTTCTCATTGATGCATATCCAGATTAAGTGGGAGGCAATGTGGCTGCTGCTGGTGCTGGCTTTTGATAGCAGTTTTTCTATTTACCCATTAAAACACTGAAAAACATCTTCAGTAATGAGCAATTCCTCCCTCCCAAGCATTAAGACCCCAGCTGTCACAGTGAGCATGCGATACATCCTGCACTTCCCAGTGCATGCTTTGGTGATGTATGATAATATGGTCACAAGGATTAGTGTCTCCGCTGAGAGAAGTCTCACTGTTGTTGTCTCACACCCATCACTACCACTCTACTCCTGACATTAAAGAGGAGACTCGTCGTGAAACAGATGAGTCTGATCTTATTTTCTTTGACACAAGACTTGACTCAGTGACACTGACAAAGCCAGGGAAAGATGTACTTGCTGTTTTTTTTTTGAAAGTCTACATTTGTAAGAGCCAGGAAGGTTTAGAGGTGAGCACTTTCTGTATGTAGGAAATACACAGATTCATTTCAGTTTTAACTGGAGTCTTTTTTTGTTTTCTGAGTATGTATTTTAGATTTGCTAAGAGATTATTTTCTGAAGGCTTTTCTTGAATTTAACTTTTCCTCACATTTTTTTACCCCGGAGGGATGCAACATTATCAGATCTTTTCAGAGCAGGTACAGGGAGAATTACATTAGACATTTCAAAGACAAAAAATTCTTTGTTACAGACAAAGCTCTTTGGGAGATCATAAAGCAGATATACTTCAAATTAGAAATGGTATTTATTTGGGAGGAGCAGTTGTAAAGTTAACAAACCTTTTTATTCAAGGTATTTTTTTTGTTCTGGGATAAGCCTTCATTGCTCACTCTCTTTCCATCCTCTCATTTCTTCTTATGGCCAGGTTGTTGTTTGTGTGTGTTCATGTTTTTTTAACTGTTCATTGTCAGTACATCTGGATTGGATAGCAATGTCAGTCTATCCTGCTCCCTAACCTGTTCTTCATCTAATCCACCATTCCTCTATTAATATCTGTGATGCAACCAGTGCACAGATTAGACCTAATTAACCTTTCAGCAGAAGTATCACGATCAGCCTTTATCTGGCTACTTTGCTGCAATATAGTTCAGTATGTGCTGCATGTTGACTCGTAACCAACCATCCTTTTTTTCACCCAGATTATCCTGATCCATACCTGCATCAGTTGCTGTGTTAAATTTCTGCCTCCATCTCTTGCCATCATATAGCTCTCCCACACATTACTTTCGTGCTTCTCTCGCTTCTGCCTATTTCAGTAGCTTTACCCTGGCATGAATTTTTTATGCATTCCTGATGTCAGGACCAAGATGCCAGGCAGACAAACGTGGCTGAAACAAGCCCACAAGATGATGGAGAGCTGAGGGACTCTCCAATTATTACCCAAAGGGTAGAAACATGTCAAACAAGGAAAGGGAGTAAATCCCACTGACTTTTGTGTGATGTCTGAAGGAATAACAGAATTAAATCATAAACTCTGAACTCGCATCATGACCTTGTGGGTATAACAGTCTTAGAGTGCCAGTATGAAAGGCAGGGACAGGGATAATGTCATATTGGCTGTCCTAATGATGGTTATTTTATTCATAATGGCAAAGTATATAACTTGTGGCCACAGTGACACATTACGCATTTTGTCAGAGCAAGAAGAGATTGAGGCGTCAGGAAGGAAATGACTTATGGGTCGGTGTGACAACAGCTAATCATACTAGTCTCACAGCACAGCATGTAGGGTGATAAAATAGAGGGCAGGAGGAGTGGTGCACACATATCCAGTACACATTTTCAGAGATACACAAAGCACTGACCTTGAAACCAAGCTATATTAATTACACAGAACCCTGTGGCGGTTTTGCTGATCCTACTTCACATAGCTTGTTATGCTCCTTTTAATTAAAAGAATAATAAGTCAGTTATTACCAAGATGGCTAAGGTCAGTGCCCAGAAGATCCGGGAGACGACCACTTAACATTGTCTGAACCACTTGGGTTGTGTAAGCATGTTTTTTTAAAAGGCTGTCTTTTCCTCATACACTGAATCTCATTCCAAAACGGCAACATGTACAGCCAGTGCTGTCACCACTTCCCTGCTCCATCCACCCCCTTAACCCAAGCATCCCATTGCACCTGCTGAAAGACAGAGTGCCCTTGTGGGGTAACTATATTAGGTTTGGTGATAGGTAATCATAAAACTCAAAGCACTCTATTCCCCCTTCCTCTGCTTGCTTCTTGTAAATTGTGTCACTGTGCAAAATAAATGGTCTTAAATCATGATCTTTAGAAATGTCTTCCTTATTACTGAATTTAGTCTCTGTTCGGCTGGTGATAATGTTGAACTTTATGGCTACATAAAGCCTCCTCTTCTGCCTGCCACTGCCTCTTTGTTGTACTCCTCAGCTTTTCTTCCTCCCTTTCTCACCTATGTCTCCCCCCTTGGGTGAGTACACTGTAACAAAACCATTCTCACCATTTGCAGGAGGGGATCGATATCTCCACAAATTAACCATCATAAACAATTAAACTAATTTCCCAGCAAGCGTGTTAACATCCTGCAAGGTTCTTTCCTATCCACCACCTTTTATTTCCCAAGCAACCCATGGATGATGTGTTTCAGATCTTCTTTTACCCTCTAATGCCTTCACTGACTCCACACACAGGCCTTCAGTTGAGTAGTTCATAGTGAGATGTGCACACCAAAGGTGATAGTTGGGTAATGACTATGGATTATTTTGTTATCCATCACTTAATGGGCCAGAGGGGTGTTTGCAACAAACAGAACGGGGGAGAAACCACCAAAATAAGGAAACAATCCGAGAATTCATGCTTATGAAGCTCTCCGTTAAGAAAAATCTCTGTTTATGTAATCTTTATGATGGGTTCAACATCCCAAATGACAAAAAACAAACAAGATTTGGATCAATAGCTTATCAATTGTGGTCAGAAAACAGATGCTTAACCTATGAATTACACATAAGGATTGGATATTAGAAAATATGTCATGAGTCCAAATTGTCTTTTTAGATTCATTAATGAAGAGGGAAGGGAAGAGGGGAAGCATTTATTAGCATTAACATTTATTATTAGTGAATATATACACACACACACACACACACACACACACACACACACACATATATATATATAAAAAACATGCATGTAAGAGAATTATTGATTTTAAATTGACTGCCAGGAAGGGAACTTGTAAGCATGGTTAATTGTCTGCGTGTCGGCCCACCGATAAATTGGTAACGTGTCCAGAATGTACCCAACCTATTGAATGAATAACCAGATAAAATACTAATATGTGACAATAAAGCAATTGACAAATAAAGTTGTATACCAGGCACCTGAATAACACTAAAGAAATCAACAACACAAATTCTATATTTATCTCATTTTTTAACCTCCAGCTGCATTGCAAATCTACAAGGAGAAATTGCATCGAAAGGAGATCTCCTGAGTCTCCGAGATCAGGTTGTCAGGATGTTTTGGATAATGCTGTTTGCAGGAGGATTGTATGTTTTGACCTTGACCTACCAAGGTGGAAGTCGTCTTTCTCTAAACTCTTTCCATGAAAATTATGTCCCTGCTATCCTGCCAGGAGTTTTTATTTTTTTATTTATTTTTTCATTTTTGAACTTTTGGTTAGGAGATGGTTCTATATTTCTTTTCCCACAACATTTGAACTTTGAAGAAAGAAGAAATTCCACATCTCTGGTTAATTCCATTTAGAAACAGAACACTGTGTGTGACCTTCTGTGTCATGAGGTGGGAAAGCTCGGGGCTGGACCCAAGATGCAGGGAGGCACGGGAGACTCGAAATTCAAAATTAATACGTTTAATAATAACAAAAAGGGCTGACAAGGCAGCAAAAACACTTACATCAACGGAGGGCACAGGAGGAGAAACACGCAGCACGGAAGACGACACTCTGACAACTCAAACATAACTGACACACCCTTTTATACTGACACCACACAAAGGAAAGCAATCAACACGAATGAAAAACACCTGGAGAAGAGAGGGAGAGGGAAACGAGCAACAGCTGAGACACAAGGAGAACTGGGAGNACAGCATGTAAACACAATAACCAGAAAATACACAAGACTACAAGGGATAACTACTGGAGGGCTGGGAGAAAGAAAACAACAAAACTATACACAGAACACACAGATCCTTACATTCTGACCTTTTATCCTTATCTCACTTATGTCTACCTTATGTAATGGCTGAAGAGTGGTAAGTCATATCAAGTTCTTCAAAAGATGAGCAAAGGGCAATAAAGCAAAAAGGTGGTGAAATACCAATAAGTCCATTTCTGCAAATGAATTACCTGGAAGCAAGCATCATTGTTTATTGAGGAGTCTCAACTAATATACTAAAAGCAGTTTCTTATTATTTTGGCCTTCATAATAAGAAACCTTTGTACAATGATAATTGGCTCATAAGAACAGCTGTAGTTAAGAAAATTGCAGAGTGGTAGCCCATTGCAGAAGCTTCTTATAAGTTATGCATACTCAAAAGATTTTTTGCCACAGTAGTCTGAATGCTTAAATGATTTCTGTTTAGTTTTGGCACTATGTAAAATCAGAAGTTGTAGTTTCTATTTTATATGTCTTAGTGGCATATGTATTTGTTAGTTTTCCAAAATCCAGCTATTGTGTGCTGAAACGCATCAAATTCAGGGCTCACAGGCCAAATCCAGAATGTTCTATTTTATCTGGGAAGCAAAAATATATTTTACGTGTTTAAATGTATTACTACTGTGTTCTACACCAGACATCAAAATTAGAGAACAACCTATAATTTCCTAGATGTGAAGGTCACTTGTCCTATTTGGAAAATTTCCGAACAGGAGTAAAATATCAATATTTTAAGCTTATATTATGAGTTAAACTTGAGTTAGATATTTGAAAACAAAAACTGATCAAAATTAGAAAACACTTTAAGGTACCTCCCAGCCACTGGTGTTAATCTGGCACTTGGTGCACATTTCCTTATTTATCCGACAAACCTTATTTAACTGCCAGCACATCTTTGCAGTTTTCACTAACTTTGCAAGATTTTGAGTTGTTCTAAGGTGATTGAAACCCTTCAGCATCAGGATTTCCAGATGAAGGCTAAAGGAATGGCCCTATCAGCCATAGAAAGAGAAGTTAAGAACATTGCACTTTTAGAACATAAAAAATTAATTCAAGTCCCCAAGAAAGCTGGTCATCCATGAAAGACCAATGCAAGAGAGGACAGGATAATACAGAGAATGTCAATGAGCAATTCCTTCAACACTGCAGTTGGAATTGCCCACCAGTTTAGTTCTAAACAGGGTAAGGATCTATCTCGTCACACAGTGGGTCAACATTTATGGCATTTGATCTGAAGGCCTGTTCTGCAGTGACCAAACCTCTTAACAGGAAAGTTCAGAGGGCTTCACCAGTCTTTGCTGCGGGGCATGTTGGATCTTAGTCATCAAATTTGGTAAAGATTGAACCTAAAGTTGGTTAAAAAGCCAGTCAAAAATGCAGGAAGTCATGGTTTGGTGAATTGGGCCCCTTTTACAGTTACATGCAGACCTGCCAACCTGTACACATTTTGCATAGCAAGTACGCAATTTGACATCTAAATACACGGGTATGACTCGCCTCTCTAAACTACACTAAAAGCTGCGCACATGTGAGTTCTGTAAAAAAAAAAATGCTGGAGCGTGGTGAAGAAATTTCAGCCAGTCATCGCAGAAAAGCAGAAAAAACAAAGTCTGCCTAATCTACAGTGTAACACCCCCGTCCCTGCCTCCCCACTCTGTCCTGTGTCCTGCTGCCCGCTCCTTCTAAGTATCTCCCCATCCTCCGGTTCCCTCCTCGCTGCTGTTCTGGTGTTTAAAAAGGTAAATTCTCTCGGTGTGTGTGAGGACGTGCATGTGTGGGTCTGTGTGTGTCAGCGGACCGGCCAGCCTTCAGTGAATGTGAGCCTATACGTGTAAACTTATGGGCGCAACACACTGGAGGCAACAAACGACCTCCATAACCCATCACTATCGCTTTGATAACCTCACGCGGTAGGCAATGAGCAGTCCGTCAATGAAACCTCTGCTGATTGGTCCTCGACTGGGCTGACATTGCTAGCCCACCTGTGAACGATACATGCACAATTGCACGCACGAAATTTGCATGTTGCTTTATCAGTGACCAACGCACAGTGGCGCTGATCATTGATCACTGATCATCAGTGCACACAGCAGCGCACAACAGCTGATCACTGATCATCACATGTATTAACAGAGAAGGGAGGGCAAAAATAAATAGTCTTTTTTCTTAATCTCATTGACAAAAATCAAATATTTAATAAATTATCTGAATCTTACAACCAAAGTGGTCATTTGAGTAAAATGTGTAGAAATTATTTGTTGTATAGAGTAAATATTAAGTCCAATATATAGCCTACTGAAAAAAGAGAAAGAGGCAATGAAATATGTGTGTTTGTATGTGTGTATATATATATATATATGAGTGTGTGTGTTTATCGCAAAATTCTGCAAGAAAAAGCCGCGCAACCCAAGTGGTACTCAAATTTTTTTGACAAGGTTGGCAGGTCTGTACATGGCAGAATGAATGCAAATGTTTATCAGAATTTACTTCAACAACATATGATGGTTCTTTCCTGCTTTAATTTTTCAATGAGCCAACAATTTGGTGCAGGACAAAGTCACATCGCAAAATGTGTAAAGCATTCCTTAAAGCTGAAATCACCTACTTAAGCCCTGGTCACAAAGGTTCTTAAGAACAACGGGTTTGTACAAATCCCCTGTTTCTTATGAAATTTGGAGTTTGTAAACATTTGTGGAGACACCATTTTTAGGAAATTGCTGCCTTTTATTTTGCAAGTACAAAGTTAAGCATTCTTGAGAAAATGAGAGGATTTTCTATCACCTATTGGCTATAGAGTTTTAATGTTCTTTTTTGATGTGCCTTGAAACTCTGGTCAAAGGACAACCAGAGAAAGGAATCTGTAAAACCCCATGTGCAAATCACAGTAATTTCAAGTCGTTGTAGATCCTACTGCTTTTGGCACATTTTGTTGGGGAATATGAATGGCGACCTGATAACTGTGTTGATCAATGCATCTTTTAAGCTCCACAGTGGTGCAGTTGGTAGATCTGTTGCCTTGCAGCGAGAAGGTCATGGGTTTGATTCTGGGCTGGGGCCTTTCTGCAAGGTGTTTGCATGTTCTTCCTGTACGTTTGTGGGTTTTCTCCGGGGACTGCGGCTTCCTCCCACAGTCCAAAATAATGCAAGAGGTTAATTAGTAACTCTAAAGTGTCCCTAGGTGTGAGTGTGTGTGTGAGTGGTTGTTTGTCTATGTGTGGCCCTGCGATGGACTGGCGAACTGTCCAGGGTGTCCCCCACCTCTCACCCAATGACTGCTGGAGATCGGCACCAGTTCCCTGCAACCCAGAACAGGAAAGAAGCAGGTTTAGAAAATGGATGGATTTTCAATATGGCAATAATGCCAAGAAGATTCCTGTTGCACCTTCTACAGCTGCAGAATGAAGAAGATGAAGATCTAGTGGTTGTAGCTGCTAAAAAAATTATGAAGAAAGTTGAAGACAATTAAATTCAGTTTGTGTCCTTTTCTTCTTATAACACACAGTTTTAGGTATTTAATTACATAAGAATGGTAAGTACTTGACAGTACTTGAAAGTTCTCCTGGAAAAAGGGTGTAAATTAATTACACATAGGTAATTTTATAAGACAATTATCGACAAAAATAGATAAAATAGACAAGTCATTTTCGTAAATATACCTATTATTATGGTACTTCAAGGGTTAAAAGAAATGGTAAACGTCTTGTATAGCATCTTTCAAGTCAAAGGACACAAAGTACTTCACACTACAGTTTGTCATTCACCCATTCATGCACACGCTCAGGTTTGGTGGTGATAAACTACACACATACCGCTGTCCTGGAACACACACTGACAGAGACAAGGCTGCCAGACACAGGCCCACCGGACCCTCTGACCACTTCAAACAAAGAAAGTTTAAAAGAAAAAGCAGCTAATGGACATTTTTATCGCTCAATATACACAAAAATTGAGACCCCGAATTCCTGTTGAGTTGAAAAAAAGAAGACATGGTTGTAGCGCAGGAGCAAAGTGAAGCTAAGAGAAAAAGGAAGTTTAAATGTCCTCTTTCACCTGCCATGCTGACAAATGTGTGATCTCTTGCTAAAATGATCAAACACCTTGAAACACTGTTAACACTGGAACCGCCAACATTTCAATACCACCTAGAACCGCCAGAGGGAGTCATTTTGACCCCCTGTTTAGTAGCATTTAAAAAGAAGAGAGATGCAGCTTATAGAGGTTTTTTTTTTCCTTTTAAACTTTTTTTTTTTTATCTTTCGGAAGTAGGCATGGATTCAACAAAAATTTTACCAATAACTGAATAATGTGGGATAAATATTGGCCTCGTATTTTCAGTAGAATAACTTAAGCTTCGGTTATAACATTATATATATAACATTCCCATATTGGCAAATATGAAACAAAATTAATTTATTTTCTATGTATTTGTCTTATGTTTTTTTATCAAGTGTTTTGGCAGCAAAAAAAAACAAAACAAAAACAACCATTGATGCCGCAATAATGAAACAGCTGGATGAATGTCAGATACGTTCGTTTATTGTATGGCACATCAGATAACATAAGGGAACAATATGTTCGGTTAAAACTCTAAAATTAGCAAATTATGAATCGGAAAATATTTAGAAAAATAACCAGAATAAATTAGAAAGATAGGCTAATAATCAACAGATTTAGGCTATTCAGCAAGGCTTTAGGAACTTGACTATCAACATAAAGCAGATAGCAGCAGCATACAGCCGATCGGTAAACGGTCAGCAAAAACAAGCAAAAAAAAAAAAAGACTATTGAAATAAATTAGGGCTAAACTAAATTGTGAATATTTATTTCAACATAAAGAATACTTATTCTACTAAAATTAGTTAGGTGAATGATCACAAACTGATTAAAATAAATAGCGCTGAAACATGCGGACATTCAGTCACCTACTCCTCACATTCAACACAAACATTGAGAACGCTCTTCGTACACTGACCACAGACTGCACGCCGGCACTTCATGCAGACTTTGGTGGTTTTATTTTTTGCGCAGCTGCGTTTGATGCCACAGTTTACTCTTTTCATCGGGTGAAAACGATGGATCACTGACCTTGTCTCCATCAGTTTCTGAGGAGCTAATCATTTCTCCTCCATCTGAGTCTTCTTCGTTCATTTGCTGAAGCAAAGCCAAAGCTTCTTCATCATTCATAAGTCTGCTTCTCTTCATTTTTTTAGACCGATCAGTCAACTATATGACAATCTGAGATGGTGGCTGAGATTAGCTACCTGTAGCCAGTAGAGCAGATGTTTAGCGTTCCTTGAAATCTATTCTTTTGTTTGCTTGCTTGATAGTAAATTTGAATAGTATGGAAGGGACACTCTAGCTCGAGCTGTCACTTTTCGCGGCAGAACGCGGTTGCCTAGCAATGCTCGCGCTGCAGCGTTGTTGCAAGTCTCAGCGTTACATTGATTTCTATGGGGTAAAAATGACCCCTTTTGGCGGTTCTAGGTAAAAATGATCACAGTCTTTTTATTTTTTATCAAAAACATTCCAAAATTCTCAAAAATGCCAAAATAGTCATTTTATAAAAAGTCATAAAGTTTTAGACAGATAGGGTTAAATTTGAGAAAGTTACATGAAGTTGAAAATGCAGAGGGGGTAAAAATGACCCCTTGGCGGTTCTTGTGTTAAAGACCCAGGCATTGTATCAGGAATGCAGTATTATCTATTTCACTGAGACGTGGCTAAAGGAGCATATCCCCGGACTTCAGTGTGTTGTTGTTTTTTCAGTGTGCCTGGCTTTCAGACAACACGGACAGAGAGAGAAGCATCTATTAAATTCAATTAATTCATAGTCATAAAGTGCCAGTTCATAATAAAGGTAATTTCAAGGCCCAGTTGCAGAAATATCAAGTCAATAGGAACAAAAAATCCTGTCTAAGGAACCAGCTGATTAGGTTGAATCCTCAATTCAACACATTCCCCCAACCTGAGCAAGTGTGGAATGGTGACAGCGAAAAGGGACGACTCCCTTTCAACGGACTATTCACCGTATAGGGCAACCCGCAATCATGCCTGCTATTGGCTGGTAAATATAATGCCAACATCATGCCCATTTAAATATTACGTACATATACACACTCACCAAAAGAATTATTAAGACGTGTTCAATTTTTCCTTAATGCAATTATCTAATCAACCAATCACATGGCAGTTGCTTGAATACATTTAGGGGTGTGGTCCTGGTCAAGACAATCCCCTGAACCCCAAACTGAATGTCAGGATGAGAAAGAAAGGTGATTTAAGCAATTTTGAGCGTGGCATGGTTGTTGGTGCCAGACGGACCGGTTTCAGTATTTCACAATCTGCTCAGTTACTAGGATTTTCACGCACAACCCTGAATGGTGTGAAAAGGGAAAAACATCCAGTATGCGGCAGTCCTGTGGGCGAAAATGCTTTGTTGATGCTAAAGGTCAGAGGAGAATGGGCCGACTGATTCAAGCTAATAGAAGAGCAACTTTGATTGAAATAACAACTCATTACAACTGAGGAATGCAGCAAAGCATTTGTGAAGCCACAACACGCACAACCTTGAGGCAGATGGGCTACAACAGCTGAAGAACCCACCGGGTACCACTCATCTCCACTACAAATAGGAAAAAGAGGCTACAATTTGCACAAGCTCACCAAAATTGGACAGTTGAAGACTGGAAAAATGTTACCTGGTCTTATGAGTCTTGATTTCTGTTGAGACATTCAAATGGTAGAGTCAGAATTTGGTGTTAACAGAATGAGAACATGGATCCATCATGCCTTGTTACCACTGTGCAGGCTGCTGCTGGTGGTGTAATGGTGTGGGAGATGCTTTCTTGGCACACTTTAAGCCCCTTGATGCCAATTGGGCATAATTTAAATGCCACGGGCTACCTGAGCATTTTTTCTGACCATGTCCATCCCTTCATGACCACCATGTATCCATCCTCTGATGGCTACTTCCAGCAGGATAATGCATCATGTCATAAAGCTCGAATCATTTCAAACTGGTTTCTTGAACATATGAGTTCAATGTACTACAATGGCCCCCACAGTCACCAGTTCTCAACATGATAGAGCATCTTTGGGATGTGGTGGAATGGGAGCTTGTGCCCTGGATGGGCATCTCATAAATCTCCATCAACTGTGTCAGGATATTTTAATACCCCTACCTTAAAATCTCCAACAAACTGCAAGATGCTATCCTATCAATACGGGCCAACATTTCTAAAGAATGATTTCAGCACCTTGTTGAATCAATGCAACATAGAATTAAGGCAGTTCTGAAGGTGAAAGAGGAGTTTGTCAGCTGATCACATCTGCAGTCACCTGTTGGGGAAGCAGCATCAGAACAAGTGACATGAAGAGGCTGAACAGATGGATAAGGAGGACTGATTCTGTCATGGAGACTGAACTGGAGTCTCTTGAGTTGATTGTCCAAAGGAGGATGAAGAACATGATGGAAAACCCTCATCATCCTCTTCAGAACACAGTAACTCAACAACAGAGTGTCTTCAGTCAGAAGATTCTTCATAATCCGCTGCAGCACAGACCGCTACAGGAGAACCTTCCTGTCCACAGCTAGAACCCTCCAGAGGAGATCCTTCCTGTCCACAGCTAGAACTCTCTATGGCTCCCTGAAGAAGAACTGAGCTACAACAACACTTGAATTTCCCTTCGGGGATTAATAAAGTATTTTTGATTTTTGATTTGATTTGATTTGAAAGGAGGTCAAACACTGTATTAGTATGGTGTTCCTAATAATCCTTTACGTGAGTGTATATATATATATATATAATTATTTATATAATGTTTTACTTCAGATATCATTTTTAAACAAAAGTTTTAAATTGAATTGAGTTTGCTAAATGCAGATTTAGTAAATGGTGTCCTTTAATCCTGTGCTCTTGAGACAAATCTTAGTCAGTCATAATCTAGACCTGCTTATTTCTTTTCATGGCCGCAGGGAGTGGGTGCCTATTTCCATCGGTTATTGGGTGGTTACAACCTGGACAGATCGCCAATCCATCATAGTGAAACAAATGTTTCAAGGTATATTTATATTCACAGTAAAAAAGGAGAAAAATAAGTTGCTTCAATAAAATGATTTGCCTAAAAATTAGTTAAACAAAATCAGTGAATTAAACCTAACGCCAATGTTTTATAGGTAAACCCAACCACATATGTCTTTCAGGCAACCCAAACACATTCAGAAAAATCAAAGGCTTGGGTCAGCCAGGAGATATTCTTTTATCTTTATAGTCCTGTGCATATCTACAACATTCAAAATGTTCTGACCTCCAAAGAAATACCTTTTGACTTGGAAAATATTGAGTAAATATTTTCATATCTGCTATACCAATGGTATCTGGGAACTGGACAACTGTTCTTTTTTTAACCCTTTGTCAAGCAGTAAATATGGATGAAAACTAAAACATATTTGTTCGGAGTATTTAAAATCTACTATTGTAAATGCTCTTCATATACTTTGACTTTTGAAATTCTCCGTTGGGCACCCACTGCTTCCTACACAGATGTTTTGCAGGATGCATTTAAAAAATTGTATTTGAAATTATTATTTTTTAATGAGTGAACATGTGTTACAACAATTACACTCTGGTAATGAGCTGGGGTCTCATTCATAAAACATTGCTTAGAAACCCTACTGAAAGTGTACATACGACCAAAATAAAAAGTTTGTGTACGCCAAAAAAAATTCCTATTTATAAAACCATGCATACGCACATTTGTAAGCAATTTCCCATTAATAAATCACACTCTACTTGGAAGCTTGCGTACGTCAATTTGGCTCATGTCCCGCCCTGAACACGCCCAAACTGGGCTATATAAGGTCAATGCAAAGCAGGACATGAATATTGATGCATATGAGGAAGACGGGAAATATCACAACTAAACAAAAAAACAAGAAGATAAACTTCACAGAGACGAAAATTAAAGTGTTAGTGGGTGAAGTGGAGGCTAGGAGAGACATTTTATTTGGTAGAAACAGCAGCAGTGTCACAAATAAAAGTAAAAACTACAAGTGGCAGCGTCTGCAATGCAGACTGTCAGTGCAGCTGACAGGACTGTGTACGGTCTTGTGTCAGAGAAGGAGGGCGACACCGACCTGGCAGAAACAACAAATAAACCTGTTAAAGCACCTTTTGTAATATGTGGCTACATTAACAAATTTTAGCATGTTTTAAGGAGACAGACTAATACGTCGTGTCTTTTCAGCATTTGCGCATAGGCGAGGATGAGGTCGTCAGACTGCCCCCAGCAACAGTGCAGCCGGTGACCGCAGCTCATCCAGCAGTGATCGGGTTCTGACTGAAGCTGTGATGCAGACACAGAGAGACACCATCAGCACAATGAATTCCATGACCAATAAATTAAAAGAAATAAAGAGTGTGTTTTGCGATATGATGACAGCTGTTGGGGCCTTAAATGATACATTAAAAAACATTAAATGAACCTTGTCGTTGTCATCTCAAATGCCGCATTACACCCTCAGACCCTTGTTCCCTTAGTAAAGACTTCCTGTCGAGGAGGAGGCGATTCATTTTATGTACAGTATTTCTCTTAGCATTAAAAAATGATTTTAAAAGAGCTACAGCTCACTACAAGCTGCAATATAGATATCACTGCTGTTCTGAATGTTTATAATAACATGAATCTATAATTGATGTTTGGTGTGAGGTGAAATGACGTGTGTTAGAGGAGTAATATGCAGTCTGACTGCAGTTCACCACATCACCAACTGTGTCGTTGATTCCCCTCGTCTCCAAAATGTCCATACGCACGGGTCAGAGTTGGCGTACAGGTGCGCACGTTTTCAAGTCAAGTTCGTTTTTTTATAAATCCCAACTTTTGCTTTGAAAATGGCATACGCTACTTTCAGGCCCCATTTTGTGCGTATGCAACGTTTATAAATTAGACCCCTGCTCTTTCAGGACTGGCATTCCTCCATACATTATTATATGTCCAAATGTCCACTTCATTTAATGGTTCCCTTTTCTAAGATTGAAAAAATGCTGCACAAGTATTCATTTTTATTTTCACAAAGCTTTTTTTTACTGTCAACAAAATCACTGCTAGCACATTTTATGTTTGTCGTCAATCTTGCCTGAAGAAGATTTTCAGTGCCTAATGAATGCAACATATAGGCTCAGGCAACATATTTACTGCTTACTACAAGGAGTGTCTGACCCATTTGCCCTCTGCATATAATAATCCATCATGTCCTATCTTGGACATGGTTAAAGTTAAAGTGTTACAGCACACAAGCTCTTTGCATACTTTGTGGTAATAGGGATTACTTTGCAAAGCGGTTCTATCAAAAAATATTCCAGATCATCAGGGGGGAAAAAGAGAATAAAAAAAAAAGATTGTAGGCTCTATTTTTAGTACAATGCTTTTGTAGGTGTGTGTGTAAGACTATTTTAAAGCCTGTCTTTGGTATATGGCCAATGTGATATGTACATATCTCACGTGTATTTCTTTTTTCTGTGCATGATGTGTGAGATCTCTCCTGAGACTTGGGCTTCCTCCTGCAGAAAAGAAAATGTACGGTAGGTTAATTGGCATTGTCCCTAGGTGTGAATGTGTGGGTGAATGGTTGTCTGTTGTGGCCCTGTGATGGACTGGGAACCTGTTAAAGATGTACCCTGTCTCTTGCCCAATGACCACTGGAGATAAGCACCAGCTCCATGTGACCCTGAACAGGAGCAAGCAGGTACAGGAAATGACTGACTGTTTGCACTTCACTGAACATGGACCAGAGAAAACAAAGACCAGAGCCATCTGAGGAGCTCAGCCAGAAGATTTTATATATCCATATTAAAAAGTAAATGCTGCTAGACCTTCTCCAAGCAGCTTCATACTCCTGTGACCAAAGTTGCCAGTATTACAAAAAAGTATAAAGGGTTCATTGGACTGTAGCTGACTTCTCAGGACAAGAAAGCAAAACAAAATTTCAACCATAAGATGGAAATAGGGGACACTAAAAGAGTCAAGCCATACATCCATCCATCCATCCATGGGACATTCCCAGGCCAGCCACGAGACATAGCATGTCCTAGGTGTCCTACGGCATGTCCTAAGTTTCCTTGGGGTCTGCCCCCATTGGTACATGACCGGAACAACTCCCTAGGGAGGCAACTAGGAGGCATGCTAAACAGAAGCCCGAGCCACCTCAGCTCCTCTCGACATTGAGGAGCAGCGGTTCTACTCCATGCTACTCCTGAGTGACAGAGCTCCTCACCCTACAGTATCTCTAATGGTGCGTTCACACCGGCCCAACCATCAACTTCATAAGCAGCAAGTTTATATGTAAAGTCTATGGTGAACGGGCTTCAGACAGACGTCAACGGCTCTGCGGCGCTTTGTGAGCATTATGAGTGGTAACTTTTCAAGCGTTGACGTTGCGTCAGATGTTGACGCTTGAAAAGCTAGAAAAGCTCAAAGTTCAGCTAGCTGAACTTTTGACGTTCATAACGCATAACACATGAAGTGGCATGTCAACCAATCAGAGCATCTCATCGTAGTGACGTAAGACGTCACAGCACGTAGCCGGAAAGAAGAGGGATCAGCCAAAATGGAAGATAAATTAACCTCATCCAAATGTAGCTCCTGGAGCAAATGGTTAAACTCACCAAACTCAGAACGCATCTGAAGAATGGGGTGTATCCACAAACTGTCAGGATCTCTGCTGCTGGTGGGTGGTGAAGGTGACTAATTGTCTTGCAGGGAGTGGCAGCAGGATCATCAGTGGAACCAGGTGTGGATCGTTACCCAGCTCAGGAGAGCTGGGTATATAATCAGAGGAGGAACAAGAGACAGACGCCAGTTTGTTCCACAATCTTTCGTGGTACAGAGTGGCCTAGTAAATCATTCAGACAGCAAGCCTTAACCGCAGTATTTAACCTGCCTTCTCTCTCCTTTGTGCTTAGCTCGCATCCA
>SSNP01000364.1:0-23139 GCA_006937955.1 Pachypanchax playfairii
CACCACCATGCAGCCCTTAATGTTACCAACCTTAATCATATTTTCTTGGTCTATAGGAGGAAACCAGAGCCCCCGGAGAAAACCCCCTTATCACTGCAAAACAATAGTGCTACCAACTGCACCACCATGCAGCCCTTAAAGTTACCAACCTTAATCATATTTTTTTGATCTATGGGAGGAAACCGGAGCCCCCGGAGAAAACCCCCTTATCACTGCAAAGCAACAGTGCTACCAACTGCACCACCGTGCGGCCCTTAAAGTTACCAACCTTAATCAGATTTTCTTGGTCTATGGGAGGAAACCGGAGCCCCCGGAGAAAACCCACACATACACATGAAGAACATGATAACTCGAACCCAGGACGTTCTCACTGCAAAGCAACAGTGCTACCAACTGCACCACCATGCAGCCCTTAAAGTTACCAACCTTAATCATATTTTCTTGGTCTATGGGAGGAAACCGGAGCCCCCGGAGAAAACCCACACATACACATAAAGAACATGCTAACTCAAACCCAGGACGTTCTCACTGCAAAGCAACAGTGCTACCAACTGCACCACCATGCAGCCCTTAAAGTTACCAATCAACCTTAATCATATTTTTTTGATCTATGGGAGGAAACCGAAACCCCCGAGAAAACCCCCTTATCACTGCAAAGCAACAGTGCTACCAACTGCCCCACCGTGCAGCCCTTAAAGTTACCAACCTTAATCATATTTTCTTGGTCTATGGGAGGAAACCGGAGCCCCCGGAGAAAACCCCCTTATCACTGCAAAACAACAGTGCTACCAACTGCACCACCGTGCAGCCCTTAAAGTTACCAACCTTAATCATATTTTCTTGGTCTATGGGAGGAAACCGGAGCCCCCGGAGAAAACCCACACATACACATGAAGAACATGCTAACTCGAACCCAGGACGTTCTCACTGAAAAGCAACAGTGCTACCAACTGCACCACCGTGCAGCCCTTAAAGTTACCAACCTTAATCATATTTTCTTGGTCTATGGTAGGAAACCAGAGCCCCCGGAGAAAACCCACACATACACATGAAGAACATGCTAACTCGAACCCAGGACGTTCTCACTGCAAAGCAACAGTGCTACCAACTGCACCACCGTGCAGCCCTTAAAGTTACCAACCTTAATCATATTTTCTTGGTCTATGGGAGGAAACCGGAGCCCCCGGAGAAAACCCACACATACACATGAAGAACATGCTAACTCGAACCCAGGACGTTCTCACTGCAAAGCAACAGTGCTACCAACTGCACCACCGTGCAGCCCTTAAAGTTACCAACCTTAATCATATTTTCTTGGTCTATGGTAGGAAACCAGAGCCCCCGGAGAAAACCCACACATACACATGAAGAACATGCTAACTCGAACCCAGGACGTTCTCACTGCAAAGCAACAGTGCTACCAACTGCACCACCGTGCAGCCCTTAAAGTTACCAACCTTAATCATATTTTCTTGGTCTATGGTAGGAAACCAGAGCCCCCGGAGAAAACCCACACATACACATGAAGAACATGCTAACTCGAACCCAGGACGTTCTCACTGCAAAGCAACAGTGCTACCAACTGCACCACCGTGCAGCCCTTAAAGTTACCAACCTTAATCATATTTTCTTGGTCTATGGTAGGAAACCAGAGCCCCCGGAGAAAACCCACACATACACATGAAGAACATGCTAACTCGAACCCAGGACGTTCTCACTGCAAAGCAACAGTGCTACCAACTGCACCACCGTGCAGCCCTTAAAGTTACCAACCTTAATCATATTTTCTTGGTCTATGGTAGGAAACCAGAGCCCCCGGAGAAAACCCACACATACACATGAAGAACATGCTAACTCGAACCCAGGACGTTCTTTCTGTCTGAGATGCAAAATCAGAAGTGGATGGATCTCAATAAAATCATCATCACCTCTGTCTGACTGTGTTTCACCTGGATTATCTTCCGAATGGTCTCATTTTGTGTCTCTTGAGACACAACAGGAGTATGTACAGCTGGATTATTGTCCAGCTGCAGATTGGGTTTCATCGGTGTAGTACGAACCATAGCAGGAATTCCTGCCAAACAAATTTTAATAGGTTCCGTACAAGACGACAAATTTAAAGTGGGTGATTGATTTGAGCTGTCCCTCCAAGAATCCAGTTCCCTCTCTGGCTGTGTTTCAGTTGGATCCTCTTCTAACTGTTGAATGGCCTCCTTCTGTGTCTTTTGAGAAACAACAGCGGTATCTGCTGAAAAAATGTCAGGAAGTTCAGTCTCAGAATCAAAATCAGAAAAAGACGATTGATCTGAGCGGTCACTCCTAGAATCCAGTTCCCTCTCTGGTTGTGTTTCATTTAGATTATCTTCCAGGGGCAGAATGGATTTAATTGGTGTAGTTTCAGACGCAGCAGGAATTTCTTTCAGAAAAATTTCAAAATGTTTCTTATAAACAGGCAAATCTGAAATGGATGTTTGATCTGAGCTGTCACCCAAAGTATCCACTTTACTCCAAGAATCCAGTTCCCCGTCTGGCTGTGTTTCAGTTGGATCCTCTTCCAGGGGCAGAATGGATTTAATGGGTGTAGTTTGAGATGCAGCAGGATTTTTTTTCAAGCAAGTTTCAGAAAGTTCCTTATCAGAAGCCAGAGCCGAAGTGGATGGTTGATCTAAGACACTAAAACCATCAACACATCTATCTGACTGTGGTTCAGTTGGCCGAATGGATTTCTTCTTTTTTTAAATGTAAAAATACTTTTGATTTGAGCCACTTTCTTTTTTGGCTTAGAATCTGAATCGTTACTCAAAGAATGCGATCCTGACGCTAAGGAAGTCTTCATGGATTTCTCTTTTCTCATTTTATCGTGAATAAGCCTGATTTGTTGATCCATGTATTTTTCATATTCTATTTGTTCTTGCGTTTTCTCTTTCGGCTCTTTCGGAAACTCAAAATTTGTAATTTCTTCAATCCTGTCTCGTGAATCTGGCTGAAACCTGACATTTTTCTTTGCTGCACTGAGGTCCACCTTGTTTACGCGATCCTTTTTATTACGTTTTCCAAAAACACTACTAAACATGTTACTAAACATGTTTCCTTTCTTGGTTTTATGCTGGTGTTCTTGCAGAGAATTCTTTGTTGAAGCTGTTGCCATCTTAAAACAAACTGTTCCTTACTGGAAATGAACTTTAGACTGTTGCGAGTCTATCTTTTATGTGATAGCTTTGTGACGTCATATAAGAGTCGCGCGTGCGTTGAAAGCACCCCTTGTGGTGAGACGTAGAATTTAAGCATAACCAGAGATGTAGAAAGAGAGAGTTACGACACGCTTTGAACTCGCCGACTCGCGGTCACGTGGTTCATGGAGCTCTCAATAGTTCCAAACATCCCAGCGCTGTAAATCAGTTTGAACGGCGTATGGCGGGACAGATCACAAAAATTAAATATTGTCACATTTCCCTGGCGATTTTTGGTAATTATTGATTAATAATGTGTCCTAATTCCTCCACAGAGTAACCTGTTTGTTTTTCATTTTATCTGAGCATTTCTAGGAAGACAGACACTCGTCACTGTTCTACATTTTAGAGGAATACGAGAGTCCTAACACATTGTAGAATACATTTAGACCACATATATTACTGTAATATATTATAGCAATATATTTGATGTAGTAATGCAACACACTGCTCAATATAAGCATATTTAATAACTTTATGTCCTACAAGAAGCCCTAAACTCGAGATGTAATACCCAATTTAAAGTAGTTTTCTGAAAGCTAGAATGATAATCCAACATCTCTGCTCCGGTTTACCTTGAAGAAAATATGTAGCTGTTTATGCTTTGAAGGATGACCTGTTATGTTCAGTAGAATACATTTTACAATTATTACATCATATTTTTATGTGAACACAGTACATGTAGCTATAACCCAGTTTATCAGGCTTCTATAGTCTGACTAATAGTAACTCATTGATTAAAAAGAACATTTGAATAAAACTGTATGGTCAAACACAGTAGATAAAAAACTAAGTGTGTGTGTTAATTGTGAAAAAATAAATGACCAAACTTGTACAACATGTATAATAGTACTTTTAATAAAGTTTTTTTTACCAACATTCTTTTTAGTTATCACATATGCACCAATAAGCTGAATCTCAACAAATTTGAGCAATGTGCTCAAGACCTAATGAAACTCTTTTGAATAACTTTATTTGAATAGTTTGTTTCTCGTCTGCTAGAAGCGTCTGCTAAATGACAGTAGTAGTCGTCTTGTATTAAAATAAAATTTCAGTCAGTGGGTTAAAAATTGAAATTACAAATTTTAGGGTTGGATAAATTTTTAAAATGTAATTTTATATCTCTATTTTTGGTTTTGTTCAATATTTCTATATGTACAAAAATTGTATTTTAATAATACCTTTATAGGTGGATTATTATATGGATGTAGCAATCGGTCTGAGAAATGGTAAATGTAAATGTCTTGTATTTGTATAGTGTTTTCATTCAGACCACTCAAAGCACTTTCACACTACAAGGTTTTACATTCACCCATTCACACAACCTGATATGTAAACCGGCAGGAGAGGGGAGGGGCTAACATTCACACAACCTGATACGCAGATCGGGGGACAACATAGGGTTCAGTGTCTTGCCCAAGGACACTTCAACATGTGGCAGTGGAAGCCGGGATCGATCCACCAACCTTCAAGTTGGACGACGACCGCTTTAACCACTGAGCCACAGCCGCCCCAAATCAGAATGTATGGCTTCCCCAAGGACGCAGAGAGAAGAAGAAAATGGTTGGCTCAAGTCAGCAGGAGCAACTTCACCATGACCAGAGATCACAATAACAAAAAGCTGTGTGCAGTAAGTTTAATGTGCACTCTCAAATGTTTTCAATCAAGACTCTACATGTTTTGCTCTCAACTGCACAAGGCTGCAATTAAACTGTCAAATGTGGCAGGAAATAAACTAATACACCACTCTACAGGCACATTTTGAGGAGGGACAGTTTAATAAGACTAAGCAAGGCAAGGCGAGACTTAGAGCTGTTACTGTTCCAACCCTGTTTGTTCATCACCCTGAACTACGGAGGAGGAAGGATCCCACAGTGAGAAGTACAGTAGAACTTCTACTGCATGTTGATCCACTGACCAGTGACCACACATACTGTACTAAAGTAAACTGTGGTACGAACCTTTTGAAATATTAGATGTTCGTATTTATTCTATTGAAGAATTGTTCTTCATTCTAACAGGGTCATTATAATTTTAGAGAAGAGGCAACAGCAACAGCAGTGAAGCAAATGAGATAAGGGAAAGTGAGGGGGGACATGAGATGGTAAAAGAAGAGAGGGACATCCCAGGAACCCATGAGGAGCCAGCGTCAGAGCCAGGAGGAGTATGGAACAGGCTATACAACCAGGGAACCGAGCTGAAAAACCTCAGGGAGGAAAAAGAAAGTCAAAAAGAACAAATTAGAAGATTGGAAGGAGCACTTAAAAGACAGACAAAAATTAATTCAGTCCAGCGAAAGAAAGTTTTCAACATGGAAAAAAAGGCCATATTTTTACTAAAGACCAGATGAAGGCAATTGGCATGAAAAACATGAGAGGCATTAAATGGAGCAAACATACAATTAAAAAGGTCATACAACTCAGTTTTTCAGTGGGTTCAACAGGCTACAGGTTTCTTTAGGACATGAACATCCCTCTGCCTGATGTTAGAACCCTGCAAAGACAAATGCAACCCATTAAACTGGAACCAGGTGTGTTAGGAAAGGTTTTTGACATGCTCAGTTTGAAGGTTAACAATCTGACAGAGATGGAAAGAGAGTGTGTGCTTACTTTGCTCTCATAGGCTAGTTTGTTAGCCAATCAGAGTCCAGCAAATTCGAATAATGAATATGAACGAGCTGCTGACGAAGCAGCCTGACGGAAGGAGCTGGAACCACCCGAATTTTAACGCAGACAGATTGAAAGGTCTGTTAATCAGTGTTTCCTGATGTTTTTTAGATATAAAATGTTTCATATTACTGGTTAATACTTAAGAAATAACCACAAAGTCCTGAAATTTGTATGAAATGGCCTCTTTAAAAATACAGTGTTAATTTAACACTTTTTTAATTTATTTAACTTTGTGAAAGTAAATTCCTCAAAAGAGTTGGTGTTAATTTGGAGAGTTACATTTAAGCAACTCTGCCAAGTGTTTGCTCATCAGAGCTGGGCGGGGGGCAGAGCCAATGACCGGGTCTTGAGTTTTACCCAAAATGCACTTGGAGATTATATCTGCAATTTACTTGTAAATTTGCGCATCATAAATCTACATGTGGGAGTGAAAATAAAGCCATTCATGCAACACAATGTTTTATTCAAAACCTTCTACATCACTAAAATCAGTCGGTCTTTTAAATCTTTCAGCAACCGTGACTCAAACCTGACTGAGATAACCTAATCCAAGCTGCCTGATGAACATTAATATAAATTGTGCTCGGACTTTGTGCTTCTTTGAGCTTAAATTATGAAGAGGGTCTTCACCTGCTCCTCTCATCTGTAGTAAAGTCCTGATTCTCACATCTCAGCTCTGATCTTGGTTCACATACGTTTATATCAGAGACTCTCTTATGTAGAAGATCAATGACGATGTTGTCTGTTTGTCTGGGCGGTGACATCATCATGCAAAAACAAAACTTGTAATATCTCAGAAACAGTAGAAGCACAAACGTCAATTTTACCTGCACAAATCAGCACAAACGAAGCACTAACCGAGCAGCCTATTTGCCTGCACTTTTCAAGTGGGAGGGGGGTCAGCTTCACAGAGCTGCTGATCTGTTGCTGTCTGAGCGTGCAACAACGGCAGGGGGGAGCGACGGGGAAGAGAGATGGACAGAGCGGAAGGAGGGGGGAGGGCTGCGTGAGATTGAAGGCCTAGAGCAGCTTGCCTACCTGGCTGTGCATTAGGGATGGAAGGATGAAATGGGGTGGCCAGGGGTGGCCGAGAGTCAGACGGGGTAGCCGCGGCAACCCCTTGGTGGCGCCATTGCTTTACAATAAAGGATTTTTTTTTTTTTCATGTAATGCATTCTACTTGATTATTTATTAGGTTTATTTTAAATATACTTACCGTGTAATTCAAACTTTGCCAGTGCATTGATTAAAATGTTGGTCACAATTGTCTTTTAGTAAAATATCTTATGAACCACTGAATAGGCTGTAAGAAAACTTTTGGAAAGGAATCTTACACATGAAAATAAAAATGATCAACTTCCAATCAAATTTGAGCTGGTCAGCTCAGTTACTCAACCATAGTAAACATAAAGGTTGTTATAACGCAGTCAGTTTCACAGATACGGAGCTATAATTTCACATAGTAGTAGCTGAGTGTCATTTACAACACAAACTCCAAGATTGTATGAGATCTTGTGATATTCTGTTAGACTGTCATGTTAATTAAAAGACTAGATCCAAATGATGATAACTTTAATTTCTGAGCACAAGATGATCTTAGTTTATAACTGGCATGAAAGTTTGAAGCAGTACTAAATAACTTTTCTGCAGTCGTGTCTCAGACAGTCGTTACTGGAACCGGTGTTCTGTAGAAATATGTTACCTGTTGAGATGTGCTACACGTGTGCTGTTCTACAGTCTTGACTTCAATAAACAGATTTATTGTTTATTTTTGTTTCTATATTTTTCCATAAATACATTTTACCTATTAAATCAAATAAATTCTCCCAGGATAGAAACACTAAATATGATGTTATTTTTATTTTCTTTACATTGTCAGAGCAACAGGCAAATGTTTGGACACACCCAGAGGAGAAGGACCCAACAATGGCTGATAAGGACCCAGAGGGCTTTTATATAGAAAATATCAGGGTGCAACAAGAACAAAAACACACAAAAGACTGTGTGTGAAAAACCAGCTAACATCCTTCAGCTAATGAAGAAGTACATCAACAGGAACCATCACTTCATGGGTCAGACAGTGGCCTCATCTCACTGAAGGAGTTGCTGGTGTGTTTTTTCAGCAGCTTGTTGTCATTTGGGTGATGATGGAAAGGAAAGTTGACGTGGCGAAGCTGGGATTCAGTAGAAGCTGCTCCAACATCTCTCTGCCTTTCTCTCGTGTGGTCACTGAACACATTGCACCTTTCCACATGCTCACCAGCCTCCCGCCTGGTACAAGATAAAGATCACTGTCATTCATGAAGCTTAGCTGGAACACCTGAAGAGATGTTTTTCTGTTTCCTACCGAGCAAAGTGTTGATGCTCCTCATCCAGGAGAAAATGGACAGCGAGTGATTCTCCTCCTGACTCAGATCAGCAATATTAGGAGCTGAATCGCCATTCTACAAGTATTAGTAAAAGAAGAAAAGTTAGATGTTGGTACACTTTTTAAAACATTATGTGATATAGATTGATGCAGATGAATGTACCCTTAAAACTCGACTTGGTAGAGGGGTCAGGAACAGCACAGATTTTTCTAAGGTAGAATGGAAGTGAGCTGCAGAAACATACTCAGCTGAGTTTAACCAGCTGCTGGCAAATGACGTCTCCTCAGACGAGTAGTGGCTCTGCCTAAAAGGAGAAACAGTATGAAAAAAACAGATCAGATCAATCAGACTGTTCGCATTCATCTTTTTACTGGGTCAATATTGACAAAACATATTTTTGCACTTTTAAAGGCATTTAAGATCTTTTTATTTTCTGGGAGGAAAAAAATAGATTATTCATCCCGCACTTGGAGATAAATATTAATTATACATCTTTGTATTCAAGTGGATTCCTTTGTTTTGGTACAGACCAATCAGAGCTGGCCAGGCATTTGGGGACGGGCAACAGCTTCAAACTCTTCTTTCTACAATAAATACACATTTTTGTACAATGAAACTTCAGTCTTCTTTTAGGGAGGCTTATGTGTTGAAGGCTTCGACCTTTACTGTCTTGGGTCTCAGATGAGGGCTTAAAGAGTCCATTTCATACAAATTTCATGACTTTGTAGTTATTTCTTAAGTATTAACCTGTAATATGAAACATTTTATATCTAAAAAACATCAGGAAACACTGATTAACAGACCTTTCAATCTGTCTGCATTAAAATTCGGGTGGTTCCAGCTCCTTCCGTCAGGCTTTGTCAGCAGCTCGTTCATATTCATTGTTCAAATTTGCTGGACTCTGATTGGCTAACAAACTAGCCTATGAGAGCAAAGAATACTGTTTCCTGCCCCGCTGTGCATGGTAACGTCAGACGTTGTGTCTTCTGGTTTGATACGTCTTATGCTAACAGCTTTTAGCCAGCAGCATGCTAGGTGTTATGCTAACAGCTTTTAGCCAGCAGCATGCTAGGCGTGGTTTCAGCTGCGGGAGCTGATGAATACTAACGAACAAAGGAGTTGTGATGAAACAGATACAGGCCGTTAGAACTCGGGAGAACTCGGGTTTTATCACCACCTGCGTAGTTTGAGAGATTAAAACTGAAAGAGAAGTTGTTGACTTGTTTACACACCAACTATGACGGTAAGAACACCTGTGGAGCTAAAATATTCAACAGAAACCTCAGAAAAACTGTTTTTAATGGAAGAGCCTCTTTAAGCAAAAAAACGGAGACATTTATTTTGGGTTCTATTTACCAGATAGTGTGAATTTTACTAACAATCTCCCAGAATCTGTAGATGTGATAAATGACAGGGGCTGTTACACCTTACACAATGAAGCAGCACACAGACAGTTTTTCTTTACGCTCAGATTATGCCAGGAAAATTGTTTACTGCTTTATCAGTCAATGCATATAGTTAGCTGCATGTGCAAAATATGAACAGAAATTGTGTTCATGCATGAATGCTTAGATTGGTTATAAATATTAAGTACTTGGCATTGCATGCTGCAGAGGCATAAAGTGAAGCCATTTGAGCCTCCCAGTAGGCGCCAAGGACAGAATCTTTCTTCTCGTTGTCTGGTACAGCAGATGTAGAAAATTTATTTACAGCCTTAAAGGACACACAGAAATATCATGAAATATGTTTTTCAGCAATTTATCATAATAATTTCATGAAAATGAAAACAAAACCTACTTTTAGCTGTTTTCGCTGATACAGACACATTATAAGTATAAGTTGTTCTTCATTACTTAGTCAGACTGTAATTTTCATCTTGGGTACTTCAGCTAGATTAGGTTTCAGGTACCTGAAAAAAGGCGTCCCACTTGGCCATGACATCAGGGTACTGAGTTGTACAGTCAGTGTACGTGGCACAGAAACCCTCTGCACCTGCAGGCACTTGCAGCTGAACCTGAAAATGCAGCATGCGCCATTGCAGTCACCTCCATCACTGTTAATATTTCAGCTGTTCATTTTAACTGGATGACATCAAAACAAGCACCTGAACACCTGCTCCCATGAAGGCCTGCTGTGCAGCAGACAGGAAGGGAAGTGCAGAGAGGTAGTAGTTCACACCTTAAAAATAAATCACAAATTTGGGGTTTAGAAAAATTGCTGTCTTTCTGTTTGAGTCATGTGTTTGTCTGTGACACTTACAGCCCCACCAGCTCTCAGGTGAAATGCACATGGTGTCTCCTGTTTGCAGACCACAGGTCGTTGAACCAGTTGGGTCAGCAAGACGACCTGCAGAAACAGAAAGATGTCCGTAGGTTGATGCAGTTTGAGGTTATTGAGGCCTTTAGAACACATTCTGAAATATCATAAAAAAAGAATGTGAAAAATGTTCATCCTGCCTGAGGTCAGCATCCATGCCAGCTGCAGCGGCAGCCCCCACAGTGGACCGTCTGTAGAGTTTGTCCCCATGTACCCCACATAGGGATCTGTGGCAGCGATCACCAGCCGGTAAAGACTCATGCGGTTCAGATAATGCCAAGGGTTGGGCGTGAGAATCCCATTTTCCATTGGAAGTTCATCCACTTGGCTGGCTGTTTGTGCCCAAAGAATCGGCATCCCATCTTCTAAAATAACAGCTGAGCTGCTTAGAGACACCACACATGCCAGGATGAAGCTGAGAGCTGACAGACGCAGCATGGCTGACTGAGGTGTTGGAACTGTGGAGAACAACAAGGTCAGATGAACTAATGCTTATATAGTCTCTCCACTCACACTTCCAATTTCTGATCACAACAAACACACACACACATGCACATGCACACATTTCATTGTTACAGGCATGTGACCTATGTAAGATAAGAGAATCTGTGTACACATGTTGTCCAAACACTCAGATGAGCTTTGATATGGTACAAAGTTCAACTGGGCAGTTTTTTTTTTTAATTTATAAACCCTTTTTAAGTATAAACTTCAGGAACACTTGTGTAAAACAGCAGACTATTAAATTGTGCAGGTTCAAATGCCTTCAGTTAAATTTATATACATAAATATGACCATGATTTAGAATTCTAAAGCTCATATTTCACAGAACTGAACCCAAGTTTGATCACATCATATAGTTAAAACAGAGTATTGATCGGATGCAGGTAGGTTAAATTTTCGAGGACACAGTGAGGATTGGTCTGATAAGGTCTGTGTATGTATAAAACACAGACATTATACAACCATGAAGATTGGCATGCTGTAACTGTTTGGCTAACCTGACTGAACTGTCAGCACTCCCATCAACGTGCTAATGTCTAATGCAAGGAACATTTCTTAAAACAAAATATGTGTGCAAAGATAAAAAGATCTTTAAAAAGACTGAAAAAATATAGAATTCAAGGTTACTTTTAAAAAAGTACAAGAAAGTCTGTCTCCTTGAGGCAAACATAAGTGAGCTCAAGACATTTGCACCTCACAAACAACTTTTAAAGAACTTAATTTCTCATGAACAAATCATTCCACTGCTTTTTGTTTTTACTCTTTTCTTTAACATATTTAGGTTTCTTTTAAAAGCAAATTATTCAACAAATCTCAGCAGTTGTATTACATAAGTTGAACACTTGCAGAATGATTGTTTTCCATTGATTCCTGTACCAATATGTTTATGTATTCAGCTGCATGTGCATGAATTCTGCTTAAAATGTTCTCATTTTGTGCCACATTTATTTTCAGTGTGACCACCAGAAGTCATATTAATGTTTATGTTCCCTACAAATATGTAAAATATTATTATAAATATAAAAATGTAGTTTATAGTGTGAGAGCACTTTTATGTTTCAAATAGTTTGGCAGTTGAGGAGCTTTTCACTCCATTTGTTTGTTTTGAAGGCAGACATATGGACTTTTTTTTTGTTTGAGTTATTGTTTTTTATGTTTATTTTTTATTGAATAATACATCTAAAATAAAGAAACCAAAATTGTTGTAACTCTTGTAATTTTACTCACACAAACATTTTTGTCTGTTTTGAAAAAGCTCTTTTCACCTGATTATTTTAAAAGGATGCTTCCTAACCAATTATATTATTCCAGCATACATTTAGTCTTTATCCAACATTTTATGCAACTCTAGTTTTTTTCCGCCGTCAACTTTTAAACATATAGCTGCTTTCAATGAACAATAGGGGTTTTTAGAGTCACACATTTTCTTAAAATGTTGATAATATATTATGGCTTTAGATGAGTCTTGCGTAATCTAACCTCCTATTCAAAACTCATCCTTGTTTTTTAAGGATTTGTAACCACAGATAGTGATGCTTTTTTCCGCATGATTATTGGCTTATGGTTTTTTCGGGAATTTTTGAACGCATCACATTGGGCGCTCGAGCGCTGCCACTAATGTCATGTGACATGGGAGTGGCTGCAAATCAGGAAATACAGAATCCGCTGCGAATCTTAACAACAAAGGTAAAGTCCAAACTTTTGTACAACCGAGCCGAATATTTTAGCAGAACTGAAAGTGCTCATATTCTGTAAGATGAAAAACACGATATGATAAAACTGTTTCATACTGTCCAACGAAAATATTCAGTTTTTATCGAAAAATGAGAAGGAGTTAGTTTAACTGTAGACGTTTGTTTTTGCTACGCATTCCATCCAACAGTGCTGAGCTGTCAAACAGAACAGATACAATCTGTAGAATAATTCTGAAGTTCGTAATAAAAACTCAAATGCGTCAATAAAAAGCTTCTGTGATTTCCGCATTTTTTCTTTCTGGCAAAGAAACAAAAACATCGAAAATCCGAAAGACACTCAGCAGTAAACACTGACGCGCAAACATTTTATACAAATTAACAACTTAAAGTATTTTCTTAATTATAAGACTGTTTTAGCAGGTGTTAATTTGCATATTGGTGGTTGTTTGAGTTACAGGAAGTCCACATGACTGGCTTCTAGAGTCATGATACCAGTTCTGAGTCCCCATTCAAGCAGGACGCAAAACATCAGGACACGCGCTAAAACTGCTCACCTGGTTTAAAATAAACTTTAAATGCATAGAAAATGTTTTGATTTTTATATAAAAGTTTACAAAATTACGTATCTTTTCACATCTTCAGCTGACTTATAAAGGAACAATGTTTCCATTTGGAGCACGTGTGTGGGTTTTCTGCATAATTCTGCAGTTTTTAATGCGTTTACAAATGCCACTAAAATTCACGATACAGAATGTTTTTCTAAAGAGGCAAAACATGGAACACACATGTCTGGAACCTGGATGCCAACACATGTTGGTCATGAGAGCAGTGAGGTGACTGGAGTAACTATGGTAATGTGACTCATGAATGGTGTGTGTGTGTGTGTGTGTGTGTGTGTGTGTGTGTGTGTGTGTGTGTGTGTGTGTGTGTGTGTGTGTGTGTGTGTGTGTGTGTGTGTGTGTGTGTGTGGGTTTGTATTTCTGACCTCCTGGGGACCCGTTTCCTGACTTTTACTATCTTTCTGGGGTCTGAGGGTTCTTGTGGGGACCGAAGCCTGGTCCCCATGAGGGGGACTCCCCTTTTTAGGGTTAGGGGTTAGGTTTATAGGTATGGTGTGAATAGAGTTTTAGTTAGTCTTAGGGTTAGTTATAGATCAGTAATGGTTAAGGTTAGTAAAAGGGTTTGGGTTAGGTATAAATCTAGTTACTAAAATCAATGGAAGTCAATGGACGGTCCCCATAAGGATAACAAAACACACGTGTGTGTGTGTGTGTGTGTGTGTGTGTGTGTGTGTGTGTGTGTGTGTGTGTGTGTGTGTGTGTGTGTGTGTGGGTTTGTATTTCTGACCTCCTGGGGACCCGTTTCCTGACTTTTACTATCTTTCTGGGGTCTGAGGGTTCTTGTGGGGACCGAAGCCTGGTCCCCATGAGGGGGACTCCCCTTTTTAGGGTTAGGGGTTAGGTTTATAGGTATGGTGTGAATAGAGTTTTAGTTAGTCTTAGGGTTAGTTATAGATCAGTAATGGTTAAGGTTAGTAAAAGGGTTTGGGTTAGGTATAAATCTAGTTACTAAAATCAATGGAAGTCAATGGACGGTCCCCATAAGGATAACAAAACACGTGTGTGTGTGTGTGTGTTTTCCCTGCAGAGCTCATCATGGCCTACCATGCGGGGATTCCAGATGAGCCCAGGGCTTTGGTTCAGAACATCAGCTCCAACATCCAGAAGATCACACTGCTGAGTAATACACATGCTTCAGTTATTCTTATATAGAGTTACACCAACATAATAATTACAGGATCTGAGTCAGAATAAAAAAGGTGATTCAGAGCTGATAAACTTTGTGTTTTCACTTTTTTCCTTTCACAGCTTCTGAGATGCAACGAGCTGTATCTCTACTGGGAACTGAGCAGGACAGCAGCCACCTCAGACAAACACTGTGAGTTGGAAGAATTTTGCAGTTCACCACTAAATTCTCAATACCTTGCAAACATATGCAAGGCTTTCAATTATTTATTTAGACTTTAGCTGCTTTTTCAATTACTTTCCATCCATTTCTTGTGCCTGATCATTTCAGCATGTGAGGAAAATTCTGTCTAAATAATCCCTCAAAAACCTGAAACAGGACCTAAATATATGTATTATCCTTCTGTTGATGGTTTGTTATATGAGTTTTTAGCCAACAGCTTTTTTAGAATCTTCTAAGTGCCAAAATACAGTTTTATATTTTCATCTTTGGTATGTTTCACTTATTAGATTAAACATATTCAAATAATTAAAGTTGTTGTGACAAGCAAACAAAGTGCCCAAAATTCAGTTTAACATGCTTTTTTAAAAGGTGACTGTTTTGTGTTGACTCAGCGCTGGTTCATCCTGCATTAAGGAGACTTTTTATGTTTAAATAGGTCACAGGTCAGAGTTAAGAGGCTTAACAGAAACATTCCTCTGAAAATCCAGTCAGGTACTGGACTAAAAATGAGTGAATAAAAAAATTCATTAAAAGAGTTAAATCCTTAAAGCTTTATCTTGAAAAGATGGCTGAAGGATAAAACTCTTTAAGAAAATAAAGTTTTTGTATTTAGTCAACAGAAACAGCAGCAAGGCAACCACCTGGCAAAGGAGACTGACAAATTGATGAAGACATTTACTTCTCTTCCCATCGGCCCTGATCAGGTACCAAACTCGTCCCTGATCAGTGAGGCATCACTGCAGATGCTGGATCTGGACTCTTTGCTCATATTTCCTGCTGTTCTGCTTTCTAGCGACAGAGGAAGCTGCAGAAAGACCGTCTGCTGAACGACTTCACAGCTGCTCTGAACAACTTCCAGAAGACGCAGCGACAGGCGGCTGACAGTGAGAGGGAGTTTGTGGCCCGAGTCAGAGCCAGCTCCAGGGTGTCGGTAAAAAAACACGGATAATTCTCCAAGTGTCCATTAAAACACATTCTTCTGCACTAATTATTGTGTTAAATTAATCAGCAGAAACCTGTTTAATGGCTAATTAGTCCTTTAAAATCAAGTTTGTTTAGTTCAACTAATCTTTTAAACCTGCAGTTATTGAAGTTCTTCAGCAGGTGTTTCATCTTTAACTGCATCTGCACCAAGAAAATTTACTCTAAAGATATTGTTCTTATTCAGACCAGTCGCAAAATTCTCAACAGAGCCAAAAACAGAGTGACTTTATAATCATACAGCCAATCAGAATCCACCAGGAGTGTGTTCTCTGAAAGGCGGATCTGTTTTCTGTTTAATATTTACACAGTAAAAGCTGATTCGTAAACTTTATGTCCACTTTTTCTTTTTAAAAAGTCTTACCAAGATTCTGGTTTCCTCCCACAAAACATGAACGTTAGGTCAAAGGGCGTGTCTTAGCTATACATTTTTTAGCTATAAGCTACCCCTAAATGTAACCACCTAATGCTAAGAATGAAACTAAAAGTTCAGCAGAAGGATGTTAAATGACCTCCGACAGCCAAGTCAGACTTGGTCTCTGTGGTTTGTATGTTACTGATGGCGGTTTTAAAGAGTATCATCAGCTCTTGGAATAAGAAAATGTGTCACACATACAGAAATCTTTTCTAACCCTGACTAACAGAAACTCAGAAATTGTTTTGTTGCAGCAGAAGTCAGTTTTGAAGTTACCTAGAGACTCTCATGTGACTGTTCATCATGCGATTCCTATTAACAGATGGTTTTAGACTCAGTGTTGGTGTGGGACATCCTGCATGTTTCACAGTTCAGCTTATCTAACCAAACAAAAACGTCTCTGTTCAGTCGAACCAGCAGGAAATGACTCCTCAAGGATTTACTTTGTTTGAATGAAATAAACTTTATTAATCCCTCTTGGGAATTGAACATATGAATACGTTTATAATACATTTTTATAAAAAATGTTTTTCTGATATGAAATCAAGCCATATTTAATGAGATACACATGTTAAATAACATCTTGTTCTTACTGAATCACTGCTGGACTGAATCACTTGTCTCTTAACAGGGAGGTCAGTCTGAAGACAGTTTTGGAAATGTGCCTCCAAAGTGAGTCCACAGGCTCTGATCTTTATCCTTCTGTCTGTTCGGATTATTATAGTGACTGTTTAAAACATCCTTTTCTTACAGTTACGCTCAGGTGCAAACTCAAGCCGAGGCCTTCAGTGAAGAAGACCTGAGGCTGATCCAGGAGAGGGAGTCGGCCATCAGGCAGTTGGAGGTATCGATCTAATGTCCTCAGCTCTGTGGGCTGAAGTTCACTGTAAAAACTGTTTTCAGATTTATATAAACCGTCTCTCTTTATGCTCTTTGGTTTAGTCCGACATCACAGACATTAATGACATCTTCAAGGATCTGGGCATGATGGTCCATGAGCAGGGAGACATGATCGGTGAGTGTTTATTATTTACTGAACATTATCTGTTCTTGTTTTGACTCTTTAAAAGCTTATTGTGTTAAACAACTGACCAAAAAAACATTTTTTTGTTTAACTGTTTGTTGAATAATATTCTAATTATATATTTGACATAAATAAAATTGGCACTTGCCACCTGTAGTATTTAAATCTTCCACCAGAGGGCAGAAGTAAAGTATTAATCCTGTTAAAGATGTAGATTTATAGAAATGTAGACATAAATTACTGGAGTTGGTCAGTAGCTCCACGCCACCTGGAACAGGAACAAGCAGGTACAGAAAATAACTGACTGACTTAGAAACAAGGGAGTGGCTATTGGCACGGCGACTGCTGTGCTCCTACAATTAGAGTTATTGATACGTCAGTCGCCGTCTGTAATTGAGTGCGCATGCGTCAATTTCCGTATATGTATATATAAATAAAAGGCCGTGTTTGCGCATGTGCCTCAGATCTGAAAATGGCTGCAGATTGTTTACTAGCAAAGGGAGCAAAGTTTTAATCACACTGCCCAAGAATATTAGCGTAGGAAATGTGTCCAGCTATACAAAAGAGATTCTAGAACCATTACTGTGAGAAGTTATTTTTAGGTTGGATATTCGACAGCGTCTCCAACCGGGTTTTGTTGCTCAGTTTCACTTGGTGTCCAGTGAGCTAGCTGCTAGCACCGAGGTAGCAACGGTTGAAGATGTTGCTGGATATCTATCAAACATCCAACCTAAAAATAACTTCACCGCTGTGATTTCTGCTGCATCTGTGGAGGCAACAACAGAAAATACAAAAATAGATGTTCAAATATTTAAACCTGATGCTTTCTCCTTTTATATGAGTAGCATTTACAACTCAGACAGTAAATATTCAAATATAAATGTCATGACTATTTAAATAGGATTAAAAGTTTCAAAATACAGATACATATACATATGGAACAGTACAGATGTTTATTGCAGACCAATAACGTGTTACTTGTTCGTCCAGCTGTCTGCCGTATCAAAAGCGGTGAGCTAAAGGATCCGACATGACAGACGCGTAGCCTCTGCCTAGAAACAAATCTATCAAATATGAAACATTTGGCATTTAAGGGTAATTTTTTTTTTCTGTAGAAAAGCTCAAACAGGTTAGTAAAAGGAAAAAACAACAAGGTGAAGTACGATGGAGAAAATGGTTCATACTGAAAGTTCAGTAGTCCAAAGCACATTGAATCACCCAGATGTGACCTTGGACTTGATAAAACAAGATTGTTACATTATATCAGAAATCTTACAGCTTTAATGTCACTTTTTGTAAATATTTATCACATTATTTCTCAGTGGACGAACCTGAAAGTCACGAAAAGCCGATAATATCAAAGATTTCTGTAAAAAAGCAAAAGATTGTGTTTTCACTGAGACTGTTAAATCAGATTAGGGGTCTGTCTTTGTGGTTGGATCATATTTGAATATTGATCAGTTTATTTAGAAATCTGATAAATAAAAACATTTTCTGTGTTTAAACAGACAGTATAGAAGCTAATGTGGAGAGTGCAGACGCCTGCGTGCAGAATGCCTCACAGCAGCTGACACAAGCTGCGAGCTACCAGGTAAAACACCATGTGATAGTAGTTTCATCATGGCTGATTTATTCTTCTACAGCTCCCCCCCTACGGGTCAATACACCACCTTATGCAACAAAGCCATGAGTCACTCTGATTTCATAAAGAAGGGTGAAACTAAAACAGCTGAATCACATTGTAACTTTTTTCATGCAATTAATGGAAGTCAGTTTCCACAATCCAATGATGTGATTATCAAACATCATGTTAAACAACTTTGACCTGTTTTCTTTGTGTTTTTTAGCAAAGTTACAGAAAGAAGATCTGCATTCTGTTGGTGGTGTCAGCTGTAGTTATTGTTGTAATAGCACTTATCATCTGGGGCTCGGTCAAACAGTGAGGACTTCCCTCTCTCCTCTTCCTGTATTTGGTGACTCGGAGACGCATGAAGCAGCATCCCTCCTGTCCTCTGTCCTCTCCTTCACTATCATGCTGAATTACTCCTGCTTTATGATTTGATTGTATTTCCTTTTTATTCTGATGAGACTGTCTTCTCTTCAGGAAGCTGCACACTCCTTTAACTGTGAAGTCAAATTGATTTAATTTAATTGGATAGTTGGTCATGGATTACTTCCAGTTTCTCATGTTGCAACATGAACTCAGGTGGAGTGTTGCTGCGTTCACTGGTGTGGTTGATTACCTGCTGCCTCCAACAACTTCCTGTAAACAAAACACATTACAGACAATGTTTCCAGGTGCAATACAGCAGCAAAGGTCAAAGGTGATCAAGTTTCATCAGCTTAGATTAAAAACAACTCCACATCAATTTTTTTATTTTCAACTTTTTAAAATGAAGAATGATTTTTAATCAATTGTCTTTCATTAAACATTTTTATCATGATTGATTAGAATGAAATCTATAATTAGATTTATGATTTGTTATGATTACACACCCAATAACACAAATACTCTGAATATTGCTGTAATTCAGCAGTGTGTTTCTTCTTATTTTTAAAACAGATCGTTTTTCACCAAATGAATGAATATACTGTACATATACAGTATTTTGTGGGAGAGGGTTGAGTGTGTTAACCGTTGCAAGATTCCTGAGCACCTGTTGTCATGTCATTGCATTTGGTATATAAGTTGGTTTGTCAGGGTCTAATTGCTGGAGTTTAATGAGATCACATGGTTTGATCATTTATAAAGAGATTTCTTTTGTTACTTTTATTTAGCGACTCGGTTGTAACTTGATGTATCGCAGATTTGAAGAACCCAAATCTTCAACCAAACCATCTGAAATGTGGTATTTTATATAGAAAGTGTTGTAATATAAGACACTATTTCTTAAACTATTTGACTCAAACTGTAAAATTATGACCTCATGTGTGTTTTTATTATGACGATTTAACTGCTGGACATATTCAGATAAATTGATGGAACTAAACAGCTGGGTGATTTTTGCACTTTCTGATGTGTGCATGATGCTTTTAAATTAATAAAAAAATACTGTATTTAAAATTTACCTATTAACAAAATAAATTTTTTTTCTATATCCACTTTTTTCTGGTTTTATGAAATTAAATTTCATGTTTTGTAGATTTGTATGCTCTTATCTTGAAAAGTTAACTTTGTCTTATTTTGCTGAAATAACTCTTTTGCATTTTGCACAAACACCCATCAGACTAAATTAGTTCAAGAGTTAGACAGAATTTGTGGAAGCCGAGGTTTAATTCTCTGATGTTCAGATTAAAGACAGCTGGACTTTGATACTGTTAGCTATGGAGACACACGTTGTTCCTCTGAACAAACTTTGCATCATGTTTTCAGCTTTTGGGTTTAATTTTCTATGACAAACAGTTCTTAGTAAACTGGCTGCTGTCTGAAATCTTCAGCTCAGTTATTGATCATTTTGCTTGCAGTGGAATTTTTGTTTCAGATGACTCAGGAAAAGATCTTCAGACTCAGTGTTTTATTTAAAAATCTTAGAACAGGATGATGCGACAAGCTACAACAATTCTGAAGAAATTTTAGAGGGTTTCAGTGAAGCTAATTCCCTAAATTTCAGCTTGTATCAACTTTCTCTAACAGCTCAATAGTATTTGGGACATAGTTCTGTAATAATCTATGCCTTATAAATGTTAAAGTTGCTGCCAGTGGCTCATTAGGATCACCATGGTAACACCACACATCTGTCTCCCACTCTCAGACTGCACTTTTAACGGGATCAGAAGACAGAAATAAATCCTAAAAAAACTTTCCTGGGAAAAAAAGATGAGGGTGTTTAAAAAAAAATTCTGAACTGTAGAAGGAGAAGTGTTGTTCTTTTACACAGTTTATATCACATGTGAAGATTAACTTTCTCCCACCAGTTTTTAGGGGAAAAAAGGTTTAAAAAGACTACATTTGTTTTTCTTTTATGTAAAAAGTATAAGAAGCACAATGTTTGATGTAGTAAGAACACTTTACAAAAATTCAATAAAAATCCAAGGACTCAAACTTTAGCTAAATTAAAATGGCAAAGTTAAAATATCAAAACATTTAGCTTAACTCCCCACTAAATGCTGAGAAACTGAACTATAGACAAAATCTTTATATAATTCACTCTCATATCCAGCAGCAAGCCTTCAAACCAGTGTTCTGCTGAAATATGCTACCTGTTGAGATGTGCTACCGATTCCTTCTGCACATGTGCCGTTCTACAGTCTTGCTTCATTAAACAGATTTATTGTTTATTTTTTTGTTTTTATATTTTACCATAAATACATTTTACCTATCAAATAAATTCTCCCAGGACAGGAACAATAAATATGATGTTATTTTTACTTTATTTACATTGTCAGAGCAACAGGCAAATGTTTGGTCACACCCAGAGGAGAAGGACCCAACAATGGCTGATAAGGACCCAGAGGACTTTTATATAGAAAATATCAGGAAGGATCATAAAAATATGTTTAAATAATTAACAGGAAACACTCACTATAAACAAGAATACTGTATAAACTTCTAATAACATCTTGAAACATGAAATAAGTTGTTAATTCGTACTATGGAGGTATTTTTCATCAGGGCAGCATAAATCACCAGAACACCACTTCCTGCTGAGACCTGAATTACTGAAGTTATTAAGTGTATTGTAGAACCATCTGAGGCGTCCGAAGTCTAACATGAAGTTGAACATGTTTTTCAGATCCACTTAGACAAGTTTCAAAACTGTAGCTTAAAGAGTCCATTTCATACAAATTTCAGGACTTTGTGGTTATTTCTTAAATATTAACCAGTAATATGAAACATTTTATATCTAAAAAACGTCCGGAAACACTGATTAACAGACCTTTCAATCTGTCTGCACCAGGATTCGACTGGTTCCATCAGGCTTCGGGCAGCAGCTCGTTCATATTCATTATTCTAATTTGCTGGACTCTGATTGGCTAACAAACTAGCCTATGAGAGCAAGGAATACTGTTTCCTGCCCTGCTGCGCATGGCAAGAGTAGATGTTCTCTCTTCCTGTTTGCTACGTCTTATGCTAACAGCTTTTAGCCAGCAGCATGCTAGGCGTAGTTTCAACTGCAGGAGCTGATGAATACTAATATACAAAGGAGTTGTGATGAAACAGATACAGACCGTTAGAACTCGGGAGAACTCGGGTTTTATCACCACCTGCGTAGTTTGAGAGATAAAAACTGAAAGAGAAGTTGTTGACCTGTTTTCACCCACTATGAAGGTAAGAACACATGTGGAGCTAAAATATTCAACAGGAACCTCAGAAAAACTGTTTTTAATGGAAGGAACTGTTTAAAGGCTTAAAAGTTATTTAGTACTACTTTAAAAATCAAATTGATCAACTTTACAGGTAAAAGTCTTGTAAATTATTTTCTCAACTTTGTCATGAGATGATAAAAGTACGAAGTTTAATATTTTCAATGCAGGTTTGTTTGAATGAAATGTCTGTTTTTTAACAGGAAGGACTCCCTTTTTATGTGATTTTTAAAAGACAAATTAGTCCAGATTTACCTTAATTGTACAAACAGCAGCTTAGAGAAAAGTGAAGATCTAAATGCATTTTCCCCCTAATTGTTGCTTTATGTGGCTTTCTTGCCCTTTTGTACACATTTCAGTCTGAACTTTGTTTCACAGTAGGGGATGTCAGACCATCGATACCTCGGTGTGTGAAGCACAAGCTTGTTTCTGTTTGTAGCAGTATTAACTCAGCATTTTGCATCTAGAGTCAGAGGTAACTGTGTGAAAGAATCACTGTCCTTTAGGACATACAACCTGCTTAAAGTTACCTGATCATGCACATTTCACATGCAGGATCAAAAACAGGACAAAGTATCGTTCAGATGAACAAATCAGAGATCTGTTATCGTGTTTACGGAACTTTTTATGAGGCTTTATCTGCAGTGATGGAAAAATAACACATT
>SSNP01000364.1:25390-32890 GCA_006937955.1 Pachypanchax playfairii
AAATTTCATGTTTTGTAGATTTGTATGCTCTTATCTTGAAAAGTTAACTTTGTCTTATTTTGCTGAAATAACTCTTTTGCATTTTGCACAAACACCCATCAGACTAAATTAGTTCAAGAGTTAGACAGAATTTGTGGAAGCCGAGGTTTAATTCTCTGATGTTCAGATTAAAGACAGCTGGACTTTGATACTGTTAGCTATGGAGACACACGTTGTTCCTCTGAACAAACTTTGCATCATGTTTTCAGCTTTTGGGTTTAATTTTCTATGACAAACAGTTCTTAGTAAACTGGCTGCTGTCTGAAATCTTCAGCTCAGTTATTGATCATTTTGCTTGCAGTGGAATTTTTGTTTCAGATGACTCAGGAAAAGATCTTCAGACTCAGTGTTTTATTTAAAAATCTTAGAACAGGATGATGCGACAAGCTACAACAATTCTGAAGAAATTTTAGAGGGTTTCAGTGAAGCTAATTCCCTAAATTTCAGCTTGTATCAACTTTCTCTAACAGCTCAATAGTATTTGGGACATAGTTCTGTAATAATCTATGCCTTATAAATGTTAAAGTTGCTGCCAGTGGCTCATTAGGATCACCATGGTAACACCACACATCTGTCTCCCACTCTCAGACTGCACTTTTAACGGGCTCAGAAGACAGAAATAAATCCTAAAAAAACTTTCCTGGGAAAAAAAGATGAGGGTGTTTAAAAAAAAATTCTGAACTGTAGAAGGAGAAGTGTTGTTCTTTTACACAGTTTATATCACATGTGAAGATTAACTTCAGGGCAGCATAAATCACCAGAACACCACTTCCTGCTGAGACCTGAATTACTGAAGTTATTAAGTGTATTGTAGAACCATCTGAGGCGTCCGAAGTCTAACATGAAGTTGAACATGTTTTTCAGATCCACTTAGACAAGTTTCAAAACTGTAGCTTAAAGAGTCCATTTCATACAAATTTCAGGACTTTGTGGTTATTTCTTAAATATTAACCAGTAATATGAAACATTTTATATCTAAAAAACGATTAACACTGATTAACAGACCTTTCAATCTGTCTGCACCAGGATTCGGCTGGTTCCATCAGGCTTCGGGCAGCAGCTCATTCATATTCATTATTCTAATTTGCTGGACTCTGATTGGCTAACAAACTAGCCTATGAGAGCAAGGAATACTGTTTCCTGCCCTGCTGCGCATGGCAAGAGTAGATGTTCTCTCTTCCTGTTTGCTACGTCTTATGCTAACAGCTTTTAGCCAGCAGCATGCTAGGCGTTATGCTAACAGCTTTTAGCCAGCAGCATGCTAGGCGTAGTTTCAACTGCAGGAGCTGATGAATACTAATAAACAAAGGAGTTGTGATGAAACAGATACAGACCGTTAGAACTCGGGAGAACTCGGGTTTTATCACCACCTGCGTAGTTTGAGAGATAAAAACTGAAAGAGAAGTTGTTGACCTGTTTTCACCCACTATGAAGGTAAGAACACCTGTGGAGCTAAAATATTCAACAGGAACCTCAGAAAAACTGTTTTTAATGGAAGGAACTGTTTAAAGGCTTAAAAGTTATTTAGTACTACTTTAAAAATCAAATTGATCAACTTTACAGGTAAAAGTCTTGTAAATTATTTTCTCAACTTTGTCATGAGATGATAAAAGTACGAAGTTTAATATTTTCAATGCAGGTTTGTTTGAATGAAATGTCTGTTTTTTAACAGGAAGGACTCCCTTTTTATGTGATTTTTAAAAGACAAATTAGTCCAGATTTACCTTAATTGTACAAACAGCAGCTTAGAGAAAAGTGAAGATCTAAATGCATTTTCCCCCTAATTGTTGCTTTATGTGGCTTTCTTGCCCTTTTGTACACATTTCAGTCTGAACTTTGTTTCACAGTAGGGGATGTCAGACCATCGATACCTCGGTGTGTGAAGCACAAGCTTGTTTCTGTTTGTAGCAGTATTAACTCAGCATTTTGCATCTAGAGTCAGAGGTAACTGTGTGAAAGAATCACTGTCCTTTAGGACATACAACCTGCTTAAAGTTACCTGATCATGCACATTTCACATGCAGGATCAAAAACAGGACAAAGTATCGTTCAGATGAACAAATCAGAGATCTGTTATCGTGTTTACGGAACTTTTTATGAGGCTTTATCTGCAGTGATGGAAAAATAACACATTTTGTCTTCTCCCTGTTAATCGTATGAACTGAAGGAAGTGAGATTCATGAGGGGAAAAGCTGAAGGGAGCGGACTGAAGTTCATTCACACACATCAGGACAGACGTTTTGGAGCTGGACCCTGATGTAGAAGCAACAGACTGCTGCGACGCAGGAGGCAGAACTTTCCTTTGGCAGAGAAAGTGATGAGGAAGATTTGGATCCAGAGACTGTGTGAATACATCACCCCAAGGTGAAATGGGTCAGAATAAGTATCAGTAGTACCAGGAATAGTTTTGGCAGAGTAAACACAGAAAAAAGGGCCAGTTGTTATAAAGAGCTGAGCAGGAATTTCCTTTTTCTCACCAAAACTTCATAACAGGAAATCAGTCACAATCAGTCGTTAAACAGCTAAAAGCTGGAATAAAACTTGAGCTTAATAGAAAGTGTCTGGCCTGAATATTTCAGCTCATTGAGAAAAAAAGTAGAATCTTAAAAAGTGTGTCTGATAAACTTTGAGCAGGATATTAAACTTTTTATGTTCATTTTTTTTTAAGAAGGTAATATTTTCTTTCCAGTGCTCAGTTTCAGTATCTAAGATCTATTTGCTGGGGGTTAAAAAAAATGGAAAGTTTTGGCATAAACTTGTCCAGATTTTGTAAGTCCTTAAAACTAGTTTAACACGATACAATACCATATTGGCCCTAAATGTTTTATTTTGGGTAGTTTCAAACTGAATATTGTTAACTTTTACTGTTCTACAGGTCATGCTCTTTTTGTAAGAACAGCTGTCCAAGTATCTTTTCTTTTAAGTCAAGCCAACTTTATTTATATAGAACTTAAAAACAGCCGAAACTCTACATTGAATACAACAATATAAAACTCAAACAATAAAAGCAGTAAAAATAACAATAAAACAAATAAAATATAAGACTACAAATAACAAATAAACGTGAAATAAAACATCTAAAAACACTAAATCATAAAAACCTCTCATGCAGAGTTAAAAGCAGGTGAAATAAATGGGTTTTAAGAGAAGATTTAAAACTGGACAGTGAGGATACCTACCTAATCTGCAGTGGCAGGAAATTCCACAGTCTTGGGTCTGCCACAGAAAAAGCTCTGTCCCCCTGAGTTTACACTTATCTTGTGGTACGTCCAGGAGCAGCTGGTCTAAGAATATCTTTGCAGCCACCAGAGTGCACTGTTGCTTTGCTTATAGTATCACCTGTTTCAACTATCACCAAACCCTGCGCAGTACAGCACAGATTCAATATCTGCTCTCTTTAGTAGTACTCATGTTTATTATATTATAACGGGCCCCTTGGAGCAGCATGAGATCTTTAACTCAACCTTCTGTGAGTCACCTGATTCCCAGCTCAGAATAAAACCTGCTCAGGTTGAAACCCCTCAGCAGACCCTGATTCAAACTGAGTCTTTTTCTGCTTTTGGTGCAGATCCTTTATTCACCAATGCAGCAGTAACAGCTGGAGGTGCACATAGTTTCAGCTAAAACAGTTAACAGCATCTTTTACCTGCCCTCTAACTCTCATTTTTATCTGCAATGCTGCAACTGTGGCTGCAGAAGAATCACTGTTTATAGCAGTCTGCACTAAAACTGCCTTTCACATCACTTCCTGTTTGTTCAGCTTTTATTTTGAAGGATATTTTTTGTGTTGCTGTAGAACACATTAATATAAGCAAAGACTTGTCATGCAGTCTTCTTGGTAGGTGTTTTGCTTTGACTCATATTGGACGTCCCACACTTCCTCTGTGGACTGTTTGAGAGTGTTCTGATTCCTGGTCAAATCATCACCTGCCAGGATCCATGGAGCCAAATGAAGTTGTAACCAAGTTGTTGCTAATGAGAGCTAAACATTTAGTACTATAATAAACAAACAAGGAACCAATCAAAACTCTACCCCAGTTCCAATTTTACAATATCCATTCCTGCACAACATGATCATTATAGGATTAACACAAAATAAAAGTCTGCAGATCACATCAATGCACACATGAACAAAAGCTCTGTTATTAACTTGGAATTGTTGACATCATCTGTTATTCTTCTGTTTCACTGAGCATTCCAGCCTCCATCCACTTGTAATCCTCAGGGATGTCCGGAGGCTGCAGAGGGCAGCATTCCTACCTGCAGCCCAGGAATGTAAACTTTACTTTGGAATCCTGCAAAGAGGAATTCAGAGTTCACTCTGGAAAATGGTTGTCTCTGTGTGGTGAATGAATATTTAGAGAAGAAGTCATAAATAAAGATCAGGCACAGCTGGCTCTAGTGGGATGACATCTGGCAAAAGAAAAGAAAGTAAAATGTGCAACCAGGTTTTCAGATTAAGAGGCTTCTCTGTTTGTACTCAGGTAAATATTGATGTTTTTTTATTCTGAGAAGGAAGTAGCTCTCGGCTATGTGACAGGATGTTCCACTGCTGCACTCGCTTGCTGTTTTTCAGTCATAGTTTGAAAGTTTATGCTGAAGAAACCCCAAATGCTCCTGTGCTGATCTGTTTACAGCTTCTCAGGCTGGAAAACAAATGAATGACTTTAGATTTACTTTGTTTATTCAGTTCCCACATGCTAGAATATTACAATAATATACAGGAAGTGGGAGAAACCTTTCACCTGTGCATGAGCGACTTCTTTAATTAATGACAACAGACACAAAAGGAAATGTTTTGACATGGTCCCATTTCTGTCAGATATTTTATAAATGGTTGATTCTTTCACTTGTGATTCACCAGCTCTTCTCCTGGGAAACATGCCTTCCAAAAGTCCTGTCATTTTATTTACAGTTTAACCATTTAACTGCCAAAGTAGCAGAATTGCACCAGCTTCATCCTACCAATAAAAATAAACACTCCTTTTCACGTATCATTGGTATTTTCACTTGCCACCACCATCTGACAGTAATGTATATCTCTGATTTTAACACAACATTCGAGCAAGAAAGGAAATAAGATCAGATTTACACTCACGATAGAAAGCTTGAGCTCTAAATGAGTAACTACTGAAAAAACTTCCACCATATTCTGAAGACAAATGTGTTTAACAGGTGGCAGAAATAAACCTGTCAAACATCACTGAAAGTGATAGTTGAATGATTTTAAAGAGGGTCATTGTGAAAATGCAATTTACAAAGAACATTTTAGCAGTTGTAGGTCACCTTTAAACAACCTTAGATCAGAAAGTTAAATTCTCACTGAACTGATGAGCTAATAGTGATTCTTCTGTTTTAAATCTAGTCCAATCTTAAAATTCTTATAGCAGGACATGCAAACACCTTTTAGAATCCTTTACACTGAAACTGTTATTCAATGTCACTGAAAAAAAAACAGAATTGTACATAAATAATCATTTTTGCTTCAGCTTGTTAGTGCAGTCAGACATGACAGGTAAGATTTTATTGTTCCTAACCTTTCCACAAAAACTTGTTTTGAAATAATATAAAGTATCATTTGTGCTGTTTTTACTTTATTTGTTAAAATCTGCTGTCAGGATTTTTTGGGTTTAGATCTCAGAGATTTTTCCCTTTAAACTGCAACATATTTCTGTTTTAAACTCCTGGATCAAACATGTTTCATACGTGTTTTCCAGTCCAGTCTAGTTGTCATTTGTCTAACCTTGAGCAGTATATAGAACAATGTTCCATTCAAAGCCTTTGACTTATTACAAAACGTCTTGATATTCAGTTTTCCACACTTTTAATTGCTGATCTTATCATGTAATAATGGCACTAATAAACTCTAAACTCCTAGTGAACCAGTTTTTCTTACAGTTCTGTATATTTCACATCACATAAAGAGAAATATCTTCACATGTTTGTGGTTTGGGAGGACTTTGTTGGAAAAGCAATTGTAAAATAAGTCATTTCCTTTTTCTTTTCTTTGCTCCTCTGGTCCTTGTGTGTTTCCAGTTTAGTAACTTGTTAGTTACAAGTTATTTCTAGTACTGAGTGAGTACTAATAATGCTGCAGGCTCCAACCAGACAATCCTTCATTTGCAAAGTAAAGGAGGCTTCAATCAACCTGTCCGTTAAACTTTATTGTGCATCATGAATAAACCACTTAAATACCATCCTGGTTTGTTCAACATCTTCCATGTATGCAGGATGCTATTTGTACAGAGGAAAGAGAGACATTTGAGTTACACAAACAGACGTCATAACATCCAGCCTGCATCGTCGTTGGTGGGGATGAAGAATGACGAACAGGGGAAGGGACCAAGAGAGAGAGGGAGGTAATTCAGGGATGGATGTGCGTCTCCTAGGTGGCCATGTTGTGTTGGAAGGATGTGGGCACTAGTGAGACCACACACACACACACACACACACACACACACACACACACACAGGTACACACACACAAGGTCATGTATAATTACAGTTCTTATTATTGTTATGTCGTGGTAAGATTTAAGTTTATGGTGGACAAGCTGAGAAATTAGATCCTGGGTCAGAATGGGGGTCTGAGTCTTGGTTTCTGTAATGGTGGGTAATAAACTGAGGTCTTGGTGGGACTGGAGGAATTTTCTGGAGCAAGCAGGAAAAACATACCAGAACAGTTTGCCTGGTGGTTTTTCATACAAACTGTTTAATTTAAGACAATAAACCAAAACATTTTCCTGTTTGTTGTCCATCGATGCTTCACCTGTCAAACCAAAAAAATCCATGAGAATTAACTTCAAATGTTAGAAATCTTTGATTATCTACCTTAAAACTTTCCATTTCAGGAGCAGACATTTTCATTTACAGCTCTTTGGATGAATTATTGCTGCTAATTTGCTGCTGTGAAAGTGTTTGACGTCAGAGGAAGACAAAGAGAGCAACCAGAGAGGTGTGAAGAGTGTGTTTAAAGAAGCAGGTGGGACTGTGGAGGTCAAAGGTCAAGAGGGGATGACGGCCAGAGCGCTGATGGCGGTCGAGGTTACAGGCTGTTGGCAAACACAACTTTCTGTGACAAACACTCCAGCTATGTGTGTGTGTGTGTGTGTGTGTGTGTGGGGGGGGGGGGGGGGGGGGGGGAGTTTGTTCACAGCTCTACGATATGTTCGTCATGTTTTCACATCTGGGAGATTCATCTGATTTTTATTTCATGTCTAATATATTTGAACTTTATTTATAAAGTTGTTCAGAGACAAACTCGTGTTATTACATCATGTGTTAAGAATATTTCACATAATAAAAAATGATGAATAAAACTCAAGTGATGTTAATACAGATATGACTTGGTGAGAACCAAGTTTAGAATAAACAACATCAACATTAAGATTATAAAAAACATGACGCGATGTTAATGAGATAAATTGTTTAATTAATAAAATAAATAAATTATTTAAACTC
>SSNP01000364.1:37051-62754 GCA_006937955.1 Pachypanchax playfairii
TCTCCATGTTTGTATTTATTATTATTGTCTTTAGAAATGACAAGCAGCTCAACTCTGTCTGCATTTGTCTCTCGTCTCTATAACTTGCTGTTATAAAGATCCTCCGGCTGTCGGCACATTTTGTCAGGGAATATATGCGGTGGAGGTTCAGTATCTCTCATATTCTGCATGTTGATCATCAAATCTGCTCAGAATTTTGCAGGAAAGCTTCTAATTTTCAAGAAGACAGTAAAGTAGAGAGACTCTAGCTACACCTTCTGCAGCTGCAGGATGGAGAAGATCTGTAGCTGCTGCTTTTGAGGACCTGGAGAGAAGACGCCACACTGGTGCAGGAATGGATCCAGAGATAGAACCTCTACAGCCAGAACCCAATTCAGTTCCATGATTTGGACCACCAGTCAGAATTCAGAGTGGATTGGAACTGTTGCATCATGTTGCCTCAGACATTGTAAAAAAGAGAAGTCAGTGTTCTTTTCTGGAAACAGTTTTTCATCTCAGTCTATTTCCTGTCCTTGTAAAAACGTGCAGTTCTCTAATATTTTAGGAATAAATCCCTGATCATCGTGGGTATTGGATCAGCGTCCCTATGCAGAAGGTTTTCATGGCGTGTCCATGGAAAGTCTTGGACCAGACCATCGACCTGGCCCCAAACACTAGATTCTGATAGGGCTGCATTAAGGCTGCGTCTAGGAGGTCATATAAAACGGTTCTAAAATAATTTGTGATCATTCGTACGGGTCATTATGACTGAGGCTTTAGGTGATCACCTGTGCAGGAAAACTATTAGTTCTTCTCACATCTCACTAATAAATCCAAACTGTTAGTAGCCAAAGCATCCTGGAACCATGACAGCTTTAGTTATAGCTAGTGAAAACACAATCAGCTGTATGTGTTTTCTACTGGTGATCCATAAGACAAACAGTATAACTTTAAAGTAAATATCACTGACATGGTATCAGCTGTTTACCTGTGGCTCAGCGCTCCAGGTAAACAGCTCTCCCTTCATGCTGCGATGTGTTGCTGTGCTCAGACCAGTCTGAACTGCCCCTCACCAGGACACAACCGCCTTAGCATCAAACGATATTTTTAATCAAGTGGTCAAAAGCTATTGCACAAACATTCTAAAGTAGCTTAGGTCAACAGTGTCCCAGAGCCTGTTCTGTTAGCTGGAATGCTCCTGTATCCTGCAAACAGGCCTCTCTTTGTTTTTCAGTCCAGCAGCCTCACGCCACACCACACTGCTCTGGAATCCTGTTTGTTTTCCTTCAAATTTCTCAACCTAGTTCGCTCCGATGCTGGAGCACAGTACTTACTGCAAGCATATGCACGCACAGTGTTTTAAGCACTAAGTGTGCATCTGTGTTTGGATCAATGAAGCAACAGTGTGGCTCATTGCGAACAGGCCAAAGATTGCAAGTTTTAAAATGTCGAGGAGTAAAATAATCTGAAGTTGAGCTTGCGTTGTTCCACCAGCATCAGGTTGTTATTGTGAAGCGACCGTCTTTCTGTGACCAGCTGTGTTTACATCTGTATTAAAGTTACTTTGTACATGTCTGACTGAAACAGCATCTATCTGATCTTCCCACATGTTCATTTTAATCAATCCACTTATTATCTTCATGTTCTTGTTCACGCCCTCCACTCTGACTGGACAAACACCTCTCGCCTCTCCCCTTTAATTCCCCCTCCCCCTTTATCCTTATTTTTCCTGTTGGCTGACCAAACCAGAGGAATTTATTATGCCAGAAACCTTTTGCAGCAGTCGGCCAAGTAGACACTTCCTGACAATGTAACCATAGCAAACAAGGGGCCCGTTTTTTCTTCTTCTGATGACCACTTGTTGTCTGTGCAACCTTTGTAGCAACCTTAACAAAACACAGAGTAAAAAGATGGACATGAACTTTCTGTTTATAAAACTGATCCAGTCTGCTCCAGTTCCAAGTGTTCAGATAGACAGAATGACAGACAGTCAGTCAGTCAGACAGGCAGACAGACAGACAGACAGACAGACAGACAGACAGACAGACAGGCAGGCAGGCAGACAGACAGACAGACAGACAGACAGACAGACAGACAGACAGACAGACAGACAGACAGACAGACAGACAGACAGACAGACAGACAGACAGACAGACAGACAGACAGACAGACAGACAGACAGACAGGCAGGCAGGCAGGCAGACAGGCAGGCAAACAGACAGACAGACAGACAGACAGACAGACAGACAGACAGACAGACAGACAGACAGACAGACAGACAGACAGACAGACAGACAGACAGACAGACAGACAGGCAGACTGCTTGTTCCTGGTGCTTCTTATCTTCATCTCTGTCCACTTGATGGAGGCTGAAGTTCCAAAAACTCCGACCAGTTGATGGTGAGGAAAATATTTTACGATGACTGTCATGGAGATAAAATGTACTTAATAGACGATGCAGGTAATTAATTAATTTCCTAATTACTAATGGATTTGTTAAGTAAAGAGTTCTGACAGCATCTCGTCCCACCTGGTGAACTCATTTGCTTCAGTTTTAAACCATCTCTACTACTTTTATGCTGCTCAGTATTTATTGAGACATTCTGAACATTTCTCAGATGCTTTTGGCTGATTCTTCATAAGAAACTTTGTTTCTTGCTTTGTCAAAGCAAAATTTGTAGAAATCAGACTCAAGACTTTTGAAACAGTACTGTTAGTGCTTTAAGTAAAGATACTATTAAAGTACTTTTTGTGTGTAATGAAGATGTAAACAGCTGAGATCGGTCGTGGTTTAGAGGTAAACTAGTTTAGGAAGTTTGAGTTTTTTGTTATTTTATTGTTAAATTGTTTTTTCAGCCACCCCTCTGCTACCTGTATCTACAGTATTAGTACATACAGTACATCTGCTGTTAGTAGTCAGTACCTGCTTAACTCTGAAAGTTTTATAGAGTAAACAGGTAGTATAATACAACTATCTATTCATTCTCAGTAGTAACTTGAGTGCACCTTGGACAGATCACTCTTACCAACATGTATCTGAAATGTTACAACGAGGAGGAGGAGACATGTTGATACTATACATAAACCAGGATTATAACAAATGGAGAGTAACAAGTTACATGCTGCAGTTTTATTATCTGGAAAAAGAGAATTTAAAGTTTGACAAGCAGCTGCAGTATTTCATTAAAGCGTGAACATTAGTCTCATGTTGTCTCATTTTTGGGGATCAGATCATTTTCTTCTCATCAAATTGTTTCTTACTTTGACATTTTGAACTCCTTTTCAAACTTTTAACAACTCAGCTTAAAGTAAAACCAGGAAATGCCTAACCTGGGCTGTCCCACTAAATGCCACATATAGGCGGCACCTTCCAGTACTGCAGGGGTAAGCGGCTCTGAAAAGCACCTCGAAAACACTCGAAAAGTCTCGCACCTGCACAAACACATGGAGTCAGGCGAGCGGCCCGCCGCCCTGCCAGATGCACTAAACCACATGTCCAACAGGCAGGAGAATAACATACCTGGGAACATTTACCGTGAGAAGCAAAGGTAACACGGAATGTCGTTTCCCACAAAAGGTTTCACTTTAAACGAAAGGTACAACCTCTGCTTTATACACACTTAATGAAAGTCAGTCGTGCAGCTCAAATGTGTGATATACAGCAGAGATCTTTGTCATGGGGAAAAGAGAAATGAAGTGCCGGATGGGTGGAGGAGATGGTGAGAGAGGGGGGAACGTTCAAACTGAAATCAGATTGAGTGAGAACTACTTGGAAACTTTGTGGATGATTAAGTGAAGTGAGCGTGTGAAGGATAAAAGGAAAAAATGTGCCGGGAGAGGTGAGAGTGAGAGAAACGAGCTCCCGAGGTGAGACCACGGGTCGACCGGCCGCGAACGAACACTTACCTGTCAGAAGCAGCCCCGAAAATTCTCCTTTCACCTGGACAAGGCTTCACATTCACTCAGCATCACATGACACCTCGTGGTTACGTAACTGTCACTCCCTTCAATCATGTAAGCGAGACCTCACAAGGGGCCCTGCTGGGTTTTACAGCACCAGAGCTCCGTTTTCAGACATGGGCCTCCACTAAATCATCAAGTACTCTTCAAATTTAAAAACAGTCCCCAAAAAATGGATTTATTCTAACTTGCAATCTCATATCCTGGATTTAGAGAAAAAATACTGTCAAAGCATTTATTTCTAACACTGAAATCATTTATGGGTTTTATTAAAATAAACCCTGATTCTGAAATGACTGTGGGAGGAAATACAATTTATGCTTTACGTCAGATTTTAGAAATCCCAGTTTGCTCTGACTGTGTCGACATATACCTGAGTGATTGTTTCTCTCTGCGTCATTACCTCCCTCACCTCGTCTGATAGATTTGTCCCACACTGAAGGGTGAAAACAGCAGTGAGCTCACAGCTGATAATGCATGAGACACATCTAGATGTTAGACAAGTAGATAAAGAATTTGCTTCTATGCAGACAAAAAGAATAATAAACATGACAAATAATCCTTGTGCTATGATGTTTCCATGCTGGAATTTGGAAAATGAACCTAACTGTAAATACTGTGGAGATGAACTGTGAGAGGAAATGAAACATTTACACACCAGCAGCCAAACTGATCAAACATGAGATGATTTAAACTCAGGAAAACTGTTAACTTTAACTAACATTTATCTCACTATAAAATATGAAGATAATGAATAAACAGATGTGTCAGTGCAAACTGCAAAACACAGTGTAAAGATTATATGGAGTTGGATTACAACTTTCCAAACAGCACACAGGGAATCAACAATTACATCAGGTGTATTTTTATTTTTAGTTTGGAAAATGTCCCATTTGTTCACATCAATTCAAATCAAACTTTATTTGTAGCACTTTTCCTGCTATTTGAAACACAAAGTGCTTCACATAATAAAAACAATTAAAAACAAACACAAAAACAACAATTCAGACCCCAATTCAGACCCCAAACCAGGAACTGGTCCACCCAGCTCCCGGTTGAAACCACAGGAACCGGGTCAGGGCCGGCCGGGGCTCAAAGCACAGCCACAGGGCTGCACAGAGGGACCCCGGCCCCCCAACTACAACATTCCCGCGGGAGCAACCGTGCAGACTGAGCAGACCAAACCCCCAGTGTGGACAACCCCCACGAGGAAACACTGGATTAAAAATGAACAATAAAAACATGAAAAAGGAAAAGAACAAGTAAAAAACAAGTAGTGATTCATAAAACTAATTTATATTGATAAAAACAAATGAGGGAGGGAGACTGCACAGGAAGCAGCCACTATGGGGGTGTGTGAGTGTGCAAGTTCAGGGTTAGGGTTGATTATTTCCATCATGTTTTACTTATTCATCATTGCACTGACTTTTATTAAGATGTTCCTCATTGTGACAGTGGAAAACACGTCTCCTGCTGTCTGGACAGAGGTAGGAGAAACATGTGAAACTTGTGTTGTCTGCTGCTGCTTCGACAGCTTGCTGAGTGATGGCCCTTTCCCTGCGTCATCACTTCCTCCTCACTTGGCTGAGGAATGGCCCGTGTTGTTGTGAACAGGAAGGGGATGATGGGAGAGTGATATTTTCCACTGTCTATTTGCAGGTATGATGCAGTGAGGTATAGAGCATCCAAATGGCATTTCTTACTGTTGTTCATGCACTTAAACATATTTTTATAATTTCTTAGCTGTATTTTGTCAAGCGAATATGTTACAGTGAGAAAAGTTGTATTAAAGATTCCATTTCATACAAATTTCAGGACTTTGTGGTTATTTCTTAAGTATTAACCAGTAATATGAAACATTTTATATCTAAAAAACGTCAGGAAACACTGATTAACAGACCTTTCAATCTGTCTATGTTAAAATTCGGGTGGTTCCGGCTCCTTCCGTCAGGCTTCGTCAGCAGCTCGTTCATATTCCTTGTTCGAATTTGCTGGACTCAGATTGGCTAACAAACTAGCCTATGAGAGAAAAGAATACTGTTTCCTGCCCCGCTGCGCATGGCAATGTCGGACGTTGTGTCTTCCTGTTTGCTACGTCTTATGCTAACAGCTTTTAGCCAGCAGCATGCTAGGCTTTATGCTAACAGCTTTTAGCCAGCAGCATGCTAGGTGTTATGCTAACAGCTTTTAGCCAGCAGCATGCTAGGCTTTATGCTAACAGCTTTTAGCCAGCAGCATGCTAGGTGTGGTTTCAACTGCGGGAGCTGATAAATACTAACGAACAAAGGAGTTGTGATGAAACAGATACAGGCCGTTAGAACTCGGGTTTTATCACCACCTGCGTAGTTTGAGAGATTAAAACTGAAAGAGAAGTTGTTGACCTGTTTTCACCCACTATGAAGGTAAGAACACCTGTGGAGCTAAAGTATTCAACAGAAACCTCAGAAACACTGTTTTAATGGAAGGACCTCTTTAAGGATTGATACACAGAATGATGAGTAAAAGGTGAAGAGGTGAGGTGTAATAACAGACCTTCCTTTTAGTTTTCACAAAGACACGCAAAGGGAATCTGATTGCAAGCAGACAGACTGACAGACACAGGACGAGGGTGTTGGCTGCAGCACGACCTTGCAGCTCACAGACAGATGGGGAGAGGCCTTTCGTTCCAGAGGTACAGACAGACAGGGAGGGGTCTTGTTAGCCACTGTGCAGAAAATTCAAATCTGGAAACAATTAGCATGAACAGGAACCCCGGCAAAAACCATTTCCATAAGGCAGAGCCCAATCCTCTCAAGAGCTTACTGAGAACAGCTCGATCTGCTTTGTTTACTGGTTGTGTAAACTCACAGTTCATTCTAAGGGAGAGACCTGTTTTCACAGCCGCTTTGAAAAAGTCCCTACTTTTTGTCAATTCACATCAGTTATCTGAAAAGCCTTCTATTCTGCAGCGTTCAGCATGAACAAGCCTGTCGGTTGTTGACTTTCAATGTTCCTTCACTCCAGAGATCACACAGCTGCTGTTATTTTCATTAATGCCACAGGATCTGACCGGGTTTCACCAGAGAAACCAAAAGTACTGCCATGATGAGATGCATTCATCGAACACTTCACTTCCATGGCTCAAACACTGTTTTCACAGTCTTAGGGAAGTTTTTTCTCATGCTTGTGCAGGATAGGAAGCCAAAACGCGAGTCCTGCTGTGTTTTTACACATTTTTATTACATAATATCAGAAAAAAAGCATTGATTATGGGACGGCTCCCTTAATTTTCTCATAAGATTCTTCATCTTGACTTTTAATTTTGTAGTTTTACTTTAAAGATGCACTCTAATGATAACTACCACAGATATCTATCTGAAAATACTGTAAATAAATTTAAAGAATCTTTTCCATTATTATTTTCTTCAATCCTATAACAGAAGGCAGATACAAAGATTTTACAGCCACATACCATCTTACAGATAATGTTACAGCTTTAATGCATAATTCATTACACAATGTTCCTCCTTGGAAAATGAAAGTAATCAGTCAGAAGAGGCTGCGTAGTTTAAAAAGGGCTTCAATAAAGTTGGAAAGAAAATGTTGTTCTCCAAAGTTTGAAACATTTTATTTAATTTGGATAGTCTACTCATATACAAGAGTCCTTAACAAAATCAGAACTATTACTCGTCCCTCATAGAGGAGAACAAGAACAACTCCAGGTTTCTGTTTAGTACTGTAGCCAGATTAATAAAAAACCCAACTTCTGTTGAACCGTGTATCCCTGTAACCTTCAGTAGTAACGACTTCATAAAATTCTTCACAAATAAAATGTTTTTAATTGGAAAATATAATCCACACTGTCCTTCCCACGATGATCAGTATGTCTTAAATGAATGGACATGTGCCTCAGGCTCGTTGTAAGTAAACCTTTACTTATGAAACCTGATCTTGATCCAGGATCTTCAGGTGGTTATTAACCAACTAATGCTTCATTTCAATAATTCGACAGCTGGAAAACAATCATGTGATCATCATGTTACCATATGTGAGTATGTGTGTGAATGGGTGAATGACAGACTGTGTGAAGCACTTTGGGGTTGTAGGACTTGAGTAAAGTGCTATAGAAGTACATAATTTACACAATAATAATCTGAAGAGTTCCAGTCAGGATTTAGATCATCATAGCACTGAAACAGCACTGGTGAAAGTTTCTAATGATATTCTCATGGCCTCAGACAGTGGACTTGTGTCTGTACTTGTCCTGTTAGATCTCAGTGCTGCGTTTGATACTATACATCATAAGATCCTATTGAAGAGGCTTGAATATGATATTGGGATTCAGGGAACTGCATTAAACTGGTTTGAATCATATTTAACTGAAAGATTCCAGTTTGTTCATGTAAATAATGAATCTTCTTCATATACCAGAGTCAGTCATGGAGTTCCTCAGGGTTCAGTGCTTGGAACAATCCTCTTTACTATATATATGTTACCGCTTGGTAAAATTATTAGACAACATGGTATAAAATTCCATTTTTATGCTGATGATACTCAGTTATATCTATCAATGAAGCCTGATGAGACCAACCAGCTGCAGAGATTACAAGCTTGTCTTAATGATGTAAAATGTTGGATGATAGTCTTAAACTCAGACAGTCAGAGGTTCTGGTTCTGGTTCTGCTTTTTGGACCTGAGCACTTTATAACTGTGTAGTCAGTCATTTACTTTAGGTGCATTAATTTATCCTCCAACAAGAAGGTAAAGAACCTGGGTGTTATCTTTGACCAGGACATGTCCTTTAGTTCTCATATAAAACCTGTTACCATGACGACCTACTTCCACCTGCGTAATGTTACAATCAAGAGCATTTTGAATCAAAGAGATGCAGAAACTTTAGTTCACGCATTTATTACTTCTAGATTTGATTATTGTAATTCATTATTATCAGGATGTTCTAATAGTTCTGTTAAAGACCTCCAGCTGATCCAAAATGCTGCTGCCAGAGTTCTGATGAGAGTTAGAAGGAGAGACCATATTTCTCCTGTTTTAGCATCACTTCATTGGCTCCCTGTAAGGTCTAGAATAAAGTTTAAAATGTTACAGAGCTAAACAACCAGGATCCATCTTATTGTTCCTAACAGAACACTCTCAGACTGCAGGTCTGCTTGTAGTTTGAATGAATCATTTCTCTCCACTGTCTCCAGTTGGTGCTTCTCAGGATGAACATTATGATTCAACTCAATCAGCTGCTTCTTTAAATATTAAATTTTACTAACTGGTCTATTTACAGTTAACTGAAATGTTTTTGTAAAGTTATCTTTGAATTTGGAGTGTTGATATGAACTGGGCTTATTGTTTTTGTAAAGTGTCTTGAAATGATTTTTAGCATGAATTGGTACTTTTTAATCAAACTGAACTAAAACAAGAGAACTGTAAAGAGAAAGAAAGACATAAAAGTTGCACATCCTAAAGTCTACTTGACCTGGTGATGAATCAAAATGCAGCAAACATTAAAGAATCCATTTGTACTAATGATGGAGGCTACAGTCCTGGGCTCATTAGTCAGTCCTGTTCAGACCACGTTTATTATGTCTTCTCCAGCTCAGGAGGAGTTTTAACAAGTCTCGCACAATAATTCCAATAATGATGTCAGCCTTGTTTCAGCTGCAGTTTTATAACAGAAAGCTCAAACTCTAAACTGGGGCTCTGGAGGGGGATAGACATGGCTGCTGACTGAGCAAGGAGGGTCTAACAAAAATATATGAGCTGCATTATAGAGAATGTAAAATCCATCACTCATATTATTGAATTTGGCTTCTCTTGAATCACATCAGAACAGTTTGAAAATCTGTTTCATGGTCTCAGACATTTTACTTTTTGGGACTTAAATCATTTCAGCACCTTTTTTATTAACTTAATAAGCTGTTTAGGAGCTTTTCCAGCGAGTATCAGCAGATTTACCCAGAATCACACTGTAATGTGAAAATCAAGGACAGCTAGAGGACTGTGTCCTCCACCAGGACTGAATCACTACGAGAGACTTTATCTGTGAAAAAGAAATATTTGTTTCATTAGCTTCCTTTTTCTTCCAAACTTGAATGGACCTGAAACTTCTTATAAAACTTTATTCATTAAGGTGACTCACTTTAAAGACTTTGTGGTTATTTCTTAAGTAGAAGAGCTAAAATATTCAACAGAAACCTCAGAAAAAACTCTTTATAATGGAAGGGCCTCTTTAAGAATCTCCAGATCCATATTACTGGCTGAAATAACATCCGCTCTGCCCCCTCACGCTCTCCGGTTGCTATAAACATGCCTTCAAAATAGATGCACCACAAATACAAATATAAAGAAAATAAAAAAATAAATACAATGAAAATAATAAGAGATAATTATTCTCTCTGTGCAGCCTGGTACTGAATCAACCATGGACCGGTACCAGGACCACTAAACAATTTATTGATTAATTTAGGAGCAAAATGTTCTGAATGGATTTATTATTGAATCAAGCAGCTGATTCAATTCACTAATTAAAAGTGTTAAAGAATGCTGCATGTCAAAATGAATATGAGAGATGTCCATTCATTATATAAATGAAGTGTTTCTCACAAGCATCTATAATAAATAATCAGAAATTAGTCAACAAGTTGTGTTGCAGGTGGCAAACAAACTGTAAAAGCGACTCTGTACTGAGAGCTTTTAGAAACGAGACCGCAGCTCTTCTACAGCCGGCCAGTAAATAATCATCCAGTAAAACAGACAGTAAACACACACACACACACACACACTGTGTGTGAGAGGAGATTGGGAGTTAAATTTAAAAGAAAGTCTTTCAAACGACTGGAAAAACAGAGAGTTTATTTGATGTTGTGGAATGTTAAGGTGACATCTTGACCCGGATGGCAGAACATCACGGAGTGAAACACCTGTGTGGTGAAACAGAAACCCACACAGCAAAATCTGTTTTCCTTTTTTCTCTCTCTGCTTGAAGTAACATTTACCTTGGCAGTGAATGAGACAGCAACAGCGTGTGATTAAAGCCCATGTTTTTATTCAACTCTTTTACAGGAAGCTAATTAGCTGTGGTATGCAGTCATGTGCCAGGCTAATCGGGGGGGAGGGGGGGGGACTGCCAATCCTGCAGGGAGGCGGTGGCGCTGCAGAATGTGTTTACATTCATACATTTCTTTTTATGGACCATATTCACTTCAAACTTTCTCTGATTTGTTTCTTATTAGACGCTTATAGATAATAAACACACTGATGAAACAATGACATGTTTATTATTTTGTTGTTTTTAATCTCTTTCATATTGTCTTAAATAATGTTTTTACATCTTTAGTGATTTTTTTTGCTAAACAACAAATTGTTAATACATAGTATTTGGGTGTGAACTACACTTTTGAGGTTTTTTATATACAAAACTCAAAGATGACTCATGCAGTGAACTGAAATGTTATCTCTGGTGCTGTAAATGTCACAGAAGTGCAGAAGGAAACATTTCTTATGAAAGGTTGAATAGTGTTATTTAACATGTGTCAGAAGTTTTATACAGATGTTTCCTGAACCTGATCAACTGACAGTCCAAATATAAAAATGAAAGTGTAAATGTCAGGAAGCTCCACAAGAGAGGAACCATGATCTCTGTGGAGTAAGTCCTTGTTCATGCTGCAAACTTTTCCAGCTAAACACTAGATCACTAGATCATTCAGTCCACTCATCATACCTAATACATTCCGGGGTCACAGGATGCTGGTATTAGGACAAGAGGCGGAATACACTCATGACAGGTCACATGTCAAGATGAACAGTCACATACACTCACATGGTGGGCCAGTTTATAAGTGTCAGTTAACCTAACATGTAGTATGTTCTTGGTCTGTAGGATGAAACCAGAGAATATCAATGCATTCATGGAAAAGAACATACAAGGTCCATGCAGAAAGATCACAGCCAGGAGTCGAACCCGGGACTTCCCTGCTGAGAAGAAACAAAATACAGTGTACTTTTACTTTTAGGCTAAATATAACTCCTTATTCGTTTGAAAAGGAGCAATCTTTCAAAATATAAAGATTTTATGAATGCTTTGAAATGCTTCAGATAATGACATTTACCAGCTGTAGCTCAGCGTGTGGCCCAGGCAGCTCGTGCTATATTTAAAAAACAGCGTCCGTATAGTACAAATTCTCTTTAGGGTCAAGAATGTCAAATAATCCAAAGTATTTAGATTAAATAATCCAGAGTATTTAGATTAAATAATCCAGAGTATTTAGATTAAATAATCCAGAAGTATTTGAAAAGTTTGATTCTTTTCATGTTTGTTGTTAACAACATCCTCTATGAGAAGATTTCCTAAATATCTGCCGGGTTTCAACCAACCATCACGTTCAGTGTGAGGTCCAGAGGATGAAGCTAATCGAGTGAACCAAACAGATTTGGGTCTTGGAAACTGAATGGAACCACACTGAGATGTGTTTTTGGTAAAGGACCATCTGACTTCCATGACCACGTGTGTGTGGCAGTAAATCTACAGCTGAGATGAACTTCTCTTGTTTGTTGAAATAGAAAAAGAACCCAAATTCTCTTTGGTGTCCTAGTCTAAACAATTTCCAGGACACGAGATATAAATAGGAAATTTCTACTTCATCTTTCTGTTTTTGACATTTCAGCCACTCAACCCCCCCCCACCNCCCCCGTTACATCTGCGCAGATGTTCTCTGGCATCTGTGCTGTAGCTATTTTCCACCTGTTGGTTTTCTTTTACAACCAGTAAAAAACTCTTTGTTCAAAGGAGATGAAAGTCACATCCCTCTTACTTTCTCCTAATGAGAAACTTTAACCAAAAAAACATCCAACAATGCTCATCTGGCATCAAATACTTCAGCCCATTAGCACGAGTAATCTTAAACCCAGCTATTTTGTGCAGACTGTGCTTGAAAAAGTTTAGATTTCATGTTTCCAGAAAAAAAAAACATTTTCCACCACCCATGATTTTAAATAGGCACACTTTCCATCTTGACAGTTCATCTGCCCAACAACCCCTATTTTTAAATCTCTACAGATCAGTACAGACTCCAAATCCAGTATTAGTTTCCACAGCTCGTCTCTCTTCATGGATGGACAAGAAGTTTCCATCAGATTCCAACTCTTTCATCTGTCAGTAACTGGCTCAGGCCTCTTTCATTGTTAAATGTCTACAGATCATCATCCAAAACTTCAAAAAATCCTCCCACACATTCTACAGACTTGGTTTAAACTGTAAAAAAAAGCAGCAGTTCACTTTACAAACAAGTTTTCTGATAAAACACAAAGACTGGAGATGACACTGGAATGTTACAAACTCATTTTACTGTATTTACTGTTCATTCTTTCTGTATTTGTCATAAACTGAATAATAATTCACTTTCAGAATTAAAATTCAGAATATCTTGAAGGAACATGTTTCCTCTTGCTTTCCAGAGTTTTAAACTAAGCTTGTGTTGTGGGGGGACCAGTCATAGCCATTTTGCTCAAAATTTGCAAATAAAATGATGTAGCTTCTCACACAGTGTCTTGTGATGTGTTAGCCTTTAGCATATGTGTTGTCATTGACCCTGAGCTGCCACCACATTAGATTTTGGCACAATAACTGTAGAAATGATTGAGTCATAGTCATTTCTGCAGGTTTAGTCAGTCAGAGCTGCATTAAAATCTGATTGATGAGATAAACGTTGATGTTACAAACAAACAATCACACACATGCAGGCAGAAACATTGTCCTCAGCATTTCACCTGTGATAAATATCATCCATCTGTTTTCTTTACCCACTGGTTCCTATGGTCGCAGCAGGCTGGTGCATATCTTCAGCTGTCTGTGTGAGTACACCGTGGACAGGGTGGAGGTGATAAATATGAAAAACAAAATGCTAATTAACAGTTCTCTGCTGTTTGAAGTCGTGTTGTTTTCGGCTTTTCCACTGTAAAGTGTGGAAAAAATGAGTTCAAAGAGACAAAAAATATGCAGGCAGGAAAATCATTTTAAGATTCTGGTTTCATGTTCAGTTTGCACAGTGGTGTATAGATGGTTTGTTTGAAGTCAAAGCCATGGAACATTCTTCCATCAGGCTGCCAGTGACCACTAATGGAATTCAGTTTAATTCAGCTGAACGTAGGTAACACAACCAAAGCTTCAAATGTGAAGCCAGTTTTGGAAAAACACACTGAAGTTTTGAATGTCTAAGTTATTTCTTCCCACTCGGACCCAGAGTGGGAAGAAATACAGAACAGAATGTTTAATGTCTTTAACTTGATGGTTTTTCTGTTTAACTTTAAAAGTGCTGGGAAGATATGAGAGCAGCTTTCCTGAATACATGCAAATACAGGGAATCATGGAAACTCTGACAAGATTCCCCACCAAACACAGAAACCAGCTCTGTGATGTCAGCACCAGGTATGACATCATTATCGGTGGTGTGATGGAGCCCCCACACACACCTCTAGTTTCCTCTCTCTCTCTCTCTCTCTCTCTCTCTCTCTCTCTCTAGGCCTAAATGAGGAAAGAGTTGCTACCAGAATCTGACGTGAGAATGTAAAAATGCTGCCCACTCAGACACTCTCAGTCTGTCTTCTCCACACATCCCAGAGGTGGAAACCCTCAGCTGACACACTGCTGTGGGCTCGTAGTGATGTCACACAGGGACTATGAAAGGAGCACCAATGTGATGAAGCTTTAACTGTCAGGCAGCGACCAGTTTAAATCTGGACAGGAAAACAAGGCAGGCTTTGACCTGTCAGATGACCCAAAAGCTAAATCAGGAATATCACTCACAGTTTCTCTTGGTAAAAGAGGAAGAGTTGAGAATCATCATGATGTTTGAAGTTGTTTTTACTTGTGAGCCTGATGTTAGTGCTGATCCTCCATTACAACCTTCCCATTCATCCAGGCCTGTATTTCCTGTATCTGATGTGTTTTACAAGCTCGTCATTGTGACATAAAATCATGGATGAGACTTCATCAGTCAGAGGTTCTGGTTCTGGTTCTGGTTCGGGTTTTTGGACCTGAGCACTTTATAACTGTGTAGTCAGTCATTTACTTTAGGTGCATTAATTTGTCCTCCAACAACAATGTAAAGAACCTGGGTGTTATCTTTGACCAGGACATGTTCTTTTAGGTTACCATGACGACCTTCTTCCACCTGCGTAACGTTGATAAAAGGAAATCGTTCTTTTCCACTGTCACTGCTCTGGAGGGAGGGTTGTGTTGAAATGATGATTCAGTGAAATCTTGGTTCTTTAAAGCAGAACTAAGTAAGTTTTGCTCTCGCTCTCCCCCTACTGGTCCCCTGTGAAAGCTCACTGTCGTAACGTTCCCCCGCCGCAGACCCCCCCTCACCCTCCACCCCGCCGCCGCCCCCCCAACAACAACGCGCAGAGAACGCTTTTGCAAGAAGAAAGAAAAACAAAACCAAGAAAATGTCTCGACAGGTGAGTATTATTGTCATCTTTGTGCTCCTAAGGGTGGCGTTGCTAACAACGGCAAGGGCTTCATGCTTGTATTTATGTACGTGAGTGTGAGTGCCGTAAAGCAGGTTTGTTCTCGTGAGATTAGTCGGGTCCGATCCACTGAAAGTTGCAAGTGCTGCTTTCAGGACACAGACCCCGGAGGGAGGGGAGGGACCCACGAATCACCCCGCCAAGTCCTTGTTTACCCCCACAGGGACTCTAGAAAACATTTATTGAGGTGAAAAAACTTACTTAGTTCTGCTTTAAAGATAATTTTTTAAATTGATATTTCATAAATTACTGAATCTGTTCACTATTTAAAGTTGATTGTATCTGGACTGTTTATGAGATTTATATAAATTCATTCATTAGGAAGTTTCTCTTGCACATGTGTAAACTGAAAAGATTTATCCACATTCTAGATTTATTTCCTGATCCTGCATTCAGCCAAAAAGTTCCACACACAAACTTTTAGTCAAGTTTTTTTCCCATTTAGCGTGTTTTAGGACTGTGGGATGGGACTAGAACTCATAAAGGAAACCTACATGGGAACAAAGACAACACACAGACATGAAATGAGAACATTTTGTTGTGTTTATGTAAAATTGGTTTATTTTTCTGATAGATTTTTAAAGAAAACAGTAAGATAGGAATGTAAGATACTGGATACGTGTCAAAAATCTGAAATCCTCATAGATCTTTTGTTTTTAATCAGTCTAACAACTTTTGGCAGAAACTTTCTAAGCAATCATCCAGGCAGACAAAGTATGAAACCAACCCATAAACATTATGTTAAATAGCAGGTTTAAATCCCAAAAGTCAATAAAAAGTGAAACAAAGTTCTAAGAAAATGTGAAAATTGGATGTGGTAAACTCATTTGGGGATTTTTTTGTTTACATATTTGAAATATCTTTTTTTAATATAATTTATTATAGTTAGATTATCTTTAATTTGATTTGACATAAATCTGGGATTTCATGTTTGTCTACAAAATCCTTTAAACTCAAGACTCCGTACAGTTCATTATAAAATTAACACTTAATTAACCAGGAAACTACTTTTAATACACTGTAACACACAAAGACTCGACACAATAAGCTCCACTGTTTCCTTTGTGTTAAGAGGTCAGACACTGAGCTCACATGTGTTTAATATCACTGATGCCAACAACTACAAAGCTGAGCAGACTCCCTGGACAATGTTACACCACCACAGCTCCACTGCTGATTTTAACCCGCGGCAACTTTCTAAGACAAATATCTCAATCTATACTTAGCCTTGTCATATCTGAGCCTACCTCACACAGAGCCGTGTGTTTACTTTGGCCTCCACAACCATCTCATCCGCACATACAGATCTGTAAAACAGTGAGTACGTAGTCTGTTAGCCTGCTGATGTTCAGAACAGGAAACCCGAACTCTCACAGGGTTAGAACTTATCAGTCTGACTGTTAAACAGCCAACAACAGCCTCCAGAAAGCTGTAGATCTATTATTAACCCTTCAAAACCTTAAACATGCAAAACAGACCAGATATTTAAATACTGAACTCTTTATTGTAATTACATTATACGACCCCAATTCCAAAAAAGAAACCAGAATGTAACTATTTACAAAGCTCATAAACCTAATATTTAAGTATAGAACATAAACAAAATATTAGATGTTAAAACTAAAATATTTTATCATTTCATAGAAAATTTGAACTCATTTTGAATTTGATGGCAGCAACACATCTCCAAAATGTTGGAACAAGAAACAAACAGCTCTAATACTAAGTGGTATGATTCAAAATAAATTGGAGAACCATTTGAGAACTGATCAAGTTAATTTTCAGCACCTCATAAAAGAGAATTTTGGTGACGTAGAGCCTCTTTAGATGTGAAAATGGACAGAGATTCACCAATCTGAGACAAACTGCTGATTCCAAGAATCAGGAGGAATCTCTGTGAGCAACAGACGAGGTCAAAGGTCAAACTGGATGCTGGTGATTTGTAGCTCTGAAGCAGCACCGAGTTAAAAACAGACCTGATTCTTCTCTACAGAACACGAGGACATGGATTCAAGAACCAGATATCAACCTGTCAACACAGTTAAACCATGTGATCCAGAAACACCAGTTAAACATAGATCATGTGAAGAAGAGGCTACATGTGAACACCATCCAGAAACACCAGTTAAACATGGATCATGTGAAGAAGAGGCTGCATGTGAACACCATCCAGAAACACCAGTTAAACATAGATCATGTGAAGAAGAGGCTGCATGTGAACACCATCCAGAAACACCAGTTAAACATGGATCATGTGAAGAAGAGGCTGCATGTGAACACCATCCAGAAACACCAGTTAAACATAGATCATGTGAAGAAGAGGCTGCATGTGAACACCATCCAGAAACACCAGTTAAACATAGATCATGTGAAGAAGAAGTTACATGTGAACACCATCCAGAAACACCAGTTAAACATAGATCATGTGAAGAAGAGGCTACATGTGAACACCATCCAGAAACACCAGTTAAACATAGATCATGTGAAGAAGAGGCTACATGTGAACACCATCCAGAAACACCAGTTAAACATGGATCATGTGAAGAAGAAGTTACATGTGAACACCATCCAGAAACACCAGTTAAACATGGATCATGTGAAGAAGAGGCTGCATGTGAACACCATCCAGAAACACCAGTTAAACAGATCATGTGAAGAAGAGGCTACATGTGAACACCATCCAGAAACACCAGTTAAACATGGATCATGTGAAGAAGAGGCTACATGTGAACACCATCCAGAAACACCAGTTAAACATAGATCATGTGAAGAAGAGGCTACATGTGAACACCATCCAGAAACACCAGTTAAACATGGATCATGTGAAGAAGAAGTTACATGTGAACACCATCCAGAAACACCAGTTAAACATAGATCATGTGAAGAAGAGGCTACATGTGAACACCATCCAGAAACACCAGTTAAACATAGATCATGTGAAGAAGAGGCTGCATGTGAACACCATCCAGAAACACCAGTTAAACATGGATCATGTGAAGAAGAGGCTGCATGTGAACACCATCCAGAAACACCAGTTAAACATAGATCATGTGAAGAAGAAGTTACACGTGAACACCATCCAGAAACACCAGTTAAACATGGATCATGTGAAGAAGAAGTTACATGTGAACACCATCCAGAAACACCAGTTAAACATAGATCATGTGAAGAAGAAGTTACATGTGAACACCATCCAGAAACACCAGTTAAACATAGATCATGTGAAGAAGAGGCTACATGTGAACACCATCCAGAAACACCAGTTAAACATGGATCATGTGAAGAAGAGGCTACATGTGAACACCATCCAGAAACACCAGTTAAACATGGATCATGTGAGGAAGAAGTTACATGTGAACACCATCCAGAAACACCAGTTAAACATAGATCATGTGAAGAAGAGACTACATGTGAACACCATCCAGAAACACCAGTTAAACATGGATCATGTGAAGAAGAAGTTACATGTGAACACCATCCAGAAACATCAGTTAAACATAGATCATGTGAAGAAGAAGTTACATGTGAACACCATCCAGAAACACCAGTTAAACATAGATCATGTGAAGAAGAGGCTACATGTGAACACCATCCAGAAACACCAGTTAAACATAGATCATGTGAAGAAGAGGCTACATGTGAACACCATCCAGAAACACCAGTTAAACATGGATCATGTGAAGAAGAAGTTACATGTGAACACCATCCAGAAACACCAGTTAAACATAGATCATGTGAAGAAGAGGCTACATGTGAACACCATCCAGAAACACCAGTTAAACATGGATCATGTGAACACCACACGAAGCAACTACAACAAAATAAAATGCAAAAGACACTTTATCTGAACCTTGAAGCTGCCAACATAAACAGCTGATTGCAGAAGAAAACAATAGAATCATCTAATGCCATACACTAAAAGAATATCCTCTGATGAGATATAAATTGTATTTTTTAACAGCTTGACAAAAACTGCAGTAGATTACTGTGTTTACAAGATAAAAGTCTCAACTCTGAGTGTTGTTCTGCAGTGTGGCAGGAGCACGTTCCTTCATCAAGCTGCTTCCGTTAGATATCCTGGCACTGAGACTGTAAAGACCTAATCACGTTTTCTCTGGTTACTTTTTAAGACAGACAAACAAATTTTCACACTTTCACATCAGCAGTCAGGATTCTCTACTGTACAGAACCAACAGAGAAAGACAACATAACCTTATTAGGGAAAGAGTAGACGCCCTTATATGGGGATGCTTCCTCTCTAGTAACAGACCCGTCTGCTGGCTTTTTGCTCACATTCCTTTCCTCCAGCTCCAGTTTTCTCTGGGAGTTTTTCATTTCCGATTTGCTGGCTGGAGAAGGAGCAGGGCAGCCTTTCATGAGAGTCTCGCCTGGTGTGAGATCCCCTTTTCCAAAGCGGGGGGAAAAAAAAGATGAAGAAAAGAAAATACACAAACCTCTGTCTAGCCTTTTTCCTGCAAACCTTTACTTTGGGTTTGATGTAGTAAAATAAACCTGGCCAGGAACGGGGCACACCTGGCCTTTCAAGTCCATCTCAGACTAAACCTCATTAGGCAGGTAAGAAGACAGAGATCATGTAGTCTTTGTTCCTGTCAGCTGTGATCTGTTTTCATGGACTAGGCAACACTTTCACTGAAGTCAGCTCATAGTTACAAATCATCATTTATCCCCAACAAGAGTCAAGATGTCCTGTTCGATGTGAGATAAAATCTTCAGTCTCTAGGTTGAAATGTTCTCTGTTCAGCAAGTAAGAAAAGCAGCTCCATGTTCAAATTAATTAGATTTAATTTGGAAGCTGCTTTTGGGTTCAACATGCTGTTAAAGGCTCATATCCTTGTTTCATTCAGGAGAATCAGAACATTCAACAACACACATTCATGACAAACAACACTGGGAGTCAGTTTCAAGTTTATTCCAGTGTAATATTAGTATTTAGACTAATTAGGTGAGAAAATACAACTTCTAAAAATTCAGTTACTCAACAGGAATTACATTTATAATTGATTTAATTCTTATTTGATATAAGTTGAGTTCACAGTATCAATCAAAATGATCATATTACCTTTAATGTGTAAATAAAAATATCTTCACCAGCTTCCAACATTACTGAAAAGTTGAATATCATTTAAAAAGAGGTCATTAAAAACTATTTTTTATTTGATATGATTATTTTACTGTGATTCATTCAAACAGGTCTACATACAGCTCACTGTGTTTATTATTTCAAGATGAGAAAATGCTCAACTTTTATTTATAATTGATGTATTTCACTGTAGGTGAGTGAGATTTAGACCCACCTAGTGGTCAAGCAGCTGTTTGCAGTTGTTTTCCTGCTACTTTGAGGCGAAGCAGCATCTTCCATCACAGCTGCATTACGTAAACTTTCAAAATTACTGACCTGAGTTGATTATAGTTCAAAGCCATGAAAAGTGGATGAGTACAACAAAACACCGGTTTATAGAACCTGATTGTTAATTTGTATTTTACTTTATTTCAGTAAAATATTGTTTTAGTTAGTTAGAAGATCACAAAGAGCTGCAATGTACATACAGAAAAATGTATGTTTATCTATTTATTCAGTACTTGAAATGCTAGCCATTAACTTGTGACTAGTTTTATTTGTGGGATTTAGAGTCAATCTAAATCTAAACCTTGCTTATATACCCTCCAGGTTTACTGGGGAAACCATATAATTATTCATACATTTCATTTGTCTCTTCTATGTTACCATGGAAACACAATGAGCATAATGAAGAAGCACATTGTTTCAGCTATAATGCAACAAACTTGCTGTGATGTTGAATAAAACGACTCATCTGGTTATGTCAATTAACTCTAATGCAGAAACTGAAATCTGACTTGGTTATTTAAATATAATTGGTTGTTAATCTGTGTGTTATGTTCATCCCATTAAGAGCCGTTCATGCTCAAAATGCCTCTCTCATGTTGAAGAGAACATAATGTGCTCATAATGAGCCTAAATGAAGAAACACAGCACAGAAAAATGCAGCTGAATTTTCCCAGACGAAACCACATGAGAACAGAGGACAAAGTTACGAGACAGCACTTGGAACAAGTAACTGGACAGATAACCGGCTCGAGTTAACGACTCAAATTATTTCCTTTTCCCAACCGCTTAATGTTCATTCACCAAAGTACATAATGTTTGTGCATCTTTGAAGCCAAGCTTATGGAATGCTGTTGTGGACTTAAAGTCTTCACCACCTGTTTCACATCAATCAGTTTGTTTTAATGAGCTTCTACCTGTTGTTTTCTTTTTACTGTTCCTCTTTCATGTAAAGCTATTTGTGACTTTACTTTTGAACTCCCTTTCCCTTTTTTCTTGTCTTCCTTTTTTAAAAATGTAATATTTATAGGTTGCGGCCGTCTGTTTGTGAAGTCAGTCTTCAGGAATTCCCAGTGTGGGGTCCCAGGGCTCTAACCAGACTTCTCGACCCGTTACAGATGAAAGCAGCTCTGAGAGAGAGACGGTGTTGTTTGGCCGAGCAGCAGAGCTTTGCCTTCAGACGGCAGGAATGTGGGATGTCTGGAGTGGGGGTCAGGAAGCGAGGAAAGAATGCCAAGTATGTCCATGTTTGTCCAGGGCTGGCTCTCCATTCAGCCCCCAGTGACGTGCTGCGAGGGCCAGTGAGTATAAAAGGAGCTTGACGATGCAGTCAGAGCTCAGATCAACTTCTCTACTGAAGCTAAACTCTAGCTTTCACTCCAAGAACCAAAAAGAAAGAGGAGCAGCAGATTGACAAGAGATCAGCTCGATCAGAAGACTTTCACAAGCTCGAACTCTGAGACTAAACGGAGACTTTCTCCAACAAGACTTTGGAAGAATCTGAATTTATTACTGAAAACCAAAAAACTTCAGTCTGCAGGAATGAAGAAGATGATGGTTTTCCCTGTGCTTGTGCTCATGCTTTCTTCCATGGTAAGATTAAGATTAAAATTGTGTTTCAAAATGTTTTGGTGCAAATTTCTGTCCGTAGAGTGAAACCTGAGTGTGATGTTTACCTGAGCATGTGTCTGTGTTCTCAGGCTACAGGTCAGGAGTGCAGCGGCCAGTGTTCGTGCCCCTCCACTCCACCTCAGTGCCCCCCAGGAGTGAGTCTGCTGCTGGATGGCTGTGGCTGCTGCAGAGTGTGTGCCAAACAGATGGGAGAGCTCTGCACTGAGAAAGATGTCTGCGACCCACACAGAGGCCTTTATTGTGACTTTGGAGCCCCAAGTAACAGACGCATTGGAGTTTGCACAGGTGAGCTTCTTACTACTTACTGTCCCCCTCATTACAGGTGTTCTCACGAGTCTAATCTTGATCTCTGCCTTGCTATGTTCGCCCCACAGCCAGAGAGGGAGCTGCCTGTGTGTTTGGCAGCATGATGTACAAAAGTGGAGAAACATTTCAAAGCAGCTGCAAGTACCAGTGTACATGTCTGGATGGAGCTGTGGGCTGTGTCCCACTCTGCTCGATGGACATCCGGCTGCCCAGTCCAGACTGTCCCATGCCAAGACGTGTGAAAGTTCCAGGAAAGTGCTGTGAGGAGTGGGAGTGTGATTCTCCCTATACAAACACCTTTGTGGGCTCTGTTTTAGCTGGTGAGTGTCTCTCAGCAACATTTGATTTGTTAATAGAAACATGACTTACTCAGTATTGTTTCTCTAATCAGATATTTCCTCTTGTGTTTATAGCATACAGGGAGGAGGAAACATTTGGCCTAGATCCAAATATGATGAGGGAGAACTGCCTGCTTCAAACTACTGAATGGAGCGCCTGCTCCAAGACCTGTGGCCTTGGAATATCCACAAGAGTTACTAATGACAACCGTGAATGTCGCCTGGAAAAACAGACTCGGTTGTGCATGGTGCGACCATGTGAGTCACAGATGGAGCAAAGCATCAGGGTGAGTTTTTGTTCAAACACACTTCTCATTAACTGCAGCACGTTGCTAACTCTGAATTCATTTGTTCTCTGATTTTTATTATTATAGAAAGGAAAGAAATGCATCAGAACACCCAGACTCTCCAAGCCCATGAAGTTCGAGATCTCTGGCTGCACCACCACCAAGTCCTACAGGCCCAAGTTCTGTGGAGTCTGCCTGGACGGTCGCTGCTGTACCCCACACAGGACCACCACCCTGCCCATGGAGTTCAAATGCCCAGACGGACAAGTCATGAAGAAGCACATGATGTTCATCAAGTCCTGCGCCTGCCACTATAACTGCCCCGGGGAGAACGACATCTTTGAGTCCATGTATTACAAGCAGATGATCGGCGACATGGCATGAGTCACAGAGGGACGATCCCAGTTTATGACTTGAAAAATAACAAACAGAAATCCATCTCAGTTTGCAGCTCAGCATATATATCGATATTTTATTTCTTGTCATTTTTTCATTGTAAAAGTAGCCCAGACACTTTGTGTCTGCGAGTGTTGTTTGGCTGGTGCATGTCAGCCTCATAGACTCAGACAGAGGGTTGCTCTGCAGCTCCAAAAGATTTCTGCACTATAACTTTGATTTTTTGTGACAGACTAACTGTTTTTCATCCATTTTGTATGAAACTGTTTTTCCTTTTTACAAATCCAGCCATTTTACTTTATTCATATTTATATCTGAACGCTAACGTCCTCTTTGAGTGAGATGTCTAATTAGTCCCCCCCCCCCCACCCTGAGACCAGACCTGTAAAATTGTAGCAGCTGTGTTGGAAGCCTACAGACCACAGCAAGCCAGTGTGTCACCGTCCAAACTGGTCTGAATGTGTCCTTGTGTGTGAGCGCAGGTCTGAATGTTCGCCTTGTTTATGTGTGTATGTATGTGTGCTTGCAGAGTGGAGGAAAGGTCAGAGTTTCAGCCCAACATGTGGATGTAAAACCAAGCAGCATGCTGAGTTTAGGGTTGGATATGAAAAACAGTTGCAACGGCACTGAGAGACGAAGGTTAAAAACCCTCCTGACTGTTACTGATTCAGGTCCGAAAAGACAAGCAAAGATATCGACAAAAACAAAACAAGATGTCGATTTTTGTACAAAAAATTGAAGGAAAAAAACAACTGAAGAACAGACTGGAGGAATCGTAATTTCATTCCTGTTTTGTACTGTTGATATGTAAATCATGTATATATTTGTACAGTTTAAGTTAATTTAAAAAAAGGCAAATTTGTTATGTGGTTCAAGATCTAATGATATTGTATTTTTTTTTTTCAACATTATTTTTTACTGTTTTATTGAGAAGTGTGACAAAATGTTACATGTTTCACTGTGTAGCTGGAAATAAAATCTTATATTTTTATACAAATGAGTTCCCTTGTTGTGTCCCCACTTTGTCTCAGATTTGGTCAAATTTCTTTTGATCTATTTCTCTACCATTAATCACTTAAGACATTAAACAATCCATTATTCCACTATTTTATCTTTATTTCTCTGAATGCTCTGCAGAAAGAGAGGACAGAATAAGATTTCAAAGTAATTAGAATTAAACTAAATTGTTATTCTGAGCATCTTTCTCAGATTAAAAACATATTCCACATAAAACCATGCATTTTTAAGGTAATAACAGTGAACCTCCCTCAGTATTGGAATTGCAAGTAATGATGGTGCTTTTAATGTGATGGTTTGTTCATCATTCCAACGTTACATAACGTACTCCAATCCACTCTAAGTGGTTTGGAGAATTGTAAGATTTTCCAGAACAACTGGTGGCTTGTTACCCAAACCACTGAGGCTTTACTATTAAAGTATATGCAGCATGTGTTTCATTTCAGAGCTGCATGAAAACACATCAGTGGAAGAACTGAAACATGTTGCTAAGAACAAAAAGTCCTACTGGGATCATGGTCAGTCAGTCAATCTTTTCAAACTTTTACCCACTTCCTGTTCAGGCTTGCAGGGAGCTGATGTTTATCACCAGCAGACTGGAAACATGGTGTCCTTTTAAACAAGTTTCACTAACAGCCCTCACTTCTAAAAAGAAGATTAAAATGGTCAAATGTCGCCCTCTTGTGCTCTTTCCCTTTTATCAGTTTATCCATTTTAGATTAATCTATGTGAGGATGGATGGATGGATGGATGGATGGATGGATGGATGGATGGATGGATAGATGGATGGATGGATGGATGGATGGATGGATGGATGGATGGATGGATGGATGGACGGACGGACGGATGGATGGATGGATGGATGGATGGATGGATGGATGGATGGATGGATGGATGGATGGATGGATG
>SSNP01000364.1:62797-106756 GCA_006937955.1 Pachypanchax playfairii
TTATTTTGTCTTCTAGCCACATCACAGAAGGAAAACCCAATTTAACAAATTAAATCTGAAAAGCTAAACTTTGTGATTTAAATCTATGCAGGACTTCTATTATTACTGACCAGCAGAGAAATTTTAATACAAAAACTCTGAGTTAAAATGTGTTGGACTGTATGTCAACAGCTGATGCGTCATGCTGATGATTCATGCTGTCAGCTTCCTCGCCCACAAACAAACAAGTGCAAACTTTATCTGCACTCACAAACTGCAGTTAGAACCTTGTTCCGTTCCTGCTGTGTGACTATATAGTGCGTAAATAAAGAATTAACTCTAATAATTCTGTTTACCACATTCCCTATGCTGACTGTTTGAATTTTAGAGGCATTCAAAGTAATAAAAAAAACAAAGATTTCCAGAATTTATTTATTTATTTTCTTACATAAATTCATTGCAATGTCAGATTACAACTCAGTCCTTTACCAGCTAAAAATCTAAACATATTGCCTTGGCTTGATTAGAGTCAATCATATCATCCCAACAGATAAACTTCTATATCTTTATTCTAACTTTGCAAGTAAAAGATCATCTGAAAAGAGCTTTTTACAAGCTGTTACTGTACAACATCACCCTGATGGTGACAGTCTACCTGGAATAACCTTTCATATAAATCACCTCTCAGCGTTAATGCCATTAAAATAAATGTGTGTGAAGAAGAAGTGATTCTTTAGGAATCTGTTCTGCACAGAACTTGTGCATGATGTTAGTGTCCACATCTAGCTTCAATCTACAGGATGCTACTCTACGTGAGAAAAGGAGGAATGTCTAAAAAATAAGCTGCAGCAATGTGGTATCCTAGAGATAGGAAAAAAAAGCAATAGATAAATCCTTGTCACACAATCTGTCTGTGGAACCCAGACATCTGGTGAAGCAGAGGACATAGAGACTTGGTCAAGGTGTCACAACTTGTGCCAGTCCGTCTCTTTCAGCCTCGACGCAGCTCGTGAAGTTTCTGGGCGACGTTTTCGAGCTCTGACTCAATAGTTGCCAGACTTTCAATCTCAGGCTCCTGCAGGTTTAATGAGGAGACAGGAAGTAAAGAACAAGACACCAACAATGCAAATAATATAACATTCTGTTAGTGCTGCTTCCTTTCTTAGCAGGAAACTTGTACACACAGTCGCTTTTAACCTGATATTTTAAAGAAAGGTGATAGTTGTGTGACGTTCTGTAGCTATGAGGACGACTGCAATGCAAAACTCTCTGAACTTTCTGCCAAGGAGTAGCTGCAGTATTCTGTTTCTTGCAAGCTATAGAAAGAAAAAATATCCTTTTCTCTCCAGGATTTTATATCATGTTGCACTGAAGTTAAAAACAACACAGTATAAACCCAAATAGCAAAGCTTTCCTGGGTTTAGGTTAAAAAATCCCCGTGAATCAGTGTTTACAGCTTAAATGTAAAATAAACAAAGAAAAATAACAAAATCAACATTAAATTAATTGTGACATTTGTTGCATTGAAATTCAGCATAAAATCCAATTAATTTTTAACATTGTGTACGCGCCTGTTTAAAATCTTGTAAGAGATTTGGGTCATTTAAGTTGTATTTCATAAATTAGTTACTGACAGTAAAATTTTTACTCGACAGTGACATGATTCAAAGCGAGCAGCAGAAACTAGACTGGGACTTTATACCAAACTGGTCTCATCTTTTAGCTAATTTCATACAAATAAAATAGTTTTTGCTCAAAAAAGTTTATCAGATGCAAGAAAATACTATATTTCTACATATTTTAAACCTCTATCATGTTGCGTGAGATTATTTGTCTAGTTTGTGCCATTTTCTCAACCAAACAACACCCGTATTACTACATCCCAGTATGTGTTCTGCTGCTGTTCTATCAGTAGTTTTTAATTCAAAAAGCACAAACATGTTCCATNCTAAAAAGTTGTTGCAAAAGTCCCTATTGATTTCATTTAATATGCACTTTAGTGTTTGAACTATTCATTCTTGATTTTGGCAGTTTTAATCCTCAATATAACATCTAATCTGATAAATTAATTCTGTCATAATGAAAACAGAAACAGCAGATCTGTAGACCCCGAGAACATGAAGTCATCAGCTGATTGAACAACAGTAATGCACTAATTGTACAAACTGATTTGAAACCACACCTCTGGTTTTCTACTGCCGCTTCCTTCTTCCTCCACTCCCCTCTTTTCCTCCGGTGACCCATGAGCAATCATCTGCAGCTCCTTCTCCTCTGGACTCCTCAAAGTATCGATTTTCTTTTTCTCCTCCTCTTCTGTTTCCTGTGTGACCTCTTTTGAATGATGAGGCACTTCCTGCTGGCTGTTGAACTCTTGCTGCTCCTCCTTTCTGATTGCTTTCTTCTTCAGCTGCAGAGTCTTGGCCCTCTTGGTCCAGAGCTTGAGGTTTTTCCTGCCTTCAGTTTTCACCTTGTCCTCTTCCTCCTTTTGCTGTACTTTGCTTCCATGTTTTTGTGACAATAGTGCAGATCTTCTGTGATTTTCCTCGTCATCTTCGATCACAAACGTCCTCTTTGTTGATTTGTTTTTGGAAGGAGCTGCCTTCTCACCAGACTCGTCTCCTGGAAAATAGGAAAAAATAAAAATCAGCATCTCTCCACTTTTTGTAATGAACTACGTCCTGCCAGCTGGCAACTTTCCCCCCATAATGCCAACTGTGCTTTATGAGAATTAACAGCATAAGTGAAATAATCAGATGACTTGGCTCAGGCTTGTTTTTGCAGATGTATTTGTGCTGGGAAGTTTTGATAAGGATCTTGATGTATGGATGATTTGCAGCTCAGCTCATTTGAATTTCAGGATATGAAAATACTTAATCAATTCAGTAAGTGTGCTGTCAGTATATTGGCTTTAGTCTCCCCTCAAAAGGAATGAAATTCATCATGTAGATTGAAGTACCTCCATCAATCAGCTGGTTGTGTGGCAGGTGCAGCTTTCATGCACTCGCCCTGTATAAGCTACACATCTTTAGTCAATGTTGTCTTTTTTAGTTTGATAAGATGTCCCTTATTTCTGAAGAAAAAATAAATCTGACATGAGTGGGTGCTTTAAATGTCAAGCTCTGAAACTGAGCGTGCACGTTTCTTGTCATCCTCCTTTTTGTCATCTGAATATCTAACAGACACAAATCAAAGACAGAATAATGAGCTTGCCTCTTTTATCCTTCGCCTCCATTTCCTCTTCTGATTTCTCCCCTCCTCTCTTCTTATCGTATTCCTCTCCCTCTTCCTCACTGTCCTCAGCCTCATCTTTCCCTTTCGCTTCCACCTCTTCAGCTTCACTGTCCTCCTGTGACTCTCCATCTTCCCTACTCTCATCCTTCTCTCCTCTTCCATTTTCTGTCCTCTTCTTCTGGGACAGAATGGATCTTTCACCAGGGCCTCCCAAAGCGTCCAGCATGGATCGATCTGAAAACAGAAAGGTTCAGATTTAATTCACTTTAAACAAACTGATTTCCCAGTCCTGTCACAAGATGCTCCATGTACAAAAAGAATATGGTTACTGCATAGTAACTGCCAGATTATGTCTTTTTGATTGATGGAGGGGTTTTGTGCTGTCACTTAGATTTTGATGCACTGTCTGCTTCCTATTTTGGGATTTACAGCAGAGTCTTGCAAAGCTAGGTGCACTATAATGCAGGAGGAACTCATGCAAATCCTCATTCGCTCCACAAAGCACATCAGCAAACTTGAAATTCAGCTCAGCACTCTTGCACTTCTCATGCCTTGCTGAAAACATAAAACTGGAAGTATTGCAAGTAGTGTAAATCCTGTTTGCAAAGTTGCATGAATCTGAGGTAATCACCAGCAGCATCTTCCGTAGCACGAGGAGCTTTTATTGTAGAGGTTGGTGCATCAGAGTCTCTCTGCTGCAGAACACCTTAAACAGAAAAGAAAACATGAAAAAGTTCCTTAAGCTGTTTGTCTTTTCCATCTTTTTTCATTTGCATGCATAAACATGCACATTCAGCACACAAACAAACAGGAGCTCTGAGTAACCGGTGACTCACCTTGAACAGCAATCTCCTGCAGCTCCTTCAAAAAGTTATGGTGACGAAGGATGGCGAGGAGCCTGTCATCTGCACAAAGAGAAAACACACACTTTGATGTGTGTGCTAGTATCTTATCCACACAATAAAAAAAATAAAGAACACATCAAAGGCAATACAATAATAACTCTGCTGGGGGTAAATACACTTCGAATATCCTTCAACTTTACCTTTTGAAAGGACTCAGTGATTCACTTCAGTGAATTCATCTGAGTTAATTACCCGTGAATTTACTGCTTTTAACACAAGAACACAATTCATCATGACCCCCCCTCCCAGTTAATTATGGCAGCAATGAGTGCTGGACTTTCTGCTGACCCACAAACAGCACTGCATACTGTTGGAAGCAGCAGTAGGTTGAGACTTCTACTGTACAACGCTGAGCTCGTTTTAAAATCTCCTTCTTTTCCATCAGTTTGTTGGTTTACTGTTTCCCTCTCCCACAGCGTCTGCTCTGATCTCTTAAAGTGTTCTGCTCAGATTGATTTTTTAATGGCAAGGACAGCAGCAAGGTAAAACAACAGCTATGTAACTGAATAGTCTCCTCTGAGCACCGGAGACCCTGATGTATATAATACTCTGCAGCAGGTTTTTATCCAACTGTGACTGCATCAATCCATTAACCTTCTGATGAGGCCATTGTGTACTGATGATGAAGCAGCAGTTTCCTGCAGTGTTAATTCTAGTTTCTGTTGGAGTTTGGCAGCCATGATAGTGATGAAACATAATGATGAGGAATTTGAGTTCAAATGAATCCTAAAAAATAGACCTACTGCATAAAGGCATTGCAAATTCTAGAAATACTGGAATTAACTTTAATATGCATATAATTATAAAACAATTTCTAAATGTTTACTGAATATAAATGTAACTGTCAATCTTCATGACAGAAAATCATAAAAAGTTAGAGTTAAAAGAAATCGAGTAGATAAAATAATTTATTTTTTATATTTTGGTTTTAAATTCTATTCAACAGTACTGTTGAGACAATAAAAAACATATGAATATGCAGTGGGGTACCTCAGGGATGTGTTCTTGGTACTGTTTCATGTTACATGTAATCGCGCTGGGTCACTTAAAAAAGAAATTCAGTATTTTGTTGTGTTCTACTATTGCTATGACGATGATACACAGCTTAGCTTGTTTTTAAAACTGTTTCACCAAAAATTTGAACCAGGCCAAAATATTTTTGCCACAAATATGATCTTAAAATAGTCACAGATCTAATGGTAGTTTATTTGCAGTTTCAACATGTTTTGTCTCTGACCATCAATCAGAAGTGAGATACTAGCTTTATTTTTACCTTAGAAATTAGAACCAAAGAACTTTCTCTGTTAGCTTTCAACAATTTAAAAGTGTCATTCACACTTTTATTTGTCATTACGCTTCAATTATTATAACTCAAAGTTTGCTCAAAATTCAACAACCAAAACTCTGTTTCATTCTCATGTACTTCCTGTTCTTATCCCTCTATGCTGCCATTAAGCCCCTCCTCCTTGTTGATAAAGCAAAAAATGATCATGTCAGTCAGAAAATGTTTAACTTCTAGAACATTAATGTCTGCTGATTGATGTTTTTCACTATCTTCTGAAAACATGAGGGACTGTCACTGAATTCTGTTTGCAAACTGTCCCGTGTTTAATACTACAGATTTAGGAGTCTTTATTTCATGTTTTTGTTCTATGATCTCATCAGTTTTTTACTTATTTTACCTATTCGTATTTTATTTGATGTAAAGTACCTTGTAACCTTAGTTTTAAAAATATGGTATCTAAATAAAAAATAAGTTTAGCTTAAATTATTTCTGAATAAAATGCTATTTTCTAAAGTTATTTTTCTTAATTTCCTCCCAGAGAAAAATAAACAGTAAAATAAAAGAGCAGATTTCTACTGTGAGACATCTCGACCTTGAAAATTTGTTAATAATTTAGCAAAATTATGAGAATTATTAGATAATATAACTATTTAATGCTTTTTTCCATTCCACCATTTTTCTTAAGCAAAGCTTGAAGTTATAATTATTCTGTGTGTTTCCTGCATCTCATTTCATGCTGCAGCTCGTTCATCTATTTTCTTTTCAGCATTTTAAAATTCACTGACGTTTTTTAGCTACAGCAGTTGAGTCTATTCTATGGTGCACGACAAGAATCTGATTATGTGTAAATATTAACACAAACATGAGATGATTGTGAATAGATAAAAATCGAATGAGGTTTATGTTTAAACTGCATCATTTGTATGTTTATAAAACCTTATGCTATATTTACATAAACTCACAGAAATGTGCATTTCATTTACCATTTTTATTGAATTTTTGGCATGTATGAACTTCATGTGTGTGTTTTCTTTGTGTTTACCTGTTTTCAGTGTGACCAAACACTCCTCACTGATGGGAACCAAGTGTGGCCTTGACAGCACGTCAGCCAGCGCCTCCACGATGCATTTCATCACCTGCCAACGTTTCAGAGCAAAACTCAACAACCTTTACTGTGATATTTAAAACTTAAACTAAATCAGAAAATTATATAAGTAACTTGCTTTAATAAGTTGAATAATTTCAGAGAAAAACTCATTATGATGCAGTTCCAGTCACAGTTCATTAAGCTTGTACAAGAAATATTCCTAAAATGAGATTATGTAACTCTTTAAAAATGAAGCCCTGACTTATTGAAATAAAACACCAGTTCAGCTTATTGCTTTTAATGTGTTATTTTGTTTAATAACTATTTATAGTTCACGTGCTGGATCTTAAAAAGTTTCACTCAGTCCCCTTTTTATTCCTTTCTTCTTTTTTTAATCTATGAAGCTAATTGGCCATGAAATGGATCCCGCGTCTCAAAATCCTGGAGGTCAAGGTTTTCCTCTGTATTTATTGATTTTAGTCAAACTACAACCCCCAGTGGAGAAGGTGAGTTAAACTGCAAGAGTTGTTTTAACAGATTGCCTTTTAAGTGAGACAAACTAAAAAAAAAACAATGATGTTTCGCAATATTTCTGGAATAATCATGTTAAAAGGACAACAAACCGAAAATCTTACCTGCACGTCCTCATTCTCCAGCTGACTCGAAGTCACTGGCAATGACAGAACTGCAAGAGAGAAAAGGATCTGGATTATTTTTCTGGTTTTAAATGAAACATGTTTCTTCTCGGTGTGTTTCAAAGACTGACGGGACTAAATGTGCCAAAGACGCGTTGGTCGCTGTCCTTGGTGCTGAACCTTTGCAGCCGCATCTGCAAACGCAGATTTTTTTCTAACTTCGATTTAAGATTTTTCTTTTTTGTTTTCTTACCGCAGTTCGAGAAAACAGCCAGAAGGAACAATCTTCTCCCGATCATGTTGGAAACGAGGTGAATTAAGCTCTCCAGGAATAAAACAAAACAGCGAAGCTTTTTTTCAGAATGTGAAATCAAACAAAAGGCTTGGATTTGATCTTCTTTGAGGTGAAGAGTCGGTGTTTTTTACAGACGCATTGTGGAGAAACTTGGTCGCCTTTCGGTATTTCTGGAGAGCTAAATTTTCTGCTGCATCAGAGAAGCTGGCAGCCTCCGTTCTCCCGGTCTCTACCGAGACTTCACCGCGACGGAGAGCTCTTTATAGAGCGGCAGTGGAAGGAGGAAGTGACATCATCCCGGGCCGAGGGGTTGTTATCGTTACTCATCATCATCACCCGGTTGTCAGGGCGTGTACAGGTGTTCAAGGCCTCAGGTGAGAGAGATCACTGACTTGTGTTTATATTTAGGGTGATCAAGGAGTTGCAACATTTAAGTAAGACTAGAATTTACATTCATGCCAAAGAGTCTGATCCCTAATGAAATACAGTTTATTTTAAAACAAACAGATCAGTTTTATAAATAATTTAAAGTCATACAAATTTAAACAAAGTTTCTTTACAACAAACATGCATTTCAGTACCACCCTGTGATATTTTTGGGAGGATTTGAACTTGAGATTCTCCAAATACTTCTCTTATTTTAAATACAGCAAATAAATAATTGTACTCTTTCCTGGACAGGCAGCCCCTGCAAATACTCACCCATCATCTTGTCTCAGAAATCTCCAAATTTCAACCCTGAAAAAATGTTTTTAACATCCACAAAGGAGGAAAATCAGCTTTAACAAGAGATGTATGAAACTTTTAGTTAAGAAGGGTTAAGAGGAGGATGAAGTGCACATTACATGCTGCAGAAACTTCACATGAAGAACATGACAAGACATTCCACTTCACGTTCATGTGCTACAAAATCATGTGCAGCCACTTTTCTGAGAGTTGACATGATCTGCTTGTGGATCTTTGAATATTCCCCCGTCCAGAATCAAAAAGGTTTGGAGGGATTTTAGAACGAGCAAGTCAAAGAAACAGATTGAATCAGTTTAAACTTCAGGGAATCTGAATTGTCAACATCTGCAACGCTTTTCTACAATATTTGCACTGTGAGGATGGACAGTTAAAAAAATGCATGACAGAAGTCCAAAAAATAATTCTGAGGAGAAATATATACTTTATTTTTATTGACATTTTTGCTCAGTAAATGATTAAAAAAATTTTGATGAATCACCATCAGTGACAAAAAATAATTCCTAAAACTTGTATGTTGTACTTGTAAGTGTAGAATATAAATAAAACATGACTTCATGCTGGGAAGTAACACTTTTTTTACTGTCCTTTAATAAATGGTTGTGTTTGATTAACACCTGATGGACAGACAATTATGGAATTTGATTTCAGTCACTGACCTTCATTTATATCAGACTCATCTTAGATTATCAGTCCTGGAGCGACACAGTAGATCATTTAATCATGTGTTGCATCACCCTTATCATAACCAAATATGATAGTATGTTTTCATTAAGTCTTTAAATAGAATGGAACAATCTCAAAATGTTTGCTGTCTTGTTCTTTTATGAGCGCTGACTCACACGTGTACGCAGGCCTATGATGCAACTCTTTGTTAAGGACACATTCAATAAAATAAATGACAAAGATGATTTCCAAAGTGTGTGTGTGTGGGGGGGGGGGTACACTGTAAATGTTCGTTACCTGATTCTTTGTTTGAAAAAATGGAAAAACCAACAAAATAGACATTTAAACGGAGGCCTCCTCCATTCAGGTTGTGTCTCAGTATCATGAGATGTTTACTTTGAGACATTCTCTCTATATAATTCTGCTCCAGTCTGAGTAGATTGTGTTTGTTTTTGTAGAAGTGAACGTCCCATTTCTGAAAGAAACATTGTAATCTGAGATGAACTAAATATAGTTTCCACCTGCTTTTGTAATGAGACAAATTCAAGCCAAAGTACATCATTATGTGAGTGTTTCCATTAAATAATGATAAAATACTGGTACAGATAAAAGTGACTCAGTTCACCATCCAGGATTTCATTGTTAGGTGACAGGCTGCTCTCTGTGGCGCTTCTGTTTTCTCTTGGTGAATAATTATTTAGGTTCTTTAGGACAGAGAAATAAAAGTGGGCCAGCAGCAGCCTGAAGATCTGACAAACAGACGCGTGAATAAATCGTCTGAGCTGTCTGGGATAAGAGGAATTATTCAAATCATTTTGCTGAGACGATCAAAGCTCTCTGCTGTGCTAATCTACGTTCAAGCTGTACAAGCTGTATTTTTATTTAACATGAAGTTCAATGTGACGAGGTTTCAGACATTTATCTGATTATCCAAAAAAATTCGACACTGATGATTGTATGAGGTCAATAAACAGGGAGAAAACATGTCAGTTGAAATACATTAGCAGAACCTGTAGAAAAGGTCCAAAGCTTGTTTTATTAAGAATTTATAAATTCCTCAATTACAATTTAAGACAGAATACTTTTTGCATTAAAATGTCTGAAATTTGCGTTAAGTAGTGACTTTCAGTCATGTAATAATAACATGTTTTTAAAAAGAAAATAAAGTTAAATAAATAAAAAATAAGCAACAGTCATGTGGAGAAAGAGCAGCAGGAAGGTGTACGTCTGTGATGAAGCCCTGGAGGAAGTCTTACACTCAGCTGATCTGGTCACAATCGGCCGGGTGTAGATATACGGATGTTCCTGCAGACGACACACAGAGTTAATGATCACATGCAGGGAATTTCAGTTTACTGTCACACCAACTATCTCTCAAACTACAAAGGAAACGTAGTAAGCTGTAAATCAGGACACATTTCCATTATTATACTGATGATATTTATCAATAAAGTCTGATGAATCCACTCAGTAAATTGATTATGAGCATGTCTTAGATATAAAAACATGGATGATGTTAAATATTAGAACGTTTTAAATGTTTAGAATTTGAATTAGAATTTGGATCTATTGAAGTGATCTGGACTTGTTGACTCAGGGAGAGAGCTTCAACATTACATGTTTTAAAGAGGTCATTTCATACAAATTTGAGGACTTTGTGGTTATTTCTTAAGTATTAACCAGTAATATGAAACATTTTATATCTAAAAAACATCAAGTAACACTTATTAACAGACCTTTCAATCTGTCTGCGTTAAAATTCGGGTGGTTCCGTCTCCTTCAGTCAGGCCTCGAGCAGCAACTCGTTCATATTCATTATTTGAATTTGCTGGACTCTGATTGGCTAACAAACTAGCCTATGAGAGCAAGGTATACCGTTTCCTGCCCTGCTGCGCATTGCTACATTATGCTAACAGCTTTTAGCTAGCAGCATGCTAGGCGTTATGCTAACAGCTTTTAGCCAGCAGCATGCTAGGCGTTATGCTAACAGCTTTTAGCCAGCAGCATGCTAGGTGTGGTTTCAACTGCAGGAGCTGATAAATACTAACGAACAAAGGAGTTGTGATGAAACAGATACAGACCGTTAGAACTCGGGAGAACTCGGGTTTTATCACCACCTGCGTAGTTTGAGAGATTAAAACTGAAAGAGAAGTTGTTGACCTGTTTTCACCCACTATGAAGGTAAGAACACCTGTGGAGCTAAAATATTCAACAGAAACCTCAGAAACACTGTTTTTAATGGAAGGGACTATTTAAATCAACCGGTTCTATAAGTAAACTGAATTGTACTGATTTGATCCCGACGAGAACTGAATACACAAACTCTTTTCCCACACAGTCTATAGACAAAATCCTCCATCTTTTTTACAGAATCTACGTACAGTATGTTCTCAATGTTAAAACCTCTAACGTGAATAAAGATCTGGAGAGCTGTCATGAGGTCTGGTAACACTTAAAGCAGGAAAACAAACATTTAATGTGACTCAGATTTCAATTTAACGCCACTGAACATTTCTAAAACGTCAGTTTCTTAGAAACTACAGACCTGGATGTTAAAGTTACATTTTATCCAGGTGATAATGAAATCCTCTGGGATCCTTTTGTTCTGCTGTAACAGCTCAGCACTGTCATAAAGAGACTTACTACAGGTGGACAGATGAGACTGATGGGTTGAGTGAAACTCCTCACATCCGTCTTTCTTCCCACAGGCTGAAACTGTGAGCAGAGAAATAAGAAATCAATACTTGCTGTGTTGCTATTATTCTATTATATTCAGTCTTTTATGAGAGTAGATGTTACGTCATATTTCTATCTTTTATAAATTCTTCTCAATAGCTTGTTAACCTCTCGCCTTCTGTGCTTTTGCTTTTAGATTTAGGAATGTAAGTCTTTGTTCACCATGTTGTTCCACAGTGCTTTGGCCATCTGCTCGTGTCCCTTCACAGTGAAGTGGAAACAGTCATGAGAGAAGAAGGTCGTATCAATTTTACCATTCTGTTCAGAGAAACAAAACATACCGTTTTTTAGATCAAGTAATACGATTTTAAGTGGAAACATATTTTGGGGGAATTTTAACTCAAAGAAGGTCAAATTAGAAGTAATAACTGATTAAATTGCCAACATGCAAAGTTCCATAGAGAGTTCACCCTCTGAAAGTGATGAAACCACATTGATATTTGGTCTTTGCAGTAGATTACCGGTAGGCGTGGAGGATCTGCGTGTTTCAGAAAAGGCTGAAGAACGACAGCAAAGTCCTCCTTGAAGAAACGATCAGTGTGCACCAGCTCCTCGAGTCTTTTCTGCAGATACAAGTTCATCATTTATTCTCTCGTTTTCCTGACCTCAAACACAAGATTATACCCACGTTCTCTAGAGAAAGTTGTGATCCTTAAAGAGGCCATTTCATACACATTTCATGACTTTGTGGTTATTTCTTAAGTATTAACCAGTAATATGAAACATTTTATATCTAAAAAACATCAGGAAACACTGATTAACAGACCTTTCAATCTGTCTGCGTTAAAATTAGAGTTGTTCCGGCTCCTTCCGTCAGGCTTTGGCAGCAGCTCGTTCATATTCATTATTCGAATTTTCTGGACTCTGATTGGCTAACAAACTAGCCTATGGGAGCAAGGCATACTGTTTCCTGCCTCGCTGTGCATGGCAACGTCAGACGTCGTGTCTTTCTGTTTGCTACGTCTTATGCTAACAGCTTTTAGCTAGCAGCATGCTAGGTGTGGTTTCAACTGCAGGAGCTGATGAATACTAACGAACAAAGGAGTTGTGATGAAACAGATACAGGCCGTTAGAACTCTGGAGAACTCTGGTTTTATCACCACCTGCGTAGTTTGAGAGATTAAAGCTGAAAGAGAAGTTGTTAATCTGTTTTCACCCACTATGAAGGTAAGAACACCTGTGGAGCTAAAATATTTAACAGAAACCTCAGAACAACTGTTTTAATGGAAGGAACTCTTTAAGTTAAATTATGAAACCAATTTTGTTGCATTATTGTCTTGAAATTAAAATAGAATAATAGAACACATTGACACAATTTAAAAACAACTGGAGGAACATTTAGCTAATTCTACGTAGATGCAGCAGTACAGGAGACTGTACAGTATTAAACATTGAAGGAAAGAAACAGCACCTGATACTCCAGATTTACCTCCACCAGCTCCTTCAGTTCAGGAGAATTGGACTGTGGCTCGATCAGGCAAGAGCAATGAGACCTCGAAGAGGTAAAACAAAAAAATCATTTTAAAAATGCCTGAAACATCAGATAAATACATGGTATGAATGTTTGTGCAGAGGAAAGGAGAACATAACATGTCAATGTTAAATAATAAACTTTTACACTGACTAAATCAACTCACCTCTTGACGAGGCATCCGGTAGTCGGCTTCTCAACCTCCCTCAGAGTCTGCATGGGCATGATCAGAACCACATTGACAATCATACGGGGAACCTGAAGTACAGCATGGAGACTTGAGCTCTAGTTAACGCCACTGTTACATACACAGGATCTCTTTCTTCTTATTATTTTTCTTTACCTCATTCTTAAGCATTTCCAGAGAGACATTTATATGGTGCATAAAGTTATCTGCTGAAAAAAGAGACTAAAAACACAAAGATTCATCATCAGACTGGAGAAAAAGGTTTTCTTTAGGATAAACTTTAGAGAACACTCACCTTGTTTTTGCAATAATTACAGATGTCATTCATGCCAATAAGAATAGTCAGAAGCTTCCAGTCCTCCTTGAAGTTCAGACCCTGCAGTAACACAAACATCTGGGTTCAGGGTCCAAATCAAAAGCAGTTGGTTGTAATGTTTCCAATTTAGTGAGCCATCTCTGTACCTCATAACCTCTCAGTGTGTCAATCAAATGTTGTGTTTGCCTTGGGAGGTTGCTAAAAAATAATATATTAAAAGTTTTAGTTACAAAATAAACAAACAAAGTCACAGTTTTTTATTTTTTATGGTTGCTACAATGAACTGTTTGCATATTTACTACAGACAGCTGATTACAATCCAGAAGTTGGTACAAAAAAACCCAAACACCCCCTAGTGGCTGGTTGCAGAATAAGCGCTGTCCAGTCCATGAGACACTGTCCAGACTCTAAATAAATAAAAATACACCTCTGATGTTTTAAAGCTGCTGACTCAGATTGATTCCTATAATTCTACAAGTTCTGTTGTATTGTGCAACATGTTCTGCGGTGTGTTCTGATTAAAAGAAAACATAAATTATCAGACACGAAAGAAACATAAACAAAGAAAAAATAGTGATAGACACAGTGTGAAGATAGAAAGTAGAATATAATAAACAACAAAGCTATAAGAGACTGAAACATCTAACCGTATTAATACGACAGAGATCAGAGACAGAAAGAGAAGAACAGCAAAGCCAGAACAGGCACATGGTGAAGGACGATCTGACTGCTAATTTATTTTAAATGTGACCAATAAAAGTTTCACTCTTCACCAGTTTCAAGCAGCATTTATTTACCCACATGGAACATGGACTCTGTCATGTTATTACCATGCGTGTATACATTATTGTGTCATCTGCAATCATTTGAATCTAGTTATATGGACACACTGATGAAAGAGCAACAGACCCAGAATAGCTCCTTATGGGACGCCAGTAGTCAAATGGGACGTGATTGACAGTTGTTTATTCTGATGGACTGTCAATGGATTTGAGCCAGTATGCACCAGATCATCCTCCAACCCCCCACCCCACCCCGGGTCTGTCAAATGGATTTGGATTTATTTATTTTTTAAATTTCGTAATAAAAATGACTACAACTGGAAAGTCGCATATAAGACGTCACGACAGAATCTCCCGAGTCTCACCGCTGCCTTTTCCCTCGTTTTTACGTGACAATGCCGGTGTGTTTTATACCTGGACGTCACCACAAAACTAGTCGTTTAATGCTCCTTCCTTCATCCTGATAGAAGGAGGTGAAGCTAAACTCACCGCCATTGTTCTTATTCTGATTTTTTATTTATTTATTTATTTGTTTATTTATTTATTAAGGAAAGTGCAATGTACAAAACATGCAATATATAAAATTGCATTTCAAAAGTTGTAGAGTTGGAATGTAAACAATAATTACATTACAAAGTCCAGTGTAACAATAGATCACTTGGAACAAAAAGAGAGAAAGTAGGAAATAAATAAAAAAATTAAAAAAAGAAGAATATAGGACAGATGGAAAAAAAGAGGGGGTAAAGAAAAATGCCATATTGTAACACTAGACGGGGAGTCACAGTTCAAAAAGATTATATGCAGAACAAATGTTAATAATTTTTATTGCCTTTTGTTTCTAAAAAAATGTAATTGAAAGAATGTATAGTTTTAAGCCATTATGAAAAACAACGAAACAAGGCTTTTTTCCAGAGTATTTACATGAGTGGATGTGATATTTTGAGAGCCCTATTCTGATTCTTCTTCTCCTTCTGAGTGGTGGTGAGACATGTGGTTGTAGTCTACTACGTGTCTTCACACAAAATATAAAATAACTTTTATCGCTTCATTCACTTCCATTCATTATTTTTTTGTCCAGGGGACTCATGGACCGGAAGTAGAAGGGCGTGACCTAGGCTCCCCATAGACTCGCAACCTGTCCAGGTGTAACCCCGCCTCCTGCCCAATGACAGCTTGAGATAGACATCAGTTCCCTGCGATAGATAACGACTGACTGACTCTGAGCAGAACCACACCTCTAGTGCGCAGACACCCAAAACTACAACATGGCTGCACCTATAAAAAGATACTGTAGCTTTAATGTTCAACAATAGAAGGAGGCGGAGATATTTGTTCCATCTTCATACTAATTCTATGGTTGTGACCTGAGGCCTGTAAGAAAACTAGGTTTTATTCAGGTTGACAAGACAAAAAATGAAAATCACATTTCAGATTCAGAAATAAATGGTCTCATTAAATCTCTATTACTGCAGGTTGTTTCAGAGTCGAGGACTTACAAGGTTTTTTCTCCAGTCACAGCCAAGTTAAAGCCCGTGTCATTTAAATGAGTCGCCATCCCATAAACAGTCTTTCCAGGAGAAGCACCAAGAAGACTGGGGTTGAATAATTTGAGGATATCTGAAATACACAACGATAAATGGGTAAAGACATTGTAGCAAGTTTGAACTTAATATAATAATATAATGTTTAAGAAAATCTTACTGGGCAAAGTTACGACATCTTGAAAAGTCCCGTAGCCGCCGATACTTCAAGTGATGACAAAAAACACCATCAGTAAAGACGTTTGCATGTAATTCTTCTTTTAAGAAAAAAGATCTTTAACATTTATATAAATAGAGGATATTTTACCTCCAACAAAACATGTTTAACCCAAATGTATAATATGTGATATACATATATTTAAGACCTCTATTCCCCCCAATAACCTGCTGTAATGCATGTCTGCAGCTCAAAGGAGGAGAATTTAAATACTACAAGTGGGAAGAGTCATTTTTTTTATCAAAATTATGTAATTACATAACAGGATATAAGATATGGTCATATGATTTCCAAACTTTTACTTTTCTAATAAACAGTTAGACTAAAATTAGGATTTTCTGATTATGTCATGCATCCAGGTTTAAAAATAACGTATTATTTGACTTATTTGAAAAGATTTCTGATTGATCTCACCTCCATGACACATGACGATACTCTATAATGATCCCAAGCAGAGAGGTTGCGTTAGCGCCTGAAGCAGTCTACAGGGAAAAGACAATATCTGATTGTTATTAATCTCATTGTTTTACCTCTGGTCTTATTTCTAATGTAACTACTCCTTTTCATTGAAATATGAAGTTATTATAATTCAGTTCATTTAGACACAGTTTATGGATATTTGCAAAGCAATAGTGTAACATAATCTAGACGTTTCGGATGATAAATGATGCAGAGAGACAATAAATGAATAATAAACACCTACTGTCAAAGAATCCCCCAGAGCTGCGACGACTTTAATATCTGCTGCCTTCACAAATTCAACTAAACCAAATAGAAACACAAACTGAAAGTCAGTGGCATCCAGACAAGCTCCTGTAATCGTATGTTAGATCTGATTATCTGTGGTATCTGAGACGGATCTGGACAGACCTGAAGAGGGGACAGAAGGAGAAGGGCTCATGTCTGGACACTGGAACACGGGATGCTTGGAGTCCTCAGGGTTCTCCGGATCCTTCTGAACATAATGTGAACATAAAAGCAACAAATGTGTTGCATTAAAAGCCCAATTTTCCTGCATGTTCCTGAACTGTATCACTAGTCTTGCTGTATGTTTTTAACATGTTCACCATCATGCTTCCTCTGCACATGATCAGAACTCCTACTGGGGAGGAAATAAAGAGGTTAGGGTCATCGGCTCACTCCATCAGAGACAGTTTGCACTTGTCTGAACAGCACAGCAATAAAAGCTCCTCCTCAGACTTACACAGCGATGACACACAAACACAGTTTGGAGTTTTCCAATCGTTCGTTGAGTAGACTCACATCAACACCAGCTTCATGAGATGTTTTATCAACTTATGAGACACTTTTTCTAAATCTTAAGAATCAAACAGCTTCTTCACAGAGTAACGTCAGTCTGAGCACTTTTAAACATAAAAGACTAAACACAGGATTTATGATTATTTTTAATAGCTATAAAACGGTACCTTATCATGAGGCTCCATGTTACTGTGCTGTGTTCCCTCCAACCAGTCATTTCCTTTAAGAGAGGGATTTATTCCATCTTTACATGCCTTAAAAACACCTACAGTACATATTATTTTTAAATAAATAAAAGAAACTTTTTTAATCCTGTAATCCACACAGCAGCTTATTTCTACTTAATAATAATAAAATAGATTAATTTCTAAAACCACCTTTTGTAAAAATGAATAAAGGCTCGCTGCCCCGCGTGATCTCATTCCAGCACTTACCGTTAACAGAGCAGGATACAAGCATACATGTTGCCATGGCGATCCAAAGCCCCTCCATAGTAGTGAGTGGACCAGACAAACCCTTCTACAGACTGCACACAGTGATGCTTGGTTCAAACAGCTGTCATTTAGTCTCAAACTCTTTCCAGTTTAAAGCTGATTGACAGCCAGCAGGTCCAATGGGAGCCTCCCAGATTATTTATCAACATGTACCATTTACATTATGTCCCGTTTTTCAAGTTATCACAGTGATTCATTCAATGTTCAGTCATAACGTTTATCAGCATTTGATTATTTTAAAAACTTTACTCTAAGAATCTCAGCGATTCTACCAGATGTTCAAAACAACCGTTAAATATTTATCTAATGATAAACTTGTTTTTGTGATTGTAAAATGCAGTTAGTTCAGCCTTGATTGGTGCTAGTTAGATCTTATTGTCTTAAACAAAAGCAAGAACACCATGAAAAGCTTCTTATCATCCTGCAGATAAATCTTTACTGTCCATCCGGAACAGGAAGTCCGTGCAAACGTACAGAAACTAGACTCATAACACAAACTGCAACAGAATAAATGAGTTTTGGGTGATTAAATGTCACAGAGAGGAAAATCCAAGATTCAGATTCTGTTCAGCTGAACGGCCTGAATTTGTTTGTCCATGTTGGAAGAATGAGCTGCAGCCATCTGAGCTGTGGGAAGACCTCCAATTCAAACTTTTGATGAGGGGGTGGAAACTCTCACTGCAGCTGAAGCTGTGTGTCCCTTCCACAAGAAAGAGACATCAAGCAAACAAACAAACACTCGTCCACTTGTTGTCTTTAACAGTTTGATGTCTTAGATGAAACACTAAGATACAGAACTGCAACTTGAATCCTATTTTTAAAAGTTGTGTAATCTGATTTCTTCTTTATTAAAAAGAGATTTTTTTCATTAATTTTTTAACAACTCTTATTTTAACACTCTGCAACAAACCTTCTATTTGACAGCAAATTGATTTTAAATATTACAGCACAGCAGCTGAAACTGAGCAGCTCGGTGAAGATACTCAACTGAGCAAATCTGTAAAAAAAAAAAAAAGTAGTTACGCAAAAATTATTCACCCATGAAAAATGTGCCTTCAAACAATGAGAAAACTTTCTACGCCAACAAGGTCGGAACTAGACATTAAAAAAAAAAAAGACTTTCATTTGCATTTTTATAACTTTGAACGTAAGTAAAGGTTGCAGTTAAATATAACTGAAGCTGATCAACTCAGTATAAATGTCCCCAAAACACAAATCAACATGAGGAAGTATGAGATGAAATTAAATCAGATTCCATCCTTCAAACCAGTCGGCTGGAAAACACCTTGAATCTGGCAACCGGGAGATTATTTTCATGGTGAAGACACAAGTGCTTCTGACAGAGTCCTGAGTTCCAGACTAATAAGTCCCAAGCCTGACTTGTCCTCGCAGCACAGGTTGTTCAGTAAAACCATCAAAATGTCTTTGTTTCATCGCCTTTGAAATCAAGAGAAGGAGCTGTGAGACTGAACAGTTCAGCAGAGTGAGACATGCTCAGAGTAGCAGGTGTAGCAGCTGCTTGGTGCTGCTACAGTCACCAGTCTGTTGGTTAGTGCGCTCACTGCTGCTGCTCCTCTTCCTCCTGAGCCGGAACCCGGTCCGGTGTTTCCTCCTCAGCCTGAGGCTCCTCCTGAGCTGGTCTGGGAGGGGGAGGTGGCGGTGGAGGTGGAGCCTGCGCGGGAAGGCGAGGTGGCACTATGATTTGGTGTTGGCGCTGGCGGTAGGCGATGACGGTGCCTAGCAGCAGGGCGATGACAGTCATGAGGTAGAGGTCCCACTCTGGACCCAGAAGCTGGTCGAGATCCACCTGCACAATCGTCTCCTTCAGCTTGCAGGAGTCAAAACCACAACGGGAGAGCGTTAAAAACCAAATAAGACATGTGGTTAATAATAATGTCTCTAATAAAATCAGTCATAAAACAAGATACTGTAGCTTAAAGGAACATTTCAGCCACTTTGAAGTGTGTTTCTGTACACAGCTTCCTGACAGCACTGACGAGCTAACAGCTAGTCTGAATGCAGTAAAAACTAAAGTTAATTACAACAAACTTTTCTTTTCTGTTATTTCAACAGAAATATTAAGACACTCCTGCCAGGTGTGAACATGAATAATATCTAGACATTTTGAAGGTAACATGGAGGTTGAAGTTAAAAGAAACTGTCTAACATGCTGTCGGCAGTCCAGGATTTAAGCCCCGCCCACCACCATGCAAACATTGTCTCATCTTATAAATAACAACACCTCCTGACATGTTTACCAAGCGTCGACTAATATGGATTTATGTCATTTGTTTTTACATAGCGAATGTGTAAATGTTCTTAAACATTCAGTAGTAATTAGTTATTTGAGGCTAAATAAACACCATACCTGTGTGCAGGTGAGTAGGCGGGACTGGATATTTTTTGGCTTTGCTTTTCAACATCTGCAGTAGGTGAAGATGTTAAGTCTAGATTTTTTTCACACCTACGTGACCCCTGGATGCACCGGAGGTGTTCCATTTTACTGCTGCCATTTTCACTTCAAAATGTCTGAAATATTCCTTTAAGAATTTACAAAGACGTCCTTACATTCAGGTCTTGCAGGTACTGTAGAGTGTAAATCAGACCGAGCTTGCACAGAGCCAAGAAAACTGGCACCTGAGCATCAGGACTGGCTTCAGCTGCCATGTCGTAGAAGCGCTTGGCTAGATGGATGTCCTGCAGGAAGCAGATATTAAACATGTATATTTACACATCGATACATGAAGGTACCTAAAGTTTAATCCAACCTGTTTGATACCCAGGCCTTTCTCATGCATGTAGCCCAAGTTAAACATGGCCTGGGCTCCATTCTGCTGCTCTGATGCCAGTCTGTAGTGAATGACAGCCGTCTCGTAGTCCACATCTGTCCCATAGCCGTAGAAGTGATAGTCTCCTAGTTTTATCCTCGCCACAGTGTAACCTGGAACCAACAGCTGCATGTGTGAGTTTTAAGAGTCACAGTGATAAACATTAATATGATCCTGTTGATGTTAGAGATGTAACAGGAGTGTTTCTCTAATTACATACAATACAACTATATTACATCTATTTATTTATTTATTTATTTATTATTAACTTAAACTGTTTCTCTTTCCATAAAACATTACGATTGGCTCAAATCCATCTGTGTTTGTCTCCCTGTCCTCTCAGACTCCAGTGGGTCCAGTAGAACTCATCCTGGTTCTGATTCTGCTGGAGGTTTCTTCCTGTCCTCTCAGACCCCAGTGGGTCCAGTAGAACTCATCCTGGTTCTGATTCTGCTGGAGGTTTCTTCCTGTCCTCTCAGACCCCAGTGGATCCAGTAGAACTCATCCTGGTTCTGGTTCTGATGGAGGTACTTCCTGTCCTCTCAGACCCCAGTGGGTCCAGTAGAACTCATCCTGGTTCTGGTTCTGCTGGAGGTACTTCCTGTCCTCTCAGACCCCAGTGGGTCCAGTAGAACTCATCCTGGTTCTGGTTCTGCTGGAGGTTTCTTCCTGTCCTCTCAGACCCCAGCGGGTCCAGTAGAACTCATCCTGGTTCTGCTGGAGGTTTCTTCCTGTCCTCTCAGACCCCAGCGGGTCCAGTAGAACTCATCCTGGTTCTGGTTCTGCTGGAGGTACTTCCTGTCCTCTCAGACCCCAGCGGGTCCAGTAGAACTCATCCTGGTTCTGGTTCTGATGGAGGTTTCTTCCTGTCCTCTCAGACCCCAGCGGGTCCAGTAGAACTCATCCTGGTTCTGCTGGAGGTTTCTTCCTGTCCTCTCAGACCCCAGCGGGTCCAGTAGAACTCATCCTGGTTCTGGTTCTGATGGAGGTTTCTTCCTGTCCTCTCAGACCCCAGCGGGTCCAGTAGAACTCATCCTGGTTCTGGTTCTGATGGAGGTACTTCCTGTCCTCTCAGACCCCAGCGGGTCCAGTAGAACTCATCTGGTTCTGGTTCTGCTGGAGGTACTTCCTGTCCTCTCAGACCCCAGCGGGTCCAGTAGAACTCATCTTGGTTCTGGTTCTGATGGAGGTACTTCCTGTCCTCTCAGACCCTAGTGGGTCCAGTAGAACTCATCCTGGTTCTGGTTCTGCTGGAGGTTTCTTCCTGTCCTCTCAGACCCCAGCGGGTCCAGTAGAACTCATCCTGGTTCTGGTTCTGATGGAGGTACTTCCTGTCCTCTCAGACCCCAGCGGGTCCAGTAGAACTCATCTTGGTTCTGGTTCTGATGGAGGTACTTCCTGTCCTCTCAGACCCCAGCGGGTCCAGTAGAACTCATCCTGGTTCTGATGGAGGTACTTCCTGTCCTCTCAGACCCTAGTGGGTCCAGTAGAACTCATCCTGGTTCTGGTTCTGCTGGAGGTTTCTTCCTGTCCTCTCAGACCCCAGCGGGTCCAGTAGAACTCATCCTGGTTCTGATTCTGATGGAGGTACTTCCTGTCCTCTCAGACCCCAGCGGGTCCAGTAGAACTCATCTTGGTTCTGGTTCTGATGGAGGTACTTCCTGTCCTCTCAGACCCTAGTGGGTCCAGTAGAACTCATCCTGGTTCTGGTTCTGCTGGAGGTACTTCCTGTCCTCTCAGACCCCAGTGGGTCCAGTAGAACTCATCCTGGTTCTGATTCTGCTGGAGGTACTTCCTGTCCTCTCAGACCCCAGCGGGTCCAGTAGAACTCATCCTGGTTCTGGTTCTGGTTCTGATGGAGGTACTTCCTGTCCTCTCAGACCCCAGCGGGTCCAGTAGAACTCATCCTGGTTCTGGTTCTGATGGAGATTTCTTCCTGTCCTCTCAGACCCCAGCGGGTCCAGTAGAACTCATCCTGGTTCTGGTTCTGCTGGAGGTACTTCCTGTCCTCTCAGACCCCAGCGGGTCCAGTAGAACTCATCCTGGTTCTGGTTCTGCTGGAGGTACTTCCTGTCCTCTCAGACCCCAGCGGGTCCAGTAGAACTCATCCTGGTTCTGGTTCTGCTGGAGGTACTTCCTGTCCCCCCCAGACCCCAGTGGGTCCAGTAGAACTCATCCTGGTTCTGGTTCTGATAGAGGTACTTCCTGTCCTCTCAGACCCCAGTGGGTCCAGTAGAACTCATCTTGGTTCTGGTTCTGATGGAGGTTTCTTCCTGTCCTCTCAGACCCCAGTGGGTCCAGTAGAACTCATCCTGGTTCTGATTCTGCTGGAGGTTTCTTCCTGTCCTCTCAGACCCTAGTGGGTCCAGTAGAACTCATCCTGGTCCTGGTTCTGATGGAGGTTTCTTCCTGTCCTCTCAGACCCCAGCGGGTCCAGTAGAACTCATCCTGGTTCTGATGGAGGTTTCTTCCTGTCCTTTCAGACCCCAGCGGGTCCAGTAGAACTCATCCTGGTTCTGGTTCTGATGGAGATTTCTTCCTGTCCTCTCAGACCCCAGCGGGTCCAGTAGAACTCATCCTGGTTCTGGTTCTGATGGAGGTTTCTTCCTGTCCTCTCAGACCCCAGCGGGTCCAGTAGAACTCATCTTGGTTCTGGTTCTGCTGGAGGTACTTCCTGTCCTCTCAGACCCCAGCGGGTCCAGTAGAACTCATCCTGGTTCTGGTTCTGCTGGAGGTACTTCCTGTCCTCTCAGACCCCAGCGGGTCCAGTAGAACTCATCCTGGTTCTGGTTCTGCTGGAGGTACTTCCTGTCCTCTCAGACCCCAGCGGGTCCAGTAGAACTCATCCTGGTTCTGGTTCTGCTGGAGGTTTCTTCCTGTCCTCTCAGACCCCAGCGGGTCCAGTAGAACTCATCCTGGTTCTGGTTCTGCTGGAGGTACTTCCTGTCCTCTCAGACCCCAGCGGGTCCAGTAGAACTCATCCTGGTTCTGGTTCTGCTGGAGGTACTTCCTGTCCTCTCAGACCCCAGCGGGTCCAGTAGAACTCATCCTGGTTCTGATGGAGGTACTTCCTGTCCTCTCAGACCCCAGTGGGTCCAGTAGAACTCATCTTGGTTCTGGTTCTGATGGAGGTACTTCCTGTCCTCTCAGACCCTAGTGGGTCCAGTAGAACTCATCCTGGTTCTGGTTCTGCTGGAGGTTTCTTCCTGTCCTCTCAGACCCCAGCGGGTCCAGTAGAACTCATCCTGGTTCTGCTGGAGGTTTCTTCCTGTCCTCTCAGACCCCAGCGGGTCCAGTAGAACTCATCCTGGTTCTGGTTCTGCTGGAGGTACTTCCTGTCCTCTCAGACCCCAGCGGGTCCAGTAGAACTCATCCTGGTTCTGGTTCTGCTGGGGGTAATTTCTGTCCTCTCAGACCCCAGCGGGTCCAGTAGAACTCATCCTGGTTCTGGTTCTGCTGGAGGTACTTCCTGTCCTCTCAGACCCCAGCGGGTCCAGTAGAACTCATCCTGGTTCTGGTTCTGATGGAGGTACTTCCTGTCCTCTCAGACCCTAGTGGGTCCAGTAGAACTCATCCTGGTTCTGGTTCCTTCAAGCAGCTCCAGACATGGTTTTGAAGGCTGTAGCACAGTCAGTTTCTTGGGTGATAAATTTGGTGGTCAAGAAAAGTTTAATATTTCCATAGCAACCACAACTGCAGCTAAAGTGTGAGAATAAACTAACACTACAGTCAGAACATTAATACTTGATGGCAGCTGCTACAAACAACCACAACCTTTTCACTGTGTCTAGTTTTCTATATTGTTTGTTCTAATCTGATTACACCTGATCTGATTACACCTGATCTGATTACACCTGATCTGATTACACCTGAGCTCCAACTGCTCACATCAATCAGGAGGGTGCATTTTGATTTCTGTCATGTTAATAGAATTCTGTCAGGAATGAAAGTCAACATGTGGACAAATAGATTCTGCAGACACTGAAATGGGCAGAACTCACCTTGTGCTGCAGCTCTAGTCCAGTGGAGTAAAGCACACGGGTAAGTCTCATTTTCATTGAAGATTTTTGCCCCCTCTGCTTGATTAAAAAACATAAAGACAAAACGATTTCAACTGGCTGCTCAGTTCCATCTTTGTGCTGGTAAAATGATGTTTTATGTTACTTTGGTCCAAGATGAAGGCTACGTTGCTCTGAGCTACTTCATAGCCCTGTTCAGACAGCAACAGGTACTGAACCAGCGCAGCATCTGTCTCGCCCTCCTTGAAGCTGCCGTAGGCCGTCATCAGACGTTCTGACCAGCGACCACGCTCGCACACGTTCTTAAAAAGCTGCAATCAAGACACACACAACACAACAACAATAAGAAGACAGCAGTGTTTTGCATAGGTCTGTATTATATATTATATATTATATATGGCTGGTCCCTGATCAGGATGTGTTCAGAGAAACTGTTTCAGATCACATTGTTATCTGTAGTGAGAGCAGGTGGAGGTATGAGCTGCAGCAAGACAAGAGTCCATGAGAGGGACACAAGTGGGACAGTGAGACTACAGGGAGGAGACAAAGAAGGTGGAGGACATCAAGTCCAAAACAACAGAGTGTCTGAAAAAGAGAAGAAGAAACATGAACATGCAGGTTGGAACGTGTCAGGAGTGATGTGGGACAAAAGAGTCTCAGCAAGAATGAAAGGACAGGTGGACAAGACGGTGGTGAGACCAGCCATGTTGTCTGGTTTGGAGATGGTCCCACTGAGGAAGGGACAAGAGACACTGCCAGAGGGACGACACACATTAGATGTTCTGGAGATAAAGTCAGAGAGACCAGACTGAGATGGTTTGGACATGTCCAGAGGAGGGACAGCGGGTTTATTAGGAAAAGGATGCCGAGGTGGGAACTGCCAGGCAGGAGGTCTAGAATCAGACCAAAGAGGAGACACATGGATGTAGTGAAGGAGGACATGAGAGAAGAAGATGCAGAGGACAGATGGAGACAGATGGAGACGGATGGAGACAGATGACTGAAGGTAGCAGCCCAAAAGAAATGAAGACGTGAGAAACAGTTTGTTATTAACTACAAAATGCTGCTGCACGATTTTTAACTGGCACAAGGAAACGAGAGCGTCCCTTCACTGGCTTCCCTCATTTGCGGATCCATTTTAAGGTTCTTTTATTTGTTTTTAAGTCTCTTAACGGTCTTGCCCCTTTTTACCTGTCTGAGCTGCTCTGTCCGTACACGCCTCCTCGTGCTCTCCGATCAGCTGATCAGCTGCTTTTAACCGTCCCGAAGACATTTTATAAGTCCAGAGGACACAGAGCCTTTTCAGTTTTAGGTCTGAAAATTTGGAATGAGCTCCCCCTAAATATTAGACAGGCTCCCTCTCTTGCTGTTTTTAAAACCCGGTTAAAAACTCATTTTTACTCTTTGGCTTTTAATCAGTAATGAGTTGCCATCTGTGTCTTAATGTCTTTTATTTTCCTTGTCTGTTTTATATCTGCTCTGTTTTTAACTTGTGTGGTGTCCCTGTATTGTACAGCACTTTGGTCAGCTGTTGTTGTTTTTAAAGTGCTCTATAAATAAAATGGTACGGTAACATTCAAACATAATCTGATGGAACTTTTTGTACGTGGATTAGTGGAATATTAGAAGAAAATATGAATAATTAGCTTTGATTTGAGTTTTTCATTGGCACACCCACCTCTAATAAAGAACCAGGTGAATCTTTTCTCAGACAGAGAATCAGCAGCTCCACAGTAACTTACCTCCACCGCAGTGTGGCAGGAGCGCATCACACCGGTACCAGTAGCGTGCATCTGGGCCAAGTTATAGAACGCCAGGATATGACCGGCCTGAGAGGCCAAGTTGAAGAATTTAAGAGCCTGTTTATAATCCCGCTTTACACCAATTCCATCTGAGGAATAACAGGAAGAAAAGATCTTTGAATTACACACAGACTGAGAGGATGTGAGGAATGTGATGAGATGAACAAGCAACAATCATTTCACATCCTTCACTCAGCACTCACTGTAATACATGGTCCCCAGCTGGAGCTGTCCGTCCACCCAGCCCTGCTCTGCTGCCTTCTGGAAGTACTTGAGAGCCAACTCATAGTTCTGAAAACAAAGCAGAAATATATGAAATTAATCCTTGAATGATTGAAAGAAGCTGAAACACTCAAGTACTAAAACTGCAACAGATTTATGTGTAAGTGAAAAACTGTGGTAATGTGATAAAACCATCACTCACCACTGGGACACCTCTTCCATACAGGTAAGCCATGCCCAGGCCGCTCTGTCCCACCGGGTTACCCTGATCAATAAAAACATTTAAAACAATTACCTCGTAGCTGAAACATCATGTCAAATGGATCAACTGCACTTACAAAGAAAACAACTCTAATAAAAGTTACTGAATAACAGGATTTTTCCATCTTTACCATATCAGAAGCCTTCTTGAAGTACTGTAGAGCCGTCTCGTTGTCCTGGGGAAGAAACTCGCTGCCTTCTGAATACATCTGATGAGAAAACAGATTCTTTTTTAATTAGTTTCCCAGCTGACTCATTTTGCATTACTAGAACAAACATTGTGTTGTTAGGAAACACCAACATAAAGAATTAAACCAACCTGATCTAAACTTTAGTAAATGTAACAAGAACGTTCTTCATGCTACAAGATGATTAATAATAATAAATAAAAATAAGATGTATGAGAAAAGTAAAGTAACACTGTACTCTACCTTGCCCAGGAAGGCCATGGCATGTGTGTTTCCTGCGTTAGCAGCTTGTGTGAAGTAGTCATACGCCCTCTGTTGGACAGGAGCAGCACATACACGTCCATCAGAGCAAACCCACCTCAGAAAACCACCGAGACAAACAGACAGAGACACAGACAGAGTTACCTGGTGGTTCTGCTCGACTCCACGTCCTCCATGCAGGTGAAGCTGACCCAGACCCACCTATCAATGGAAACAGAGGTTTTAACAGAACAACCAGTCATGGACTGAATGAAATGAGACTTATATTTAATTCATTGAAATCACTCATTTCTGTAATTAGATGGAAAACCTGGAGAACAAATGAGTGGAACATAAACTGGATTCAGATTATTAAGGTCTGTGATGTTTTTAGGGTATTTCACTGTATGAATCAAATGATGGTTCTGATGCTGCTCTTAAAGGAGTCATATAGTGCTGCTTCTACTGATAAACTATTTTCTAACTGAAAACTTTAAAATGTGTGTATATAAAACTAGTTTACCTGGGCTTGAACATCTCCTTTCTCAGCTAGAAACTGGTAGTATTGGATGAGATCCTCCTCCAACATCCCGCTGGTAGAACCCGGGTTCTCCACCTCATCCAGCAGCCTGATTCTCTGGACTGCTGAGCCCCCAGTTAGAGACACATCACTGGCCACTACAAGCAAAATAAAAAACAATTTAAGGTTAAAATCTAAGAACAAGCACAATGTACAGAGGAGAATATGTAAACTGCTTACCGTGATTTGCTACCAGTCTATAGTGTGTTAGTGCTGACTCACAGCTTTGAAGAACACCCACACCTGCCCAGTATCTGTACCCCTAATAAAATATAGAAATAATGTCATTAACTGATATTCTATGAATCAATACACTGATTATATGAATAATAAACTCACCAGAATCATATGAGCTATCAAGTTTCCACCCAAAGCACTAAATGTGTAGTAAACTAAAGCCTGAAAACAACAGAGACGTGAGTTTCATAACAGGATCAGATCAAAATGACTGAACTTTCTGCATGAAAGATGTAACGTACCTTAGCTTGATTTGAGTTAACTCCCAGTCCGGCTGCATACAGAAAGCCAAGCGCCTAAAGAAAAGGAAATGATATGGTCTGACTCTGAACACCATCTGACGTCAGATCACAAAGACTTTGATCGTTAAGCGACAGCATCATGTTTTACCATCTGAGCTTTAGGAGATCCCTCCGTGGCAAGTTTCTCAAATACTTCTTTGGCCTTGGTGACATTTTGGTTCATGTAGTCTCCAAAAAGCATGGCGTACGCCACCTTCTCTGTGGCTTTCTGATGGCCTTTGTCTGCTACCTTGAGCAGCTTTTCATACAACCTGAGATGTGAATACAGATATGAGTGCATGACGAGGTGTGTGGTGACATGTGAAGCATCTCAGGATGTGTTAGAGACGTGATGTCAGCACAGTTCCTTAATAAAGCAGAAATGACAAACATTTATAGAAGCAGAAGTGAAGAAACTGACTCTTTTTTCTGAGTCTTCCTGGTGGAGGCATTGAGCATGCGTAGGACTGTCTGGTACTGCTCCTCAGCCTCTTCAGCCTGCAGTCTCTGCTGGGCCTGCTCCTCCGCTAAGAGACGTACAGGAAGCAGAGAAGGACATTTAAAAGATCCTATCAGGCGGAAACATGAAAATGAAACCGTCATGTGTTCAAAGGCTGGTTTCATTCATCATTTAGTTTGTACCACACAGTGGTTCATCTAATAAACTGTTTCTGTGTGACTGATAATAGAGAATCAAATATACTCAATCCTGTTTGTGTCATGTTTGCTTTAAAGAAGAGTTCAGTTTGATGAAATATCTAAAGCTAAGGTGAAAACTCACTCTCACAGAAACCCCACTTCTTATCCTGGTCATAATTGTAGGTTGTGGCACACCAAAGCCGTCCATCCCCCCGCCCATCAGTGGTACAGTCCGAGTACTCCTTATCCTGGAAGAGGAAGGGGAAGATACAGGGCTCGCCGTGGGCTGTGCCTCCGTTCACCACGGGAACTGGGAAGGAAACAGAAACAAAAAATAAATGGACTTTTCCCATAAAAACAGAGAAAGTGATTTTTAAAGCTTGTGAATATTTTTTATTTGTTTAAGCTGATCTCCTTTTTAATACAACAAGCAATCGCTGAGTAAAATGATGTAACTGACTGCAACAGAAGCCACAGGTGCAGGATGCTGATAATCTCTCATGGGATTAAACAGTTTACCCAAACTGGGACCGCCATGAAACCACTGTGCTCAGTCTGCTGAAAAAGCAGATCAGCATGTCAAGAACTGTGAAAGTGTGTGTTGGGGGGGCTCTTGTGACAGATCATCACTGTTAAACAGCAGACTATCACTTATGTCTAACTTGTTCCAAAACACAATATTAAAATATCTGGACTTTATTTACAGTGGGATAATCAGAGCTTTAAATTATTCATGTGTTTGGTGCTGATCCACTTTTAAAAAAACAGTTTATCGTAAAGTTAAATACTGTTTGGACATGTAGTTTCTATTCATGTGTATGTAGGACTGAAAAAAACCCTTTACCCTGTTTGGGTTTCTCCTCAACAGGAGGAGGCTGTTCAGGTAGGTCCTCCTTGTCTCCTCCCTCTCCAGAAATCTGTGTCTCTTCTTCTGTTTGAGAGACGTCATGACGAGAGGTCACAGTCGCACCTGCCATAATCCTTGATGGGATGTGGTCGTCTTCCTCCTCGGAGTCGGGATCATGGTAGGACTATAAATGAACAGGAGGTAAAAACAAAACATTAAAACTACAATAATATCACATCATGACAGCACATGACGGTGATTCATCATCTGAAACATGAAACTTAATCCAACAACAGTGACGTGTCATGTGACCTCCAGCATCAATTACAGCTTGATGATGATCCCAGATTCTCCAACATCATCATTTCTGCTCTACATGAATCTTTCATCATCAGCAGCACTGATGTCCACTAGTCAATGTGACGATGATGCCTGTACCTGGTGATGTGTTCAGGTACCCTGCAGGTCATCTAACACACTGACCATACTGATGTAAACAGTCAGTTTCTAATAGTCTGATATGATGCTCCTTAAATGTTCCTGGAGTTCCTGAAAGCTGAATATCCTGAACCTTTAGTGAGTCGTGTATTTATATAACTAACAATAAAATAAGTATTTTACTTCAATGCAAAGGTTTTGAATAAACACATTTTCTCAATGATTATTACAACTCATAAAATCATTTTCTGTTAAAATTTCAGCTGCTAAAGAATCAGTGATATTCTTAAAACAGACATTGTAGTTTATTAACAAGTCAACCAGGTTTGATCCCTCTACAGTGAACACAGAAAAAGCTTTTTATGAGTGTGAAGCAAAATCTGGCCACCATCCACTAAATAAAGCTGACAAGAAATATTTGGTTTTTAACTTTGTAAACAATACGACTCTGGTATGATGAACCCTTCAGCATACTTAAAACCTGAAATTCAGATGAAATTAGGATTTTTTTTATAGCTTTTGAAACCAACTTGTCCTTTTGGAAAGTCCCTTCAGATCTTCAGAGAGATCAACCCAAACAGCCTTCATAAGAAACAGAAAGTTTTTTTTTCTTCAGAAATAGCAGGTTTGTCTAGTGTTGTGCAGATACACTGTCAATGAAGCCTGTAGATAAATTAAACGTTTATAATAAAAAAAACTAGCAGAAACTGCACGTAAAATTACAAAATCCTGACGCACCTTTAAGTCTGATCCTTCGTTTCGCTGTTGATCTTCATCTGAAACATAAACAGAGAAGCAGTTATGAGATTTTACTACAGCTGCTTGTAAACTTAACGAACCCGCCCAAACCTTTAGTGTAACCGGTTGTCATCCTTACCAGCTTGTAATCCTCTGACAAAGACAATGAGAAGAAGGGCCACAAAATAAAGCGTTTTTATCTTCCAACGTCTCCTATAGCCCATTGTTGTTGTTGACAAGCTAACCATATGCTAGCTGTAGCTATTTCTATGAGCACACATTCAGCAACAGTCACACTTTGAAAAGCTGCATTAATAAATTACCACACGACCCTGACCAAATACAGCCTAATTTCACCAACTTGGTTAATTTTAGCTCCCTCAGCTGTCAAACAAGCTCACAAATTCCAACAGAGTAATACAGCTGGTATGACGCAAAGCTAACAGGCTAGTTTTATACAACCACATAAAACACCAACAAAGCGGTAATAAATCCGCTCCAGACTCAACTTATCGGCCACGAAACAAACTGTAAAGTAGCTACAGATGAGTCATAACATCCGAATAATGAACAAAACTCTAAGGAAACATATTTTGATTCATATTTTAGACTCACTACTTAACAACCCATGATAAGCTCCTAGTACAGACAGACTCTACTCATGCTGAAAATTCCACCAATCACAGCGCGCTTAAAGTGGCAGCAGCCAATAGGAGTAGAGCAAAGATCCGTCAGCCAATCAGCTGAATACACAATTATATTTCCAGCTGACGAATTTGTCCACGACACCATAACGTGCAATGATGATGACAGGCGTCTGAAAGTGGTTTATTATTAACTCAGAAAATCCTAAACGTTTACTAAATAACTAACACGAATAAATTAAACCATTGTTGGGTAGTTCCGCTTTGGATAAAAGCGTCTGCTAAATGACAGTAGTAGTAGTAGTAGTTCATGCAAATGTTTATTTCAAAGAAAACCTCCAAATTTGTTGGAATGATACTTCCGTGTATTTCTTCCTATCAGTTTTCTCACGTTGAGATTCTAAACATGGATTGAACAGATGTGTAACAAATGATTTACACATCTGTTTAGTCACTATCCTTTGTGGCAAACATGCAAACATAGGCCTGAGAGCTGAAATGTTTAATTATTTTTTTGTTTCAAACTAAAAACAAAAAAGTCAATTAACTTCAATGTGTCTGTATGTTTACATCACTACATGTTCTAGTTTTAATTAAAAATTAGCTGAACATATATATTTAATTGATTGTACATACTGGAAATTTGCAAACAATCACAGGAGCAGAGTGGGTAATCATTAACTGTTTATTTACGGACAGTCTTAGTGGTCATTTAAAAGGCAGCAAAACAAACACAGGATAGTTTTTTTCCCATAAAAATCAAAGTAAACATCATAAGTGATGAGTGACAGTGTTTGAATTACAAATATTTCTTCAGAATTCCCCCCCAGTTTTTCCAGACAAGAAAAACTTCTGGAGTTTGACTTTTCAGTGCAGAAATTTTCCTTAAAACTACAAAAACAAAAGAAAAAAAAGAAAAAAGATTTGGTCTCTTTAAAAATACAAATGTGCCAACAAGAACAATGCACATTGTTTCTGTTTAAAAGCAGGATACTGTACAGTATCCGCCATCAGTATTAAAGTAAATAATAAAAAAGATGATTTTGGACAGAATATGTGCAAATGCATCATTTCACAAGGCCATTTAAAAAGTCAGCAGTGTATTTGTTTAAAATGTGCACTTAAGAGACTAATTCATCAATGAAATCATCACATTAGTATGAAAAAATTGCAAATGTAATTTATTTTAAGTGAAGCCGCACACAAACTACCATGGCATTAGTGTAAAAATGTGTGGTTTAGCATTTACACAGTGAATAAACTCACACATGACAACACTCAGACATTCATGCTTTAAAAGCTACAATGAACAGTACAGGAAATGTACCTAAAACCATGTATGTCTTCATTTCATGCCCTGGCTGCTGTGTAATCATTCAAATTTATTGCACTATACTTTCAATCTATTTATTGCAAACATGTTAAAGTAACAAAAAGGAAATAAATCACAGTCTGGAAACAGAGAGAATTTTTTCCACCAGTAGACAGATAAAAAAAAAAAACAATAAAAAAGTGGTTTACTTTTACGTGGACAACCTTTAGATTCAGCAGCGAAAAGGCAGCTTCTCGGCAACATGAGGAAATTATTACCTCATACTTTTTTGTAAAGCTTTAAACTGATCATTTGCTGCATGTTATACAGTCCAAAATCCTCCAGATTCAGCAGAAACTCCAGAGAAACCAGCGTCGTGTTGCGTCAGCAGGATCCATCTGGGCAGGATGTGTTTTATCGCTGTGCAGCTTTTATGACCCACTCTGCTGAAGGATTCAGCTGAAAAAGGTCTTTCATGTATGTTTCTCCATCCAGGCATCTTTCCTCTAAGGGAAGATGGAAAATAAGGAAGATAGAAAAAACAACATGCTAATCATGAGCTTCATCAATGTATCTGTGATGGGAGGACGACTTACTGATGTTTCCACCGATCTCATACAGACACAGACCCTCTTTTTTCACTGCCACTGAACTGGGAGGGTGAAGACAGAGAGGTTTAACCAAGGCGTCGGATGAGTTCTCATAAAGCAAATGGTACATGAGTGAGATCTTACCTGTCCTGGCTGAGGAAGCGATTTAATATATCAGCAGCTTGTAAATCCTCCGTCAGCTGCACTGCCATGGAAACTTTACTGAACTGAGGAGCCTGAACTCGAATGAATCCCTGCGAGTTCTCCTGGTTGTAAACAAAGATGTGCAGGGAAACAAAGAGTCAATCACACATCTGTAAATACTGTAAACACAGTCATCCCAAACCCCGTCCCACTTTAAACACTTTAAACATGGACTTTAAACAGGAAGAATGTGGACATGAATAAATTGTTTCTCCTCTGTTTATTCTAACTGAGTCTGGGCTCACTGCTGCGGTGGTCGAGTATCACTGCTGTTACTCATTCATCTATCAGGAGGAACAGATCTGCTTCTGGGGACACAGTTTCTCAGTATTAGCAGAAAAAGGTGAATAAATAGCTGTTTTCTCACTAATTTACAGGAAGTGATGAACAAACAACACAAGAAGAGAACAGAAATCCTGGGACTCAGATGATCACTGTGTTTAAATAAAACCCTTTTATTTAAATACTATCCCATCTGTATGAGACCTGGACTAAGACGAAAGCTCAAACTGAGAAATGTTTCATGCTGAAAAATAACAACTCATTTTAAATTTGCTGTAAGTGTGAAAGTAAAACACAGTAAAACCCATTCCTGCAGCTGCTGAGCAGTTTGGAAGCTTCTTCAGAGTATGTTAAAGGAGAACGCCCGTTTTTTGCAATTGGGGCCTTATTTATTCTGTGAGATGTGTTTTACTCGTCATCAGTGGTACTTTTTTGCGATTCGGACTCGTCTCGGAGATTTTTGATTCACACGGCAAACACCTAAACGCCAATAAACGAGAGTCAGTTGGGCCTGCGTTCGCCGACCCTAAATCGGTTTTAAAATCAGTTCAAATCCGTTATTTTTTTAATCTGGCCATTTAGATACTCTATTGTTTATTCCGTTCCAGTGCCATCTTGAGTCCTGCGCTCATAGAAATGATATTTTTTACAGTGACGGGAGAGTGATGTCATCTCTCCGTGCCCACTCACGGATTACCTGTAAGGAAGTTGTTTGAAACTGCTACTCCTTAGCTATTCGTAGCAACACACAAATCGGAACTCTTGTTTTCAGTGTAGAAAAAATGGGTTGATTTTGCACATATCCTGGGTGCAACAGCAAAATGAGGAATGAGATTAAAAAAATAACGGATTTGAACTGATTTTAAACCGATTTAGGGTCGGCGAACGCAGGCCCAACTGACTCTCGTTTATTGGCGTTTAGGTGTTTGCCGTGTGAATCAAAAATCTCCGAGACGAATCCGAATCGCAAAAAAGTACCACTGATGACGAGTAAAACACATCTCACAGAATAAATAAGGCCCCAATTGCAAAAAACGGTCGTTCTCCTTTAATGGTTATATAACAGGTCTGCACCAGCAGCATGTTAATGTAACACCTGGAATCTTTTACTTATTAGAAAATAACAATAATGGTTTGACAAGGTCTGGCAGTCTCAATCTGATCTCCTGAATTCTCCAATAATTTCCAAATAGTGAGAGTCTATCTGAAAGGCAGCCTCGTGATGACATCACATTAGAATGAGCAAAACCTTTTGTTTGTTTGCTCATCTTCACCTGTAATTCACCTGTAATTTGAAGACATGTTCTTATCAAGCTTTCACTCTTTAATCAAGATGCTGACTCGACTCTCACCTCGGGGATGGTTTTTTCAGACGGTCTGTCGGTGGTTATTTTCTTCAGCAGTTTCCTTACAGCCTTCTCTTTATTTAACTTTCTCTGACTTTCCATGTTCTGCTGTCTGACCTGGTTCAGGATGAACTTTGGGATCTACATGAAACGGAGATAAATAAAGTGTTCATCGTGCTGCATGAATGATTCAAACTGCTGTGATCCTTCAGATCTTACAGTCCAGAGAAGGTTCTGGTATCTGATCAGCAGCCGGACGATGTTTGCTGTATTGGTTGCCATGGAGAACTCCTGCTGCTCTGTAACCTTGGACCGAAAGCCTTTGAACATGAAGATGTTGGGTGCAATGACGACGGACACGTTATTTAAAGTCATCTTATTTTTGGCCTGATGATCAATCACACGCTGGAAAAACTCCACCAATGCCTGAAAAAACAACATTTACAGTAAAAATTAATAAAACTTTTATAAGTTTGGGATGAATTAGAAAGAAGCTGATGAAGCTACCTTCAAAGTGTCACGACTGGCTTCAGGTAACAAAAGGACCAGCAGGTTTAAAGCCTGTAGCTGCTGCTTCTTTGTGGGGAACTCTGTCATTGCACAAACAGAATGACACGGTTAAAATCTCCCGTCACTGTCAGGATAAAACAGAACACTGCACCGACAGATCGTATACACACTGTTAACAGCAATGAAAGCGTTGAGGTACTCCACAGTTAGAAGAGGGTGGGGCAGCTCCCTGATGAACAGCTTCAAAAGGCTAGCAGCATCGTGCTGTTTCAACTGTTTCCATGGAAACGTCCCATCATAGAAAGACGACTCGAGCTCCTGGCACAGTGACTGAATTTGGGGCAGATACACAACACAAGTGAGTTTAACTGCTGCTAGTGTTATAACTGTATGACAGAGAAGTGGGGGGCGGTACCTTGACTCTAGTGGCTGCTCCAGGTATCCGTAGCAACCCCTCCGTGTCTAATCCTTCCTCCTCGATATGATTAATGAGCTGATTATAGAAGATGTAAAAGATGAAAGTTTCATGTTAAAACTCTTCATAAGATGACAGTGTAGAAGCAGCTGGTCAGTCTGTTGGTCCAGATACAGTTAGAAGGCTCATCATCATCATCATCCTCACCCTCTGAAGGATTAATGGCACTTTAGTTCCAGGAGCCCGCTTCTGGTCTTGATCCAATAAAATGGCGAGAGAAACACCAAACAGACCGTTTTCTGAAAAACAAAAAATATTCTGTCCATCTGCTCATTATATAATCCTGATGACTTTGTGAGTGTATTTGAACAGATTTATTTGAGACTCTTCCTTCTTGAAAGTTTTCTTTAGTGTTGTTTGATTTTTTACCTTTAGCTTTAACTTTTACAGCTTTATCTGGTTTCAGGTCAATCCCAGCTGTGTCAAACAAAGCAGTCATCTCCACAAGCACAAGCCTGTGCACCTAGAAGATCATTACACAATTATATTTGAAGTTATAAACAAATAGAAAACATATTTTTAAAGTAGATGTAGGGATATTCACAACATTTTTACCTTTTTCATATCTAGAGGAGACAGATCTCCTATTCTGGTCTGACCCGTTTTATCTCGAAGCAGCTTAAAGTTCTTAAGAGGAAAAATAAAGATATTAATATGCTTCAGTTTTCTTTCTGTCCACATGGTGTCATACAGAGACGTACAGAGACATAGCTTCTGACCACCAGGTGTCTCTGCAGCCCATCAATGATCCTGAACCACATAAACAACTCTGCTCTAAGCTAGAGAACATTTCTAAACATTCCAAGTCCATTTACAAGGTTCCTAATAGGGATTACTAGATATTTTTTATTTGGTTATAACAATAATTGACCAAATCAGGATCTAAACGTTATGTTTTAAATTTTTTTTCCAAAATATTAAAGCTAATAAAAAACATCTCAGACCTGCTGCTGGTGATCGCTCACCACATTAATCTATCAGTGTCTCACTTTAAATCAAGATTTAAAATCAGTGTTTCATCCATCAACAGATGCACAAGCACACGTATGAACGTGCACACTTTAGGGCCCTTGTGTACGTGCAGATGACTCACTGGTAGTTTGTCATCACATGTGTTAAGGCTGGTGTTGACCTTTAACCTCTGGTGGTTGTCCCAGTAGGAGAGCGCCTGCTCTGAAAAGGCCACTTCAATGTTCAGCTCCGTTTCCATTTCTGCAGATACACAAAGAGATAAAAACTAGTTTTAATGTGTTCAGAATGATTTTCACAGAAGTTTGGGGTTTTTTTTTTAGCCCCACAGCGCGTTAGTCACTGCAGCAGGAAAAGGAAGTCAGAAGTCTCTTAGTTTTACTGCTCTTTTATTAAAGCTTCTTAACTTCCATCTAATTTACAGGCGTGTAAAAGAAACATTCAGATACAGTAGCTCCTGCTCGGCAACAATTTGACTAAATATTAGTTGATTTTTCTTGTAGCCACTGTAGCACTTTCCACAAAAATTCCACAGATCAGCTTGTGGTCGTGTTGATTTATTTCCTCGTGTCAGCACTCAGCTGAAACGGAGCTTTTTAATCCAACTTGTCAGTGTATTTAAGCCACAAGGCAGAATTTGTGTTTATGTTTTTAAATCTGGTTTGTGAAACTTCATGCTGACTAATCCTAAACTTACATACCAGCTGTTGATGTGTCTTTTTTTCTGTTCTCACTTCCCCCCCTCAGTTTATCAGGCTCTTGATCCTGCAAACAGATACACGAGAGAGAGCACACGGCGTTCTAAATGTCACACATTTACAGAATATTTGATTATATATTACCTTCCTGTTTAGTCTATTAGAGGACAAACTGTGCAGTTTTACTTTAAAGTCATAAAACCTTCTATTCTGTTTACAAAAGTATAAAGAGTCAATACAAACCTTATTAAAGGAACAAGATGTAGCAGTAAAAGCATGAAAACTGTTGGTTCGGTTAATAAATACTGACAGACTGTTACTGAAGTTAATGTAAATCTGAGACTACGGTACTTCCTTTATGTTTGGAGGAAAACAGGAACGGTTAAAGTTGTTGGAATGTTCCATTTCCATTTGAAACTCAAAAAACATTCACATTTACATAATAAGTGTCAAACAACACAAATATTCAATAAATAAAGTTATAATGATTCTAAATGTTTAATTAAGACCTGAGTGTCACAAACACTTTAATACTAGACGCCTCCCACAGAGACAGTTTCCTGAAATCTGACGGCTAACTGAAACTAAGAAGACAGAATCCAAAGCTCAAACATATTCAGCTGTGAGCATCAGAACTGGTTCTGTTCACATCGTCTCTTCTCCTTCAGAAAGAGACAAACACTCAGAAACCACAGATTCTTCATCTGATTCTACATGTTCTGTAAAAGTAAATCACTTTGTTTACATTTCCTGTTCCTCCGTTTCATCACTTCCTTCCTTGTAAATGTGCAGCAATATTTCATAAATCTGCATATTTGAGACGTTATTACTAGAAATCTGTTCATCATCATCAATTTATTTATAAAGCACATTTAAAAACTGCAGTGACGCAGACCAAAGTGCTGTACACAAATAAAAACAACAAATACAGAGATAAAAATAAACATACTATAAAAACAAACATAAAAACAATAAAATAAGGTCAGCAAGGGGTTAGACTGCCCCTACAGAGTTAAAAGCCTGAGAATAAAAGTAAGTCTTTAAACGGATCTTAAAAATACTAAGAGATGGGGTGAGTCTGACCACCAGGGGGAGCTGGTTCCATAAATTAGGGGCGCAAACTGAGAACGCCCGCTCACCGCGGGCCTTATAGCGGGCTGGACGAACCTGCAGCAAGTGCTGCTCAGAGGACCTCAGGGAACACCTCGGGACATAGGGACAGAGAAGCTGCGCCAAGTAGGGTGGCCCGAGCGCATGCAAAGATTTAAAAGCAAATAAAAGAATCTTAAATTTAATCCGATAGCGGATTGGCAGCCAGTGCAGATTAACCAGTACAGGGGTGATATGTTGCTTCAGCCAGTGCAGATTAGCCAGTACAGGGTGATATGTTGCTTCAGCCAGTGCAGATTAGCCAGTACAGGGGTGATATGTTGCTTCAGCCAGTGCGGATTAGCCAGTACAGGGGGAAATGTTTCTTCAGCCAGTGCAGATTAGCTAGTACAGGGGTGATATGTTGCTTCAGCCAGTGCAGATTCGCCAGTACAGGGTGATATGTTGCTTCAGCCAGTGCAGATTAACCAGTACAGGGTGATATGTTGCTTCAGCCAGTGCAGATTAACCAGTACAGGGTGATATGTTGCTTCAGCAGTGCAGATTAGCCAGTACAGGGTGATATGTTGCTTCAGCCCGTGCAGATTAGCCAGTACAGGGGAGATATGTTGCTTCAGCCAGTGCAGATTACCAGTACAGGGGTGATATGTTGCTTCAACCAGTGCAGATTAGCCAGTACAGGGTGATATGTTGCTTCAGCCAGTGCAGATTAACCAGTACAGGAGTGATATGTTGTTTCAGCCAGTGCAGATTAACCAGTACAGGGGTGATATGTTGCTTCAACCAGTGCAGATTAGCCAGTACAGGGGTGATATGTTGCTTCAGCCAGTGCAGATTAGCCAGTACAGGGGTGATATGTTGCTTCAGCCAGTGCAGATTAGCCAGTACAGGAGTGATATGTTGCTTCAGCCAGTGCAGATTAGCCAGTACAGGGGTGATATGTTGCTTCAGCCAGTGCAGATTAACCAGTACAGGGGTGATATGTTGCTTCAGCCAGTGCAGATTAGCCAGTACAGGGTGATATGTTGCTTCAGCCAGTGCAGATTAGCCAGTACAGGAGTGATATGTTGCTTCAGCCAGTGCAGATTAGCCAGTACAGGGGTGATATGTTGCTTCAGCCAGTGCAGATTAACCAGTACAGGGGTGATATGTTGCTTCAGCCAGTGCAGATTAACCAGTACAGGGGTGATATGTTGCTTCAGCCAGTGCAGATTAGCCAGTACAGGGGGGATATGTTGTTTCAGCCAGTGCAGATTAACCAGTACAGGGTGATATGTTGCTTCAGCCAGTGCAGATTAACCAGTACAGGGTGATATGTTGCTTCAGCCAGTGCAGATTAGCCAGTACAGGGGTGATATGTTGTTTCAGCCAGTGCAGATTAGCCAGTACAGGGGTGATATGTTGCTTCAACCAGTGCAGATTAACCAGTACAGGGGTGATATGTTGCTTCAGCCAGTGCAGATTCGCCAGTACAGGGTGATATGTTGCTTCAGCCAGTGCAGATTAACCAGTACAGGGTGATATGTTGCTTCAGCCAGTGCAGATTAGCCAGTACAGGAGTGATATGTTGCTTCAGCCAGTGCAGATTAACCAGTACAGGGTGATATGTTGCTTCAACCAGTGCAGATTAGCCAGTACAGGGGTGATATGTTGCTTCAACCAGTGCAGATTAGCCAGTACAGGGTGATATGTTGTTTCAGCCAGTGCAGATTAACCAGTACAGGGTGATATGTTGCTTCAGCCAGTGCAGATTAGCCAGTACAGGGTGAAATGTTGTTTCAGCCAGTGCAGATTAACCAGTACAGGGGTAATATGTTGCTTCAGCCAGTGCAGATTAACCAGAACAGGGGAGATATGTTGCTTCAGCCAGTGCAGATTCGCCAGTACAGGAGTGATATGTTGCTTCAGCCAGTGCAGATTCGCCAGTACAGGGTGATATGTTGCTTCAGCCAGTGCAGATTAACCAGTACAGGAGTGATATTTTTTTTCAGCCAGTGCAGATTAGCCAGTACAGGGGTGATATGTTGCTTCAGCCAGTGCAGATTAGCCAGTACAGGGGTGATATGTTGCTTCAGCCAGTGCAGATTCGCCAGTACAGGAGTGATATGTTGCTTCAGCCAGTGCAGATTCGCCAGTACAGGGTGATATGTTGCTTCAGCCAGTGCAGATTAACCAGTACAGGGGTGATATGTTGCTTCAGCCAGTGCAGATTAACCAGTACAGGAGTGATATGTTGCTTCAGCCAGTGCAGATTAGCCAGTACAGGGGTGATATGTTGCTTCAGCCAGTGCAGATTAACCAGTACAGGGTGATATGTTGCTTCAGCCAGTGCAGATTAGCCAGTACAGGGGGACATGTTGCTTCAGCCAGTGCAGATTAGCCAGTACAGGCGAGATATGTTGTTTCAGCCAGTGCAGATTAGCCAGTACAGGAGTGATATGTTGCTTCAGCCAGTGCAGATTAGCCAGTACAGGGGTGATATGTTGTTTCAGCCAGTGCAGATTAACCAGTACAGGGTGATATGTTGCTTCAGCCAGTGCAGATTAGCCAGTACAGGGGTGATATGTTGCTTCAGCCAGTGCAGATTAACCAGTACAGGGGTGACATGTTGTTCAACCAGTGCAGATTAACCAGTACAGGAGTGATATTTTGCTTCAGCCAGTGCAGATTAACCAGTACAGGGGTGATATGTTGCTTCAGCCAGTGCAGATTAGCCAGTACAGGGGTGATATGTTGCTTCAGCCAGTGCAGATTAACCAGTACAGGGGTGATATGTTGCTTCAGCCAGTGCAGATTAGCCAGTACAGGGTGACATGTTGCTTCAGCCAGTGCAGATTAGCCAGTACAGGAGTGATATGTTGCTTCAGCCAGTGCAGATTAGCCAGTACAGGGGTGATATGTTGTTTCAGCCAGTGCAGATTAGCCAGTACAGGAGTGATATGTTGCTTCAACCAGTGCAGATTAACCAGTACAGGGGTGACATGTTGTTTCAACCAGTGCAGATTAACCAGTACAGGGTGATATGTTGCTTCAACCAGTGCAGATTAGCCAGTACAGGGTGATATGTTGCTTCAGCCAGTGCAGATTAACCAGTACAGGGTGATATGTTGCTTCAGCCAGTGCAGATTAACCAGTACAGGGGTGATATGTTGCTTCAGCCAGTGCAGATTAACCAGTACAGGGGTGATATGTTGCTTCAACCAGTGCAGATTAACCAGTACAGGGGTGATATGTTGCTTCAACCAGTGCAGATTAGCCAGTACAGGGGTGATATGTTGCTTCAGCCAGTGCAGATTAGCCAGTACAGGGGTGATATGTTGCTTCAGCCAGTGCAGATTAGCCAGTACAGGGTGATATGTTGCTTCAGCCAGTGCAGATTAGCCAGTACAGGGGTGATATGTTGTTTCAAAGTAGTCCCAGTTAAAAATCTTGCAGCAGCATTTTGTACTAACTGGAGACGAACTATTGTGGATGAAGGAGCTCCATATAACAGAGAGTTGGTGTAATGTCACAAATGCATGGATGACAGAGTGAAGATCTTTTCTCCTCAGAATGGATTTTAGCTTGGTCAGCCTACGGAGGTTCTAATGACATCCAGGATTCTGATTCTCTGTATCAACATCCATGTAAAACAGCTGAACAAGCATCACACATCATTCTAATGTCCCAAACATTTGACCGACTGCTCTCACTACAGGCATGATATTATAATAAAACTTTTCTATAATATTCACTCGCCTGATTCATTCATAACTGACTTCTTGCACCACATGAACACATTTCTAATATTGATTGATATGAAGTACCAAAATAACATCTAAAAATTTTAACATCAGATACACCTTTATTACATAACAATAAAAAAGCCAATTTATCCTCATACAGCCAAATTACAGTGATAATAATAGAAATAATGTAAAATAATAATAATAATAAGTTTAGGCAAAAAAATAATGTAAATTCTGACATTAAGGTAGAAATGTAGAAGAGTCTTTGCAACTTTAGGACATTTATAAATGAAAACTGTGACTAAAATCAGACCGACTACGGACACCGACTGCGGACACCGACTGCGCACTCCGACTGCGCACTCCGACTGCGGACCCCGACTGCGGACACCGACTGCGGACCCCGACTGCGGACCCCGAATGCGGACCCCGACTGCGGAGGTCGACTGCGGACCCCGACTGCGGTCCCCGACTGCGGTCCCCGACTGCGGACACCGACTGCGGACTCCGACTGCGGACTCCGACTGCGGACCCCGACTGCGGACCCCGACTGCGGACCCCGACTGCGGACCCCGACTGCGGACCCCGACTGCGGACCCCGACTGCGGACCCCGACTGCGGACCCCGACTGCGGACCCCGAATGCGGACACCGACTGCGGACCCCGACTGCGGTCCCCGACTGCGGTCCCCGACTGCGGACCCCGACTGCGGACACCGACTGCGGACACCGACTGCGGTCTCCGACTGCGGACACCGACTGCGGACCCCGACTGCGGACACCGACTGCGGACCCCGACTGCGGACACCGACTGCGGACCCCGACTGCGGACCCCGACTGCGGACACCGACTGCGGTCTCCGACTGCGGACACCGACTGCGGACCCCGACTGCGGACCCCGACTGCGGACACCGACTGCGGACCCCGAATGCGGACACCGA
>SSNP01000364.1:110412-212877 GCA_006937955.1 Pachypanchax playfairii
GGGGGGGGGGGGGGGGTAAACGAGCCTGGCATCCAGATTGCTGAAGGTTTTGTGCTGTGTTATTCTGTTCCAAGTTCCATATACCACCTTTAACACTAGGATGCCTGACATGTTATTGTTTCCTGGGCACCTGAGCAGAGCGGCTGAAATCAGACTGATTTGTGTCGATATCAGACAGCTGGACACGTTTCACTCATAACCGTAAGCTTCAACCCAAGATGATTTCCCTAGAAGTGTTTATGAAAATAAAATGATTTTTGAACAATTACTTGCGAGTTTGAGCTATCACACTGACTCCGCCCTAGTGCAGTATCTTGTGCACCACGCGGTCAGACTGAGGCACAATGTTCTGTAACTTTGACACGTGGTGGAAGAAGAGATGCTGTTCTGTTTAACAAGTCACTTTTATTAGCTAACAAAAACGGTTCCTGTGGCTGAAACCGCCACCATCGTCACATGTCCTGCTGTCTTTCCATCTCACACATACACATCCACCTCCATCAGGCATTTACCTGAACACCCTCTCTCACCACCAGAGATCAGTGTCGACACCGTCATAATGTTCAACCATGAGCAGAATGTTGAAGGAGTCACTACAGGACATCCATGATTTCTCACCAGCAAAAAAAAAACTGCAGTAAACAGACTAACAGGTGATCTGCGCTGAAATAAAGCTGAAGGTAAAATGAGATGAGAAATGATGCAATAAAATCACTGCAGCAGTTCATGTGAACAAGTGAAATTGACTCAAAAATACTGAAAATAAAACATGAATCAACACAGAGGAAGAAAGGAGCAGTTAAACTGGTTTTTGGAATCAGACAGTTTGATTGGTTTATTGACATATTGAAGGTGGAGTATGGAACACTGACACCACAGCTACATACGGATGTAGCTGTGGTGTCAGTGTTCCATACTCCACCTTTAAAAGCATAAGAAAAGTCGTCGGCAGGAATCTTCATTTACACCCGGGAGGGATTTTACAAAAAAAAACTCATTGAGTTTAAGGATGCTGGTGTTCACATCAACTATAAAAAAATTTTTTAATTTAAAAATTTAAAAGTGAAATTATCTTTCAGCAGGTGCCTTTAATTTTCTTACTGAAAGGCTAAAACACCTGCAGCAGATTGTAGCCCATGAACACCTGAGTGAAGGTACACATCAAGTAACTGATTCCATGAGTTCCACATGACAGAGACGTGTTGTTCATCATCAATTTGGGTACAGACGACATGAACTCCAGAGGTTTACATCAGTCACTGACTCAAGATCTTCCAGAAAATGAAAAATAACCCTCTTAGTGGAGCGTCAGGATGATGCTCAGCTGATTGGATTCCTGTTCCAGGATGAACTTTGGCTTTTTGTAAATCTGAGTTTGGTTTTTTTAAAGCAAAGTTTAAATTCTCAATTTTTTTGTTTTGTCCAGATTGGATCAAGTTTTGACTCGACTGTCAGTCAGTTCACTTCTTCTTTTCATTCTGATAAATGAGAGATAAAATATTTATTCAGGCCAATAAATTGTTATTTACAGTGCAGAAGTATTCTGAGACAGCTGGGTGCTGTATACAGTTACTGGACCAATCACATCACTAATAAAAAAGAAGTAAAACAGGTGAGAAGAGCATGGTGACCTTCAGTTTTTAAAGGGTTCCTGCTCATCAACCTATCATCGTTAGGTTTCCTGTTAAACTCACCGATGTTAAGAAGCTGGATCCACTGACTGGTTTAGAAACAAAAAAAAAAAAAAAAAAAAAAAAAAAAAAAAAAAAAGGTGTAATACCTTCAGCAGGTGAGGGCAGGGCAGGGGTCCCGGGCTGCGAGTAGCACAGGAACATCTGCTGATCGAGGCTTCTCAGGGCGTGGTAGGTGGGGTGGGTGTGCTGCTGGACAAAGATATGACCAGCCGACACAATGTTCACCACAATTACTTCAACTGTCACTCCACTGGGGAGCAGGAGCTGGAAAAGATCAAAGATCACACCAAAGTGTTAGTGTGTCACTCTGATTCCACATGGCTTCAGTTTTAAATACACGCCTGCAGCTTGTTCCTACCCAGGAGGTCATGGGAAGTGATGGTAATGTGAGTGGGGGGGGTGGAGGGGCATAGAGATTAGTCAAGTCCAGGTCTTTGAATTTCTTGCCAATAAGTGCCAAAGCTTTGTCAACTTGCTGCTGCACACCTGGAGACAGAGGAAACACAGTAAAAGAGAGAAGTGCTGGATAAACGCAGCTTCACGTCGGCTCCACACTCACCTTCTATGTGGCAGATCTGGAACTCCTGAGTATAAGGCAGGGTGGAGATGTAGATCTTTGCTCCAGAGCTCTGCTTCAGGAAACTCACATATCTCCCCTGCTTCCCGATCAACCTTCCTACAAGGTTCTGACAGGAAGACAAGCAGATAACTAAAGCTGTAGTCAACCAAAGAAATGCTTACTCAACCAAAATCCTGTCCTGTGCAACAATTAGACTAAGGAAAAAAAAATAAGATGCAATGTTTTGTGTTTTGAAAATTTATTTAAACGATTGTCGGAGCATTTATAAAACAATAAAAAACATCAACAAAACAAACACTCACTGGCTCTTAATTAGGTACACCTGTCCAACTGCTTGTTAATGCAAATTTCTAATCAGCCAATCACATGGCAGCAACTCAGTACATTTAGGAACGTAGACATGGGGAAGATGATCTGCTGCAGTATAAAACCAGCATCAGAAGAAAGATCATTTAATTGACTTTGAATGTGGTTGTTGGTGCCAGACGGGCTGGTCTGAGTATTTCAGAAACTGCTGATCGACTGGGATTTTCACCTACAACCATCTCTAGGGTTTACAGAGAATGGTCTGAAAAAGGGAAAATATCCAGTGAACGGCAGTTCTGTGGGCGGAAATGCCTTGTTGATGCCAGAGGTCAGAGGAGAATGGCCAGACTGGTTGGAGCTGATAGAAAGGCAACAGTGACTCAAATAACCACTCGTTACAACCAAGGTAGGCAGAAGAGCATCTCTGAACACACATGTTGAACCTTGAGGCAGATGGTCTACAGCAGCAGAAGACCACACCACGTACCACTCCTGTTAGCTAAGAACAGGAAACTGAGGCTACAATTTGCACAAGCTCATCGAAATTGGACAATAGAAGATTGGAAAAACGTTGCCTGGTCTGATGAGTCTCGATTTCTGCTGCGACATTCGGATGGTAGGGTCAGAATTTGGCGTCAACAACATGAAAGCATGGATCCATCCTGCCTTGTATCAACGGTTCAGGCTGGTGGTGGTGGTGTAATGGTGTGGGGAATATTTTCTTGGCACTCTTTGGGCCCCTTGGTACCAATTGAGCATCGTTACAACGCCACAGCCTACCTGAGTATTGTTGCTGACCATGTCCATCCCTTTATGACCACAATGTACCCAACTTCTGATGGCTACTTTCAGCAGGATAATGCGCCATGTCATAAAGCTGGAATCATCTCGGACTGGTTTCTTGAACATGACAATGAGTTCACTGTACTCAAATGGCCTCCACAGTCACCAGATCTCAATCCAATAGAGCATCTTTGGGATGTGGTGGAACGGGAGATTCGCATCATGGATGTGCAGCCGACAAATCTGCGCCAACTGTGTGATGCTGTCATTGTAATAGTGAGGTGTTTTATGTATTTATGTATTTAATGTTGTTTTACTGTTTTTCTTGTCACTGTACAGCACTTTGGTCAGCCTTGGTTGTTTTTAAATGTGCTTTATAAATAAACTTGACTTGACTTAATACGGACCAAAATCTCTGAGGAACGTTTCCAGCACATTGTTGAATCTATACCATGAAGGATTAAAGCAGTTCTTAAAGCAAAGGAGGTCCAACTCAGTACTAGCAAGGTGTACCTAATAAAGTGGCCAGTGAGTGTAAAACTATAATAATAATAATATTAATAATAATAATACAATTATTTGAAAATTAAGTGATTTTTTTTTTACTGCAAAGTGAGGCGTTCTATCAATCAACTTTATAAAAGCGCTGTAACATCAGCCACGGCTGAAACAAAGCGCTGAACACATCCAATAAAATCACAACAGTTGACACAGGAAAGAATCATAATTCAATGAAAACAACAAAACAAAGTTATAAAACAGATAAAATTGATGCTGGTTAAAATAAAATAAAGTAAAATCAAGTAAGAGTTTCATTAAAAACCAATGAGTAAAAATGGGTCTTTAAACGAGTTTTAAAAATGGGCAGTGATGGGGCTTGTCGGATATCCAGCAGTAGTGAGTTCCATAACTTTGGAGCCCAGATGGAGAAGGTTCTGCTCTAGCATTCCACTTTGATCTGGGAACAACCAGGAGCAGCAGGTCAGCAGATCTGAGCGAGCGAGCGAGCGAGCAGGAGTGTAGGGATGGAGCAGCTCAGCTAAATAAGGCAGACTCTGAGACTCTTTATTTTTCTTTGGCATTAGAGCCAAGTTCGCTTAAACCCCCACGCTGCTATTTCTTTGGAAACGGTTCCGATAACACCCATCAAGTTTGACCTGAACAGAGCTGTCTCCCCAAATATTAACTCAGACAGTTTCTCTCCATGGACGTCGTCTGCTGTTACTGTTTAATTTTTGCTCCCATGTCCTCGACACAGAATAGTCACGTATTGATGACGTACAAGTCGGATGGAAGCGACCTGGTGGTTCAGACTGACGTCGCATGCCAAAAGGTCGAATATGTATCGGATTTAGGACCACATGCTGAAGTGGCGTGGGTTGCATTTGGAAAAATTAGATCTGTGTCGTTCACACTGACAAACAAAAAAAAAAAAAAATCAGATACAGGTCAGATAGGGACAAAAAAAAAAAAAAAAAGGATTTGGGTGACTTCAGACTGCAGTCTGAACGTTGCCTATGACGGTTTCTATGAACAGGCCTTTTTATCAGATAAGGTCCTGCAGATCAGGTCCTCTATTTCCCTCTCCTCTACTTCTGTTCCCAGTTCATATCCTCCATGTAAATCCACCTGGGATCAGTTTGAAAGGATTTCCGTGGAAGAACTAAAAGGACGCTGCTTATTGTCCCCTGAATTGTCTCCCTCTTTCTATGCTGAAAAAGTGTTTTACAGTGTTGGTTTTTTATCTTAAAACTTGTCAATACTTTGTCTTCAGGTCAGGCTCCAGAGTTTTTTTTTTAAACAGGCCATTGTCCAACCGTTTTTAAAAAAAAAAGAAACTTGATCATACCTGTTTTTCTAATTTTAGACCAATTTCTAAACTCAACTTTCTCTCCAAGGTTTTAGGAAAAGTTGTCTACATTCAGCTTCAGGAGTACTTGTCTTTTCATAATATATCCAAAAAATTCCAATCAGGTTTTAAACCCCGTCACAGTACTGAGTGCTCTTTTAAAAGTTTTTAATGATATCCTCTTAATTGCTGATTCGGGGAGTTCAGCAGCTTTGATTTTACTAGATTTATCAGCAGCCTTTGACACTGTTGACCATGACATCTTGCTGTCACGTTTGGAGTTGTGTTGGGCTCAGTGGTACTGTTCTCCAGTGGTTTAGATCTTACCTTCAGGGTTGGACCTTTTCTGTTAATCTGGGCCCTTTTACCTCGGCATCGGCACCCGTGACATGTAGGGTATCCCAGGGCTCCATTTTGGGCCCTGTATTACTTTCATTATATATGCTCCCATTAGGTACTATCATTAGGATGCATAACATTACCTATCACTGTTTTGCTGATGATCGTCAGGTTTATTTACCCCTTTCATCTGGCTCAGGTGGGAACTCCACTGACGCACTATTTGCCTGCCTCAATGACATCAAGCAGTGGATGTCCACCAATTTCTGTAAAATGAATGGCCTAAAAACAGAGATTCTCCTTTTGGTGATTCTGATCTATTAAATGGTGTCATGAGTCCCTTTGGTCCTTGTTCTTTGTTTTTAAAAACCTTGTGTTAAAAATCTTAGAGTCTATTTAGATGGTTCCTTTAAACTCAACAGACAGGTTAGTGCATTGTCCAGTCCAGCTTTTATCATCTCAGGCTACTAGCTAAGGTTAAGCCATACCTCCCTGCTAAGCATATCATTCGTTTGTGTCTTGCCGGTTGGACTACTGCAACTCTGTTTATGTTGGTCTGGATCAGTCCTCCTTGCATCGTCTGCAACTGGTTCAGAATGCAGCAGCTCACCTGCTGACTGGTACCAGCAAGCGGGAACATATAACCCCTGTTCTGGCCTCTCTTCATTGGCTTCAAGTTACTTAAAGGATCCACTTTAAAATATTACTTTTTGTTTTAAAATTCTTGTGTGGTCTTGCACCATCTTATATTTCTGAGCTGCTGACAATTTACTCTCCAACCAGAAGGTTGAGGTCCAGCTCAAAAGTTCTTTCAGTAGTACCAAGAACCTGTTTAAAGACCTGTGGAGACAGAGCGTTCATGATGGTTGGCCCAAGGCTGTACAACAATCTACCACCTCTCAGAGTTTAGAGCACTTTAAGTCCCAACTCAAGACCTTCTTTTTGATTTGGCTTTTAAGACAGAATGACTGAAAACCCAATCTGGTTAGATCCAGTTTTTATTAATTGAATGTTTTTATCCCTTTTTATCTGTTTTTATTTTAAATGTTGTTTATTTGTATTTGCAGTATTTTTATTGTTCTTATTTAACTGTGTGATGTTTTTTAGCCCTTCAGTCTCTCATGTTACCTGTATGCTCCAGACAGGTAACTGATGGATCTGTTATAGAGCAACTCACACTGATGCCTCAGCTAGAAAGACGCTCTTTCCACACCGCTTCTGGATTTTGTGTCACTGTTTTGTGAAATAAAACAATCGACCAGTTAGACTCACTTCAGTTATGATGTGCTTTGAAAGGCTGGCGAAGAGACATCTGAATCAGACCATCAACATCACAACAGTATGCATACAGGAAAAACCAGTCCACAGCAGACACCATCTCTACTATGATCCATCAAGTCCTCTGCCACGCTGATAACAAGGACTCCTATGTGAGACGGATGTTTCTAGATTTCAGTCCTGCATTTAATACCATAATTCCCCAGAGACTGATGTCCAAGCTGGCTGAGCTGGGAGTCTCCTCAGCACTGTGCAACTGGGTCCTTGATTTCCTGACTGGCAGACCCCAGAGTGTGAGGATTAATAACACAATGTCCTCCACCATCATCCTGAACACCGGCTTATCACAAGGATGTGTGTTCGGTCCACTGCTGTACACTCTGATGACCCTTGACTGCAGAACACAGCATGAGAGCAATCTTGTCATGAAGTTTGCAGACCACAGCAGTGGTGGGACTCATAACACATGGAAACAAGACCGCATACAGACAGGGGGGTGGAAAACCTGGTGTGGGGAAAATAATCTGTTCCTCAACACTCAAAAAACAAAGATGATGGTTGTGGATGTCTGCAGGTCCACTCCTATCAACTACTCTTTTGTGTACATCAGCTGTTCAGATTATATCATCTGTCAAGTACCTTGAAGTACATCTCACTGACACCCTCAACTGGCGCACAAACACCTCAGTAGGGCTGAGCGGTATATCAGTTTGTACTAAAAATCGGTGTCTATTTTGGTTATGATAAGAATTTTTCATATACCGCTGTACCGGTGAACAGCTAAAACAGCATCTGGAACGTTTGCAGTGGGAACGTATTTCTGTGGTGACCGATTTCAGTGCTACACGCTAAGACCACACGTGAAAAATAAAGTTTTGAATGCGTAATGGCTGCTGGCGGGGGGGCTGTAACAGCGACACACAGAATATTGACCCAGAATAACTTATTCCAGAAAGAGGAGCCACGTCTGTAGTACGGAATTTCTTCAGCTTAAACAGGTCAGACTTGGACCAAACAACTATCATTTGCGGCCAGTAGCCGGCAGCAGTAATACTAGCAACTTAACTTGAAGAGGCTGTGCAACAAAAACATGGTACTGTGCATATGACAGTAAAATGAGCTATTTAAAGCCAATCTAATGTAGTCATTCTTTACTCATTAGAAGATAACGTGGGTAACCTCGGTCATAAGAAAAAAAAAATACTGTAAAATACAGTAAAACGGATATAATTTAGAAAAATATGTGATATTTAACAGACATTCTCAGGTCTTTCTACAGCTGTACAGTGGAGAGTGTCCTGACATCATGTCTCACTGTGAGGTATGGAAGCTGCACAGGGGCAGAGAAGAAGACCCTGCAACGTGCGGTCAAGCTGGCTCAGGTGACCATTGGATTCAGCTTGCAATCTCTGGCAGACATTTAAACCACCGGATACAGGAACAGAACAACCTGCATCCTCCATGACACCACACACCCGCCTATAACATGTTCACTCTGATGCCGTCTGGAAGAGACGACGATGTGTTCAAGCAAAAACATCAAGACAGAGGAACAGTTTTTATCTGGATGCAGTGTAACTGCACCCCATGAGAAAGTCTAGTCCCTCCCCAAACAAGATTTGAAAAATCCTGCAGAAGTGGGAGGGGCCCTGATGAACAGAGGGGCGTAGCTGTGTGGAAGATGAGCAGAAGGAGGAGGGGGGGTGGGAGCAAGCAGGAGGACTTTGACACTGAAACACGGACAGTGACCAAAGTTACGTTGGCAGTTTAGAGACTGATTGATCTGTTGAGGTGGATGTTTTCTCTCCTCCGCCGTCACCGGAGGTAGAGCGAGGCTTTATGGAGCCCAGCGACCCTGACCCGTATCAATTCGAGCCAATCCATTCTCCGCTTATCCGGGTCGGGGGGCAGCAGCTCTCCCCAGTTACAACAGCCAGCTCCCACGCAGGAACCTCGAGGGATTCCCGGGACAGCCGAGGGACTTCTAGTCCATCCAGCGCATTCTGGATCTTCTCACGAGCCTCCTCCTGGTGCAGCGTACCCAGAACACCTCACCAGACCAAATACTACATGACTCGTCGCTACTGCTGATCAATGGAGTCAAACGTGCACAAGCAGCAACCAGACGAGCAGCTCCCACTCATCACAGTGTTTATACTGCATGAACTTTATAAATTACTGTAACTTGCTCAAATTTACACCGATTTTCAGATGGTTTGGGTTTTTATAAACATCAGAGATGTAGTTATGACACTACATACTTAGGAATAATTATATAGTATTAATATTACAAATAATTATTACCAAAACTTATGAAGCAGAACTATAATCATGTACTCGTGAAAATACACAGGTGCAATAAATATAAACATGTACAAGGGTTTTTATATTAAATTAATATTTAGGTTTCTAAAACTCAGTGTAGCAATATGATTTCATAATCACATATGTATTCTTACATAGTAACATTTTAATATATATATATATATATATATATATATATATATATATATATATATATATATATATATATATATATATATATATATATATATATATAGCTGTTGAGACCACAGGCTCGGTGCGCTGAGTCAGCGAAGCCAGAAATCCCCGCGGCTGTGCTGTTGTTCTTCTCACGGGTCGAGTGCGTCTTCGACATGGTTTTATAACCCGTGACGGGGCGTGTATGTGAGGCGATGCCAGTGACGTAGGCACGGGGAAAAAAATCTACGCCATGTTCTGTTTCAACCAATAACAAAATTCACATGCAGTAGCCACCGTTCGACCCTAAGAGGGCAGCACTAAGACGTTTTTTGACCTAAAAGCGTTGAATTACACAAATTTACAAGAAAATGTCAAAAAATGCCCAGAAACTGAAAGATTGGATTGGTAAAAAACATTTATACAGTTTATAAGCAAAAAAAAAGTTGTTTTTGGGTGCAGTTACACTTTAAACAGCTCTAACATCTGTTATAATCTTCTGCTGTCATGTATCTTGTTTTTATCTTTATTATGTATTTTTGAACTGTGTCTATTTTATATTTTAAATGGTATTATAACCTATGCCGATCGGGGAGGGCCACGTGATCCGGGGGCCACGTGATCCGGGGACCACGTGATCCGGGGGCCACGTGATCCGGGGACCACGTGATCCGGGGCCACGTGATCCGGGGCCACGTGATCCGGGGGCCACGTGATCCGGGGGCCACGTGATCCGGGGACCACGTGATCCGGGAGACACGTGATCCGGGAGACACGTGATCCGGGAGACACGTGATCCGGGAGACACGTGATCCGGGGGCCACGTGATCCGGGAGACACGTGATCCGGGAGACACGTGATCCGGGGGCCACGTGACATTGTGGTTCTCAGGTTGAAGCGACCCAAAAGCTCCAAATAGTGAAAGTTGAAGGCAGGAAGTCCCTGCACCTGTTCTAGTTCATCTGTTAGAAAGCTCCAGAACCGTGTGCAGATACCCAGAACCTTACTGCAAACATGAAGAGTCCAAATGTAAAACAAAGCTCAAGGTAAGAAAACATGCAAATGGGGGTTGAAGGTTCAATCCCAGAACCCTTTTTTAAATGCAAGTATTATCATTGTAGTTTACAGAGATCTAAGAGAGTAAAGAGACTCTTGTAGACCACTTCCTGTCCGGACTCACCTTTGGTACCTCGATCTCCCAGATGAGAACTTCAGAGTTTGTGGAGACGCCACTATTGCCCTGGTTCTCAGAAGCACTCATGGTACAGCCGCTGTCCACCGAGTCCATACTGTTAACATCAGAACCTGCACACAGAACCATCAGCTTTATGAGCTGGACCCACCGAGTCCACATCAATAACATCAGAACCTGCACACAGAACCATCAGCTTTATGAGCTGGACCCACCGAGTCCACATCAATAACATCAGAACCATCAGCTTTATGAGCTGGACCCACCGAGTCCACATCAATAACATCAGAACCATCAGCTTTATGAGCTGGACCCACCGAGTCCACATCAATAACATCAGAACCATCAGCTTTATGAGCTGGACCCACCGAGTCCACATCAATAACATCAGAACCATCAGCTTTATGAGCTGGACCCACCGAGTCCACATCAATAACATCAGAACCATCAGCTTTATGAGCTGGACCCACCAAGTCCACATCAATAACATCAGAACCATCAGCTTTATGAGCTGGACCCACAGAGTCCACATCAATAACATCAGAACCATCAGCTTTATGAGCTGGACCCACCAAGTCCACAATGTTAACATCAGAACCATCAGCTTTATGAGCTGGACCCACCGAGTCCACATCAATAACATCAGAACCATCAGCTTTATGAGCTGGACCCACCAAGTCCACATCAATAACATCAGAACCATCAGCTTTATGAGCTGGACCCACAGAGTCCACACTGTTAACATCAGAACCTTTGACCCGCTGCACTCCCAGGTGTTAATCATGTGAACAGTGAGCCAGATGTTAATCATTCTTTCATATACGAGCAGGAAAGGTTCTGGATGACAATCTCTCCTGAACATATTGTGTGTGTGTGATATAGAAACACATTAAGTAGATAACTAGAACACTCAGGCTGCTGTCTCACCTCCAGACTGGTCTGTGTCCACCTCCCCGGCTCCATGAGCTCCGGTTCTCCAGCCAACCCCGTTAAGTCTCTTAACACACCCAGAATAAATAGACGCCTCATCAGCTGCTTCTGTCATGGTCTCACCTGCTGACTGCAGCTGTCTGCCTTCTTCTGCTGACAAGTCTGTAACTTGGAGAACATCTGTCTGGTTTTTCAGTGAACTGCTGTGTAGATCTTCAAAACTAACACCGTCCTCGGAGTAACAGGTGCTGCAAGCCGAGTCTTCAGCCAGCATTACTGCTTCGTCACTTCTGTGGTTCGTGTGCAGTATTGAATCTCTATGGTGCAGCGCTGTTGTCCAGGAGCTGCACTGTGGACCATCACTTTCATCCACTGCATCACTGGTCTTGTCTGCTGTCCGTGCTGGAGACATGGAGCCACCGTTTGCCACCCCTTGTTCGTCTTTGTCTGCAGCCTCTCTATGTTCAAAAGCTCCATGTGAGGAGCTTCTCAGCTGAGCGCTGTGCTGCTGCATGACTGTACCTGGCTCCTCCACTGAGCATGGCTTTCCTTTGACCAGTGGTGTGCTGCTTCTGGAGCAGAGTTGGTTGCTGTTTGTTACCTCACAGCTGATGACACCAAGGACTTCCTGGGTAGCTGCTGAGATGACCTCAGTAATAAGTCCAGCTGCCAAAAGCTCCAGATCCTGCTCTTCTTGAGTGCTCCTGTTCATGTGGCTGTCCTCGGAGGACACGGGTGTGTTGGTGGAATCCTGGACTGCAGAGGTGAGAGAAGTAGGTGTGCTTGTTAGTATGTGTCTGTGTAAATCTGCTGACAGAGACGTTTCTGGAGACTTTGGGTGAGTTGGGATGAGCCTGTGTGTTTTGGCTGTGGTGAGTACACAAACAACCTCATGCTGTGTGCCGACAGAGCTTTGATGGATCGTAACTTCACCCTCTGGCTCCGGCCTCTCCACACCAGAAAGGTGTTCTGTAGTAGAAGAGGAGCTGCTGACTTTGGTAACATGGTGGGAAATGATGTTCTCCTCTACTGAAGCATGTGGATCAGCAGCTGAATCTGTGTCTCGGTGCTGATCCAGCTCCTTGATGGGAACAAAGGATGAGTCTCTGTCTGGGTCTTTAAGGTCTTTGACTGAACCTTCTGACACATCATCATTAAAACATAGTAAAGCCGAGCTGGAGGATTCAAAGATTTCCACTGATCTTTTTCTGTCACACAGACGAGCTGCACCTTCACAAGGTGCAGATTCAGAGTCCTGGACACGGATATGGGAAATAATTTCATCTTGTGTTCTCTGGTTACTGAGATTCAGAGATTCTCTCTCCACCAAACCGTTCCTGCCTCTTGTTTCAGATGTACTAAGATCTACAGAGGTCGGAGAGCCCTCTGAGCCATCGCCGCTGATCAGACGATCTTTTTTCCGTGACGTGTACCACCACCAGCCAATAAGTGCGAGTACTCCAGGTAGTGTGTAGGGGACGAAGGAGCGGAATCTCAGCAACATTTCCTCAGGAAACCAGGAACCACACCTGAAAATTACAGATCTGCATTAGTGAAAAAACATTTCACACAGTTTTCTCATAAAAGAAACAACATCCAGATTCCAAGGCCTCCGTCTGGCTCGAGGACCTGCGTCAGGACACGGGTCCCCGAGCCTCTGTCTGGCCCGAGGACCCGCGTCAGAACACGGTTCCCCGAGCCACCATCTGGCTCGAGGACCTGCGTCAGAACACGGGTCCCGAGCCTCCGTCTGGTCGGAGGACCCGCATCAGAACACGGGTCCCCGAGCCTCCATCTGGCCCGAGGACCTGCGTCAGGACACGGGTCCCGGGCCTCCGTCTGGCCCGAGGACCTGCGTCAGAACACGGTTCCCCGAGCCACCATCTGGCTCGAGGACCTGCGTCAGGACACGGGTCCCCGAGCCTCTGTCTGGCCCGAGGACCCGTGTCAGAACACGGTTCCCCGAGCCACCATCTGGCTCGAGGACCTGCGTCAGGACACGGGTCCCCGAGCCTCTGTCTGGCCCGAGGACCCGTGTCAGAACACGGTTCCCCCGAGCCACCATCTGGCTCGAGGACCTGCGTCAGGACACGGGTCCCGGGCCTCCGTCTGGCCCGAGGACCTGCGTCAGGACACGGCTCCCCGGGCTTTCGTATAGCTCGATGACATGCGTCAAGATACAATTCTTCAAGCCAAATGCAGCCTGAGGACCGGCATTGGTACTGGCTTTTCTGGCCACATGCAGCCCATGGACCTGCATTGGGACATGGTTCCCAGGCCTCCATGCAACCCAAGGGCATGCGACGGGACATGGTTCTTTGGGATATGTGCAGCTCGAGGAACTTTAAAAGTTTAGCAGCTCAGAACTTAAATACATCAAAACCTGGGAAGCTCAGAACCTAAGATTCTTAGCAGTTCGGGGACTCGGAATTCCAAAAACTCACAACCTCAAAAGCTCACAACTTAAAAACCCAAAGAGTTCAGGAACTTTGTGCTCAGGACCTAAGATCCTCCAGAGCTCAGACCTTTAGGTATAAAAATGCAGCTGTATCTCCTCACCTGTGGAACCAGGTTCCCTTTGAAAGCAGCTGAAGACTTCTTCTAAAGATCTCTGCAGGTGCTGAGCTTGAAATCTCTGTGTCATGTATGTAACGCGTATGTAAGTAACATGTCTTTAAGACCTAGAGTTTGGGTTAAAAGAAGCAGGTCAGGTTACCGGATACGAGTCGGGCTCTACCAACAGGAGAACCAGAGGAACCAGTTCAGAAGAACCTTCGTTAGAAGGTCGATGATTCTGTGATGACATGAACAACTTCCGGCGGCGGATTAGCTTCACGGCTAACAGTGTGCTAATAACAAAGCCAAAGGCACCGAACGACTCCCCGGGAGTAATCCGGTCGGCCTCCGGTCTGCCAGGTCTCCCCCCAGCATGAACCGGACTCAGACACCTGCCCGGCTAAAGGCCACAAGTCTTACACCGACCAATAAACCCCCGTGCTCCGGTAACGGACACGGTATGAACAGCCACGACTGAACCCCCAGACACAAGGTGAACCGGAGAAACAGTCTGTCCTGCAACCAGGGCCAACCGGCAGGGCAGATGTTACCTGCTGGGCAGATGTTACCTAAGTTAGGCCGGAACATGTCTGCAGACACACCGTGAAGGGCACGTGCGGTCGATGCGGGGTTAAAGGACGTGCTTTCGGTCTCACGTGGGCCTCAGACCGTTAGCATGTAGCGCTAACACGGCAGACAGGTACAACACGGAATGAACATGTTAGCATGTCCTCCCACAGAGGACACAGCAGGGACAGAACCGTTCGGACGAGTCCACTCGTCTCAAAACGGCAAGTAAATAACGTACAAACATGCACCCGCAGCCCGAGAGTCAGCAGAGCCCCGCAGGAGGTCTGGGACATGATAGAGGAGGTCTGGGAAATATTAGAGTCCCGCAGGGGGTCTGGGACAAGTTAGAGTCCCGTAAGAGGTCTGGGACATGTTAGAGTCCAGCAGGAGGTCCGGGACATGTTAGAGTCCAGCAGGAGGTCCGGGACATGTTTGGGTCCCGCAGGAGGTGAACTTACCACAGTTCTGGGTCCTCAATGCCGCCACGACTACAGCGATATAATACCACAAAGTTTTCAATAGTGTTGATGAAGATAGTCTAAATCTCGTCCCACGTGTTGACCCACCAGGACAAAGTCTTTTACACTTCTTCTAATGCTGGCTCGTCTTCTTCTTCATCGACTTTAAAGTCACAATCGTTAAGACCCACAGCGTCACCTAAAGCCCGGGAGGCGAATTTGCGAATTGTACCCGTTTAGAGGCAAGGTCACGCCTTTCTCGCCTCTGATTGGCTAGAAGTGCTTTCACATGACATGGCACCTTTCTGCTAAAGAGAGCCAGGGGAAGCATCTTGCCTGTCAGGTACCAGCGATGTCTCTCCAGTGCTTTGATTGCAGTTGCTAACTAATGTTAGCTAGTTAGATTTTTTTGCAGTAAATACCTAAAATATGACTAAATTTATTTTATATTATGTAGTACTAATCTCAATAAATATAATGAATCAATACTCTGCATAAAATTATGTCTTCTCTATTTTACTGTCGTTGATGTAAGACTTGCTCAGTTATGAGCTAAATATCATTAGCAAACTGTTAGCTATTATGTTAGCTAGAGTTGATGTAAAGAGCACTAAAAACATTCAAATAACAAAAACAAAACCAGAAATGGTGCTAACATGCAATAGGAGCATAAATTAAAACAAAAACATAAAAATCACCTCAGAGTTCTTGATCTGCAGTCTTTTGTACCTCAAATCTCTATAGTAGCCAATGAGCACTGTTCACCCACAAAATTAGATGAGAGGTGCGACCCCTAAATAATCATGGATTGCAAAAATATTTTACATGTGTTGTTTCTATATATGTGAGAACACTTTTAGTCCCCAGCCATATCAAAATTCAAAACTTTAGTATTTTGATGCACCCTAACGTATATAAAGTTACAGCTGTATCAGTCAGTAGAAAACAGACGAAAACTTAATAATAAAGAAACAGACAAATGGAACAATTGTTTCATTTTCTTATTTTTTGCTGTGTTGGCCACCGAGGGAAACACCATCAGAGACACACTGTGCTAAGGAGTGTGGTGCTGGTCTTCTTGGCAGTGCAGCACCATTCCCCACATTATCCTTCCCATAACTGAGAAAACTGTAAGAACACTTTTAGCCAATCAGATATCAGAAACAGCGCAAGCACTTCTAGCCAATCAGAAGTAAAAAAGGCAGGACCTTGCCTCTAAATGGGCAAATTCGCATCCTGGAGGTGAACGCAGGATCTGTACCATCAGCCTTAAAATAAGGTCCAGTCCTTTACAATCAGCCAGGCCATGACATGGATACAAGTCATCATCAGTTCAACAATCTGAGGAGTTTTAGTTTGAGCTCATCATAGCACTGAAACAGCACTGGTGAAAGTTTCTAATGATATTCTCATGTCCTCAGACAGTGGACTTGTGTCTGTACTTGTCCTGTTAGATCTCAGTGCTGCGTTTGATACTATAGATCATAAGATCCTATTGAAGAGGCTTGAATATGATATTGGGATTCAGGGAACTGCATTAAACTGGTTTGAATCATATTTAACTGAAAGATTCCAGTTTGTTCATGTAAATAATGAATCTTCTTCATATACCAGAGTCAGTCATGGAGTTCCTCAGGGTTCAGTGCTTGGACCAATCCTCTTTACTATATATATGTTACCGCTTGGTAAAATTATTAGACAACATGGTATAAAATTCCATTTTTATGCTGATGATACTCAGTTATATCTATCAATGAAGCCTGATGAGACCAACCAGCTGCAGAGATTACAAGCTTGTCTTAATGATGTAAAATATTGGATGACGCTTAATTTTTTGCTTTTAAATTCAGACAAGACAGAGGTTGTGACTTTTGGGCCTGAGAACCTTATAGGAACAAGTTGTGTAGTCAGTCATCAACGTTGGATGGCATTAATTTATCCTCCAACAAGAAGGTAAAGAACCTGGGTGTTATCTTTGACCAGGACATGTCCTTTAGTTCTCATTTAAAACATGTTACCATGACGACCTACTTCCACCTGCGGAATGTTGCTAAAATTAGGAGCATTTTGAATCAGAGAGATGCAGAAACTTTAGTTCATGTATTTATTACTTCTAGACTTGATTACTGTAATTCATTATTATCAGAATGTACTATTAGTTCTGTTAAAGGCCTCCAGCTGATCCAAAATACTGCTGCCAGAGTTCTGATGAGAGTTAGAAGGAGAGACCATATTTCTCCTGTTTTAGCATCACTTCATTGGCTCCCTGTAAGGTCTAGAATAAAGTTTAAGGTTTTACTTTTGACGTATAAGGCCTTGAACGACCAAGCTCCAGCTTATATTAAAGATTTTATTGTTCCATATGTTCCTAACAGAACACTTCGCTCTCAGACTGCAGGTCTGCTTGTAGTTCCTAGAGGTTCTAAAAGTAGAATGGGAGGAAGAGCTTTTAGTTATCAGGCTCCTCTCCTGTGGAACCAGCTTCCACTTTTTATCCGTGAGACAGAAACTCTGTTAGATTCTCCTGGTCCATCCCTTTAGTTATGCTGCTATAGTCTCAGACTGCTGGAGGACATACTGTCCACATTTCTTTACTCTGTCTTTACTCTCCATGTTTGTATTTATTATTATTGCTGCCATTAACTTTCCATAACTTTCTCTTTCCATAGAAATGACAACTGGCTCAAATCCATGTGTTTGTCTCTTCCTGTCCTCTCAGACACCAGTGGGTCCAGACAGAACTCATCCTGGTTCTGCTGGTTCCATATAAGAATCATTAAATAAAGCAGAGCAGATTCAGCATGTTTCATTGTTCTGTTACATGTTAAAACAAACATGTCATAACAGCAGAAACCTGTTAAGTCTGAACTTTGTGACCTTTGAAGAAATTAAGTCATAGACTTTATGGATCCTTTGAGACCAGGTGATGTTTTTATTAACGTTTATTTATTCATTTGTTTGTTTGTTTAATAACTGAGAACCTTTTGAGCAGATTTCAGATTCTCTGAGGTTCTTCAGATGGACTTTTCATCTATAATCAGATCCTGCACCCATCATTCATCTTCTGTACCTGCTTGTTCCTGATCAGGGTCATGGAGAGCCGGTGTCCACCTGTTATTGGGTGAGAGGTGGAGCTACACCTGAATAGGGTTGGGGTGAGTTTCCACTTTCAGCCTCAATTGTGTCGTTTGAACTGCATGCAATGCTCCCAGTGGCCACACGATGGCAGGGTTAGTGTTCCTGAAAGTGTTGTTTACTTTCAATAAAAAGGAACACACCTTTCATTTAAACATGATCATTTATTATCCCTGAAAGCTGTCGGGAGTGTGTGAGAAATAAAACTTGGTCAGAATGTGAGTCTGTGAAGGAGATCAGTATAAAACTCAGGTGTTACACCTGGAGTCTGCTGGCTACAAACATCTGTGTATTCTAACCAGCTGTTTCATCAAAAATTGGAAAATCCATGTCACAATGTTTTATCCTGTACCCAATACATCTTACACCTCACAATATAAATAAACTAAAACTAATAATACTCATTTAAACATAAATATCACAAACTGTAATAAATAAAATCCAAAATAAAATTAAATTAAAAAATCCATAAAACAGAATGAAACAAAAACCAACAAAAATAAAATAAAATATAAAGAAAACACTAATAAAAGACAAAAACAAACAAAATAAAATAAATGTAAAAAAAAAGGAAAACTTTCTGTTAAATCAAGTCCATCGTGAGTGCTGAGCAGACTTGTTGCCATGGAAACGGTAATCCTTCCTGATTAGCAGGACTTTCTTATACAAACACAATCAGGTGAAAATGACCAACAGCGTTTCGGTGAAAGTTTCAGGAGGAATGAATGTTTTGAGTGTAAAACGTCTCGGATTCAGAGGTAGAAACCAGGACGCTGAATCTTTCCATATTCACATTCTTAACAAACAGCTGCTCCTGGGATAAACATACAACTTCATCTAGCAGTTTCTGGAAAACAACACCAGATTTCTTCTCTACCGGAAACAAAGTTCACAGCCTTTAATGTGTGCAGGTTAATAAAACGTCAGGACAGTCGAGTCTTGATGTGATTCTCTATATAACAAATATACAGACAGACGAAGCTGTAATACAAAGAACTGCAAAAATAGATTATATATCAATCACTTCTAAGGTGTTACTGGAGACTCTGAAAGAGGAGCGTGGAGGAGTGATGAGGAGGAGTGAAGAGGAGCGAGGAGGAGGAGTGAAGAGGAGCGTGGAGGAGGAGTGAAGAGGAGCGTGGAGGAGGCGTGAAGAGGAGGCGTGAAGAGGAGCGTGGAGGAGGAGTGAAGAGGAGCGAGGAGGAGGAGTGAAGAGGAGCGAGGAGGAGGCGTGAAGAGGAGCGTGGAGGAGGCGTGAAGAGGAGCGTGGAGGAGTGATGAGGAGGAGTGAAGAGGAGCGAGGAGGAGGAGTGAAGAGGAGCGTGGAGGAGGAGTGATGAGGAGGAGTGAAGAGGAGCTTGGAGGAGTGATGAGGAGGAGTGAAGAGGAGCTTGGAGGAGTGATGAGGAGGAGTGAAGAGGAGCGAGGAGGAGGAGTGAGGAGGAGGGTGGAGGAGGAGGGAGGAGGAGGAGTGAAGAGGAGCGAGGAGGAGGAGCATGGAGGAGGAGTGAAGAGGAGCTTGGAGGAGTGATGAGGAGGAGTGAAGAGGAGCGAGGAGGAGGAGTGAAGAGGAGTGAGGAGGAGGAGTGAGGAGGAGCGTGGAGGAGTGAGGAGGAGGAGTGAAGAGGAGCGAGGAGGAGGAGTGAGGAGGAGCTTGGAGGAGGAGCGAGGAGGAGGAGTGAGGAGGAGCTTGGAGGAGTGATGAGGAGGAGTGAAGAGGAGCGAGGAGGAGGAGTGAGGAGGAGCTTGGAGGAGTGATGAGGAGGAGTGAAGAGGAGCGAGGAGGAGGAGTGAGGAGGAGCTTGGAGGAGTGATGAGGAGGAGTGAAGAGGAGCGAGGAGGAGGAGTGAGGAGGAGCTTGGAGGAGTGATGAGGAGGAGTGAAGAGGAGCTTGGAGGAGTGATGAGGAGGAGTGAAGAGGAGCGAGGAGGAGGAGTGAGGAGGAGCGTGGAGGAGGAGTGAGGAGGAGCGAGGAGGAGGAGTGAAGAGGAGCGTGGAGGAGGGAGGAGGAGGAGTGAAGAGGAGCGAGGAGGAGGAGTGAAGAGGAGCGTGGAGGAGGCGTGAAGAGGAGGCGTGAAGAGGAGCGTGGAGGAGGAGTGAAGAGGAGCGTGGAGGAGGCGTGAAGAGGAGCGTGGAGGAGGAGTGAAGAGGAGCGTGGAGGAGGCGTGAAGAGGAGTGATGAGGAGGAGTGAAGAGGAGCGAGGAGGAGGAGTGAAGAGGAGCGTGGAGGAGGAGTGAAGAGGAGCGTGGAGGAGGCGTGAAGAGGAGTGATGAGGAGGAGTGATGAGGAGCGAGGAGGAGCAGTGAGGAGGCGGAGTGAAGAGGAGCGAGGAGGAGGGGTGAAGAGGAGCGAGGAGGAGGAGTGAGGAGGAGCTTGGAGGAGTGATGAGGAGGCGTGAAGAGGAGCGTGGAGGAGGCGTGAAGAGGAGCGTGGAGGAGGCGTGAAGAGGAGGCGTGAAGAGGAGCGTGGAGGAGTGAAGAGGAGTGAAGAGGAGCGTGGAGGAGGCGTGAAGAGGAGCGTGGAGGAGGCGTGAAGAGGAGCGTGGAGGAGGCGTGAAGAGGAGGCGTGAAGAGGAGCGTGGAGGAGGAGTGAAGAGGAGCGTGGAGGAGTGATGAGGAGTGAAGAGGAGCGTGGAGGAGGAGTGAAGAGGAGCGTGGAGGAGGAGTGAAGAGGAGGCGTGAAGAGGAGCGTGGAGGAGGAGTGAAGAGGAGCGTGGAGGAGGCGTGAAGAGGAGCGTGGAGGAGGAGTGAAGAGGAGGCGTGAAGAGGAGCGTGGAGGAGGCGTGAAGAGGAGCGAGGAGGAGGCGTGAAGAGGAGCGTGGAGGAGGCGTGAAGAGGAGGAGTGAAGAGGAGCGAGGAGGAGGAGTGAAGAGGAGCGTGGAGGAGGCGTGAAGAGGAGTGATGAGGAGGAGTGAAGAGGAGCGAGGAGGAGGAGTGAGGAGGAGCTTGGAGGAGTGATGAGGAGGAGTGAAGAGGAGCGAGGAGGAGGAGTGAGGAGGAGCTTGGAGGAGTGATGAGGAGGAGTGAAGAGGAGCGAGGAGGAGGAGTGAGGAGGAGGAGGGAGGAGGAGGGTGGAGGAGGGAGGAGGAGGAGGGAAGAGGAGCGAGGAGGAGGAGTGAAGAGGAGCGTGGAGGAGGAGGAGGAGGAGGAGTGAAGAGGAGCGTGGAGGAGTGATGAGGAGTGAAGAGGAGCGTGGAGGAGGAGTGAAGAGGAGCGTGGAGGAGGCGTGAAGAGGAGGCGTGAAGAGGAGCGTGGAGGAGGAGTGAAGAGGAGCGTGGAGGAGGCGTGAAGAGGAGCGTGGAGGAGGAGTGAAGAGGAGCGTGGAGGAGGCGTGAAGAGGAGTGATGAGGAGGAGTGAAGAGGAGCGAGGAGGAGGAGTGAAGAGGAGCATGGAGGAGGAGTGAAGAGGAGCGTGGAGGAGTGATGAGGAGGAGTGAAGAGGAGCGGGGAGGAGGAGTGAAGAGGAGCGTGGAGGAGGAGTGAAGAGGAGGCGTGAAGAGGAGCGTGGAGGAGGAGTGAAGAGGAGCGTGGAGGAGGCGTGAAGAGGAGTGATGAGGAGGAGTGAAGAGGAGCGTGGAGGAGGCGTGAAGAGGAGCGTGGAGGAGGAGTGAAGAGGAGCGTGGAGGAGGCGTGAAGAGGAGCGTGAAGAGGAGCGTGGAGGAGGAGTGAAGAGGAGCGTGGAGGAGGGGTGAGGAGGGTGAGGAGGAGGGGGGGGAGGAGCGAGGAGGAGGAGTGAAGAGGAGCATGGAGGAGGAGTGAAGAGGAGCGAGGAGGAGGAGTGAAGAGGAGCGTAGAGGAGGCGGGAAGAGGAGCGTAGAGGAGGAGTGAAGAGGAGCGTGGAGGAGGAGTGAAGAGGAGCGTGGAGGAGGAGTGAAGAGGAGGCGTGAAGAGGAGCGAGGAGGAGGGGTGAAGAGGAGCGTGGAGGAGGCGTGAAGAGGAGCGTGGAGGAGTGATGAGGAGGAGTGAAGAGGAGCGAGGAGGAGGAGTGAAGAGGAGCGGGGAGGAGGGATGAGGAGGAGTGAAGAGGAGCGAGGAGGAGGGGTGAGGAGGAGTGAAGAGGAGCGAGGAGGAGGAGTGAGGAGGAGCATGGAGGAGTGATGAGGAGGAGTGAAGAGGAGCGAGGAGGAGGAGTGAGGAGGAGCTTGGAGGAGTGATGAGGAGGAGTGAAGAGGAGCGAGGAGGAGGAGTGAAGAGGAGCGTGGAGGAGGCGTGAAGAGGAGCGTGGAGGAGGCGTGAAGAGGAGGCGTGAAGAGGAGCGAGGAGGAGGAGGGAAGAGGAGCGAGGAGGAGGAGTGAGGAGGAGCGTGGAGGAGGGGTGAGGAGGAGGGAGGAGGAGGAGTGAGGAGGAGCGAGGAGGAGTGATGAGGAGGAGTGAAGAGGAGCGTGGAGGAGGCGTGAAGAGGAGCGTGGAGGAGGAGTGAAGAGGAGCGGGGAGGAGGCGTGAAGAGGAGCGGGGAGGAGGAGTGAGGAGGAGGAGTGAAGAGGAGCGTGGAGGAGGGGTGAGGAGGAGCGAGGAGGAGGAGTGAGGAGGAGCCTGGAGGAGTGATGAGGAGGAGTGAAGAGGAGCGAGGAGGAGGAGTGAAGAGGAGCGTGGAGGAGGAGTGAAGAGGAGGCGTGAAGAGGAGCGTGGAGGAGGAGTGAAGAGGAGCGTGGAGGAGGCGTGAAGAGGAGCGTGAAGAGGAGCGAGGAGGAGGGGTGAAGAGGAGCGAGGAGGAGGAGGGAAGAGGAGCGAGGAGGAGGAGTGAAGAGGAGGGAGGAGGAGGAGTGAAGAGGAGCGTGGAGGAGGAGTGAAGAGGAGCGAGGAGGAGGAGTGAGGAGGAGCTTGGAGGAGTGATGAGGAGGAGTGAAGAGGAGCGAGGAGGAGGAGTGAAGAGGAGCGTGGAGGAGGAGTGAAGAGGAGCGTGGAGGAGGCGTGAAGAGGAGGCGTGAAGAGGAGCGTGGAGGAGGAGGGAAGAGGAGCGTGGAGGAGGAGTGAAGAGGAGGCGTGAAGAGGAGCGTGGAGGAGGAGTGAAGAGGAGCGTGGAGGAGTGATGAGGAGTGAAGAGGAGCGAGGAGGAGGAGTGAAGAGGAGGGTGGAGGAGGAGTGAGGAGGAGGAGTGAAGAGGAGCGAGGAGGAGGAGTGAAGAGGAGCGTGGAGGAGGAGTGAAGAGGAGCGTGGAGGAGGCGTGAAGAGGAGGCGGGAAGAGGAGTGAGGAGGAGGAGGGAGGAGGAGCGTGGAGGAGGCGTGAAGAGGAGCGTGGAGGAGGAGTGAAGAGGAGGCGTGAAGAGGAGCGTGGAGGAGGCGTGAAGAGGAGCGTGGAGGAGGCGTGAAGAGGAGCGTGGAGGAGGCGTGAAGAGGAGGCGTGAAGAGGAGTGATGAGGAGGAGTGAAGAGGAGCGAGGAGGAGGAGTGAAGAGGAGCGTGGAGGAGGAGTGAAGAGGAGGCGTGAAGAGGAGCGTGGAGGAGGAGTGAAGAGGAGCGTGGAGGAGGCGTGAGGAGGAGGGGGGAGGAGGAGCGAGGAGGAGGGGGGAGGAGGAGGGAGGAGGAGGGAAGAGGAGCGTGGAGGAGGCGTGAAGAGGAGCGTGGAGGAGGCGTGAAGAGGAGCGTGGAGGAGGCGTGAAGAGGAGGCGTGAAGAGGAGCGTGGAGGAGGAGTGAAGAGGAGCGTGGAGGAGGCGTGAAGAGGAGCGTGGAGGAGGCGTGAAGAGGAGCGTGGAGGAGGAGTGAAGAGGAGCGTGGAGGAGGAGTGAAGAGGAGGCGTGAAGAGGAGCGTGGAGGAGGCGTGAAGAGGAGCGTGGAGGAGGAGTGAAGAGGAGCGAGGAGGAGGAGTGATGAGGAGGAGTGAAGAGGAGCGAGGAGGAGGAGTGAAGAGGAGCGTGGAGGAGGAGTGAAGAGGAGCGGGAGGAGGGATGAGGAGGAGTGAAGAGGAGCGAGGAGGAGGAGTGAAGAGGAGCGTGGAGGAGGAGTGAAGAGGAGGCGTGAAGAGGAGCGTGGAGGAGGCGTGAAGAGGAGCGTGGAGGAGGCGTGAAGAGGAGCGTGGAGGAGGAGTGAAGAGGAGCGTGGAGGAGGCGTGAAGAGGAGGCGTGAAGAGGAGCGTGGAGGAGGAGTGAAGAGGAGCGAGGAGGAGGGATGAGGAGGAGGGAGGAGGAGGAGGGAGGAGGGGGGAGGAGGAGGGGGGAGGAGGAGGGGAGAGGAGGGGGGAGGAGGAGGAAGAGGAGGCGTGAAGAGGAGCGTGGAGGAGGAGTGAAGAGGAGTGAAGAGGAGCGTGGAGGAGGAGTGAAGAGGAGCGTGGAGGAGGCGTGAAGAGGAGCGTGGAGGAGGAGGGAAGAGGAGCGTGGAGGAGGCGTGAAGAGGAGTGATGAGGAGGAGTGAAGAGGAGCAAGGAGGAGGAGTGAAGAGGAGCGAGGAGGAGGAGTGAAGAGGAGCGTGGAGGAGGAGTGAGGAGGAGGAGTGAAGAGGAGCGAGGAGGAGGCGTGAGAGGAGCGTGGAGGAGGAGTGAAGAGGAGCGTGGAGGAGGCGTGAAGAGGAGCGTGGAGGAGGCGTGAAGAGGAGCGTGGAGGAGGAGTGAAGAGGAGCGTGGAGGAGGAGTGAGGAGGAGCATGGAGGAGGAGTGAAGAGGAGCGAGGAGGAGGAGGGAAGAGGAGCGTGGAGGAGGAGTGAAGAGGAGTGAAGAGGAGCGTGGAGGAGGCGTGAAGAGGAGCGTGGAGGAGGAGTGAAGAGGAGTGAGGAGGAGGAGTGAAGAGGAGCGAGGAGGAGGAGTGAAGAGGAGCGTGGAAGAGGAGTGAGGAGGAGCGTGGAGGAGTGATGAGGAGGAGTGAAGAGGAGCTTGGAGGAGTGATGAGGAGGAGTGAAGAGGAGCGTGGAGGAGTGATGAGGAGGAGTGAAGAGGAGCGAGGAGGAGGAGTGAAGAGGAGCGTGGAGGAGGAGTGAAGAGGAGCGTGGAGGAGGGGTGAAGAGGAGCGTGGAGGAGGCGTGAAGAGGAGCGTGGAGGAGGAGGGAAGAGGAGCGAGGAGGAGGAGTGAAGAGGAGCGAGGAGGAGGAGTGAGGAGGAGCATGGAGGAGGAGTGAAGAGGAGCTTGGAGGAGTGATGAGGAGGAGTGAAGAGGAGCGAGGAGGAGGAGTGAGGAGGAGCATGGAGGAGTGATGAGGAGGAGTGAAGAGGAGCGAGGAGGAGGAGTGAAGAGGAGCGTGGAGGAGGAGTGAAGAGGAGCGTGGAGGAGGCGTGAAGAGGAGGCGTGAAGAGGAGCGTGGAGGAGGGATGAGGAGGAGTGAAGAGGAGCGAGGAGGAGGAGTGAAGAGGAGCGTGGAGGAGGAGTGAGGAGGAGGAGTGAAGAGGAGCGAGGAGGAGGAGTGAGGAGGAGCTTGGAGGAGTGATGAGGAGGAGTGAAGAGGAGCGAGGAGGAGGAGTGAGGAGGAGCGAGGAGGAGCGATGAGGAGGAGTGAAGAGGAGCGTGGAGGAGTGATGAGGAGGAGTGAAGAGGAGCGAGGAGGAGGAGTGAAGAGGAGCGAGGAGGAGGAGCATGGAGGAGGAGTGAAGAGGAGCGTGGAGGAGGAGTGATGAGGAGGAGTGAAGAGGAGCGAGGAGGAGGAGTGAAGAGGAGCGTGGAGGAGTGATGAGGAGGAGTGAAGAGGAGCGAGGAGGAGGAGTGAAGAGGAGCGTGGAGGAGGAGTGAGGAGGAGCAAGGAGGAGGAGGGAAGAGGAGCGAGGAGGAGGAGTGAAGAGGAGCGTGGAGGAGGAGTGAGGAGGAGGCGTGAAGAGGAGCGTGGAGGAGGCGTGAAGAGGAGGCGTGAAGAGGAGCGTGGAGGAGGAGTGAAGAGGAGCATGGAGGAGGAGTGAAGAGGAGCGAGGAGGAGGAGTGAGGAGGAGCGTGGAGGAGTGATGAGGAGGAGTGAAGAGGAGCGAGGAGGAGGAGTGAGGAGGAGCATGGAGGAGGAGTGAAGAGGAGCGTGGAGGAGGCGTGAAGAGGAGGCGTGAAGAGGAGCGAGGAGGAGGAGTGAAGAGGAGCGAGGAGGAGGAGTGAGGAGGAGCGTGGAGGAGTGATGAGGAGGAGTGAAGAGGAGCGAGGAGGAGGAGTGAAGAGGAGCTTGGAGGAGTGATGAGGAGGAGTGAAGAGGAGCGTGGAGGAGTGATGAGGAGTGAAGAGGAGCGAGGAGGAGGAGTGAAGAGGAGCGTGGAGGAGGAGTGAGGAGGAGGAGTGAAGAGGAGCTTGGAGGAGTGATGAGGAGGAGTGAAGAGGAGCGTGGAGGAGGCGTGAAGAGGAGCGTGGAGGAGTGATGAGGAGGAGTGAAGAGGAGCGAGGAGGAGGAGTGAAGAGGAGCGGGGAGGAGGAGTGAGGAGGAGGAGTGAAGAGGAGCTTGGAGGAGTGATGAGGAGGAGTGAAGAGGAGCGTGGAGGAGTGATGAGGAGGAGTGAAGAGGAGCGTGGAGGAGGAGTGAAGAGGAGCGTGGAGGAGGCGTGAAGAGGAGGCGTGAAGAGGAGCGTGGAGGAGTGAAGAGGAGGGAAGAGGAGCGAGGAGGAGGAGTGAAGAGGAGCTGGGAGGAGTGATGAGGAGGAGTGAAGAGGAGCGAGGAGGAGGAGTGAGGAGGAGCATGGAGGAGGAGGGAAGAGGAGCGTGGAGGAGGCGTGAAGAGGAGCGGGGAGGAGGAGTGAAGAGGAGCGGGGAGGAGGAGTGAAGAGGAGCGTGGAGGAGGAGTGAAGAGGAGGCGTGAAGAGGAGCGTGGAGGAGGAGTGAAGAGGAGCGTGGAGGAGGGGTGAGGAGGAGTGAAGAGGAGCGAGGAGGAGGAGTGAGGAGGAGCATGGAGGAGTGATGAGGAGGAGTGAAGAGGAGCGAGGAGGAGGAGGGAAGAGGAGCGTGGAGGAGGAGTGAAGAGGAGCGTGGAGGAGGAGGGAAGAGGAGCGTGGAGGAGGAGTGAGGAGGAGGAGTGAAGAGGAGTGAGGAGGAGGAGTGAGGAGGAGCATGGAGGAGTGATGAGGAGGAGTGAAGAGGAGCGAGGAGGAGGAGTGAAGAGGAGCTTGGAGGAGTGATGAGGAGGGAAGAGGAGGAGTGAAGAGGAGCGTGGAGGAGGAGTGAAGAGGAGCGTGGAGGAGGAGTGAAGAGGAGCGTGGAGGAGGCGTGAAGAGGAGGCGTGAAGAGGAGCGAGGAGGAGGGGTGAAGAGGAGCGAGGAGGAGGAGTGAAGAGGAGCGTGGAGGAGTGATGAGGAGTGAAGAGGAGCGAGGAGGAGGAGTGAAGAGGAGCGTGGAGGAGGAGTGAGGAGGAGGAGTGAAGAGGAGCTTGGAGGAGTGATGAGGAGGAGTGAAGAGGAGCGAGGAGGAGGAGTGAGGAGGAGCATGGAGGAGTGATGAGGAGGAGTGAAGAGGAGCGTGGAGGAGTGATGAGGAGGAGGGAAGAGGAGCGAGGAGGAGGGAGGAGGAGGAGGGAGGAGGAGGGAGGAGGAGGAGTGAAGAGGAGCATGGAGGAGTGATGAGGAGGAGTGAAGAGGAGCGAGGAGGAGGAGTGAAGAGGAGCGTGGAGGAGGAGCGAGGAGGAGGAGTGAAGAGGAGCTTGGAGGAGTGATGAGGAGGAGTGAAGAGGAGTGAGGAGGAGGAGTGAAGAGGAGCGAGGAGGAGTGAGGAGGAGGAGTGAAGAGGAGCGTGGAGGAGGCGTGAAGAGGAGCGTGGAGGAGGCGTGAAGAGGAGCGTGGAGGAGGCGTGAAGAGGAGGCGTGAAGAGGAGCTTGGAGGAGTGATGAGGAGGAGTGAAGAGGAGCGGGAGGAGTGAGGAGGAGGAGTGAAGAGGAGCGAGGAGGAGGAGTGAAGAGGAGCGTGGAGGAGGAGTGAAGAGGAGCGTGGAGGAGGCGTGAAGAGGAGGCGTGAAGAGGAGCGTGGAGGAGGCGTGAAGAGGAGCGTGGAGGAGGCGTGAAGAGGAGCGTGGAGGAGGAGTGAAGAGGAGCGAGGAGGAGGAGTGAGGAGGAGCTTGGAGGAGTGATGAGGAGGAGTGAAGAGGAGCGTGGAGGAGTGATGAGGAGGAGTGAAGAGGAGCGAGGAGGAGGAGTGAGGAGGAGCATGGAGGAGGAGTGAAGAGGAGCGTGGAGGAGTGATGAGGAGGAGTGAAGAGGAGCGAGGAGGAGGAGTGAAGAGGAGCGGGGAGGAGGGATGAGGAGGAGTGAAGAGGAGCGAGGAGGAGGAGTGAGGAGGAGCGAGGAGGAGGAGTGAAGAGGAGCGTGGAGGAGTGAGGAGGAGGAGTGAAGAGGAGCGAGGAGGAGGAGTGAGGAGGAGTGAGGAGGAGTGATGAGGAGGAGTGAAGAGGAGCGTGGAGGAGGAGTGAAGAGGAGCGTGGAGGAGGAGTGAAGAGGAGCGTGGAGGAGGCGTGAAGAGGAGCGTGGAGGAGGCGTGAAGAGGAGCGGGGAGGAGGAGTGAAGAGGAGCGTGGAGGAGGAGTGAAGAGGAGCGTGGAGGAGGCGTGAAGAGGAGGCGTGAAGAGGAGCGTGGAGGAGGAGTGAAGAGGAGCGAGGAGGAGGAGTGAGGAGGAGCTTGGAGGAGTGATGAGGAGGAGTGAAGAGGAGCGAGGAGGAGGAGTGAGGAGGAGCATGGAGGAGTGATGAGGAGGAGTGAAGAGGAGCTTGGAGGAGTGATGAGGAGTGAAGAGGAGCGTGGAGGAGGAGTGAAGAGGAGCGTGGAGGAGGAGTGAGGAGGAGGAGTGAAGAGGAGCGTGGAGGAGTGATGAGGAGGAGTGAAGAGGAGCGTGGAGGAGGGAGGAGGAGGAGGGAAGAGGAGCGAGGAGGAGGAGTGAAGAGGAGCGAGGAGGAGGAGTGAGGAGGAGCTTGGAGGAGTGATGAGGAGGAGTGAAGAGGAGCGAGGAGGAGGAGTGAGGAGGAGCGAGGAGGAGGAGGGAAGAGGAGCGAGGAGGAGGAGTGAAGAGGAGCGTGGAGGAGGCGTGAAGAGGAGGCGTGAAGAGGAGCGTGGAGGAGGAGTGAAGAGGAGCTTGGAGGAGTGATGAGGAGGAGTGAAGAGGAGCGTGGAGGAGGCGTGAAGAGGAGCGTGGAGGAGTGATGAGGAGGAGTGAAGAGGAGCGTGGAGGAGTGATGAGGAGGAGTGAAGAGGAGCGAGGAGGAGGAGTGAAGAGGAGCGTGGAGGAGTGATGAGGAGGAGTGAAGAGGAGCGAGGAGGAGGAGTGAAGAGGAGCGTGGAGGAGGAGTGAAGAGGAGCGTGGAGGAGGAGTGAAGAGGAGCGTGGAGGAGGAGTGAAGAGGAGCGTGGAGGAGGCGTGAAGAGGAGTGATGAGGAGGAGTGAAGAGGAGCGGGGAGGAGGAGTGAAGAGGAGGGGGGAGGAGGAGTGAAGAGGAGCGTGGAGGAGGCGTGAAGAGGAGCGTGGAGGAGGAGTGAAGAGGAGGCGTGAAGAGGAGCGTGGAGGAGGAGTGAAGAGGAGCGTGGAGGAGGCGTGAAGAGGAGCGAGGAGGAGGAGTGAAGAGGAGCTTGGAGGAGTGATGAGGAGGAGTGAAGAGGAGCGAGGAGGAGGAGTGAAGAGGAGCGTGGAGGAGGAGTGAAGAGGAGCGTGGAGGAGGCGTGAAGAGGAGGCGTGAAGAGGAGCGTGGAGGAGGAGTGAAGAGGAGCGTGGAGGAGGAGTGAAGAGGAGGGGGGAGGAGGAGGGAAGAGGAGCGTGGAGGAGGAGTGAAGAGGAGCGTGGAGGAGTGATGAGGAGTGAAGAGGAGCGTGGAGGAGGAGGGAAGAGGAGCGTGGAGGAGGCGTGAAGAGGAGCGTGGAGGAGGAGTGAAGAGGAGTGTGGAGGAGCGAGGAGGAGGAGTGAAGAGGAGCTTGGAGGAGTGATGAGGAGGAGTGAAGAGGAGCGTGGAGGAGTGATGAGGAGGAGTGAAGAGGAGCGAGGAGGAGGAGTGAAGAGGAGCGTGGAGGAGGAGTGAGGAGGAGCATGGAGGAGGAGTGAAGAGGAGCTTGGAGGAGTGATGAGGAGGAGTGAAAAGGAGCGTGGAGGAGGAGTGATGAGGAGGAGTGAAGAGGAACGAGGAGGAGCAGTGAGGAGGAGCAGTAAGAACACACGTCTGCACAGTTCAGGTACAACCAAGCGAGCGACGTGATACTGTTTCCTCTCAGTCAGCTGATGCCTGACTGTGAGTCCTGCAGAGTCCTTTAATTTGGTTCCACAGAGGAAGGAGGATTCTGGTGCTGGTTTTAGTTCCGTCACTTTTGTGTCTTAACTCGCAGAAAAGTGAACAAGTACCAGAGGAAGTAACCAAAACCACATTTCCCTCTGCAGCACTGGGTCTTGTGCATGGTTTGGGTCTGGGTCAGGTTCTGCTTGTACTGATTTTCATTAAGGTGAAATGGCAAAAAGCTGAAGCTTTTTTTCTGAAACAAAACAAACAAATCAACCCTTTGAAACATATTATTTCACCTGAGACAACAGAGAATCATGTGGACTCATCCAAATTAAAATTAGTGGATTTCCCAGCAAATTAGGAATTCTAGGGTCTCAGCTCAGATTCAGGCATGGGGCATCACCTCAGACCAAAGCCAGGGAGACCCACCTCTGTGCCAGGCATAGGGGAGAAGCTTGTAGAACCCTGTGGCCAGGCCTTTACCCATGGAGTCAAGCTTGGCATAGTGCCAATGAGCAAAAAGGGAACACCTTCCTGAAGTCCCACCACCTGCAGGAGGTGCTGTAAGGGAGCGGTGAGTTGATTGGGCGACAGTCGAAAGCAGAGGCTTTGACGGTTTGCTCTCTGGTTGGCAAAATTCACTTTTAAGACTTGGTCTGGAACTATTTAAAAAATCAAATGAACTAAATTATTACCCGGCTCACGATAAGGATTTCTGGCGGCACTATGAATGCGGACCCTAAACAGAACCGGAGACAACACGTGATTCCTTCCTTTTTGTTTCAGAGTGCTGAGCACATTGTTTTCTTGGTGGAGTCTACCATTGAAACATATATTGACATAATTAAACATAATTCATAGATTTGTTTAAGTTTTTATCCAACTCTGTAGTCAGTCACTTACTTTAGATGCATTCATTTGGCCTCCAACAACAATATAAAGAATCTGGGTGTCTGACCAGGACACGTCCTTCAGACCAGAACAGTCTCCTTCCATCTAACCTAGATAAAATAAGGAACATGTTCACCAGGTTCGGCTCCAGGATGGCCCTTACCCCCATCAGAGCCATGGTACTATACTTGATAGGACAGATTCAGAAAGGGATTCTTTGGACAGCTGGACCCAGACAGTTAAAAACAGAAAACACAAAGTTAAATAAAATGGTTTCAGAGGTTTTGGCTGGATTTACATGGCTTGGAGCCATGATCACAGAAGGAGCAAGTCACACATGTCAGATCAATGAGCTCATGTCTTCTGATGTCTGTCTGCTGTGTCCAGAAGACACCAAACCAACATCAAGGAAATCCTTCAAACCAGACATTCAGCAAACAGTCAGGTGATATTCAGCTGCTCGGAGGTGGAAAACATCTCCAACTTCAGAATATATTATCAAATCAGACATGCTTTTAATGTCTCACCACCTTAAAGCACTTCCTGTTTAGTCACGTTCATGAATAATCAAACATTTACACTAAAAGGTGGATAAGTGTTCCTTCACTGCCGTGTTGGAGCCTTGTGCATAAACATCTGCAGAACAACAGACGTGCTCTTACGTATAGGTAAGACCATCATACTCACCTGCTCTGGAACAGCTGAGGTTTCCAGTATCAGTCGCTACAGATACTGAAGCAGCTTCCTGATAACCCCGAACTAAGATCCAGAACTAAACCGGAAGTTTCCTGTAGCTTTCAGGCTCGTCTGATTCTACATCATTTACACACGAGGCTCCAAATCTCAGTTCAATGACCAGAAGTTCTAAACAAATACACTGAGACGAGGGGAGCGATGCTTTTTAAGAAGTACCTATAAACATTAAAACAGCCGATTGTCTGAACAAGAAGCTGTCGGACTTTAAGAAAAGCTCAACACATGAATAAAAAGACTGAGATGTAAATGAAGTTCTTTGTAACTGGCAGAATTTTGAACTGAAATTTCTTTTGATGTATTTATAAATCTCTGTTTTTCAGAGTCTTTCATGTATGCAGTGAAGAGACTGCTGCACGTTATCATTTGGTCTATCAAGCTGTTGTTTCATTTCCTCCATACGTCAGGTTAAACACAGCACACCTGTGAGTCTCCAGTTAAATGCTACGTGGATGACAGAGTTTGGAGGTTCTCTTGTTCCCGGTGAAGCAGTTTGTCAGGTGGAGCGATGAATGACAGACGCCAGCAGTTATTCCCACACCAGCGGAGATGGAGGCATTTCAGAAGGCTGAGCCACGGTAGAGCTGTTCAAAAAGCACATCAGCAAAAAGTTCAAATGAATAAAATCCATATCCAGATGTGAAAACAACAGCTGCTCATTACACACCTCACAAACTTCAGCATGTTTGTTCCATCAAGTTCATCCTACAGTCATGTAACATCATGACAGTAGAAACATGTCCCTAACATAACCCTCAAACATGAAACTAAATCCAACAACAGCTGGAAACAAACAAACTCAACTGAAGGTAAAATACATCAACATTTAGTTTTCTGTTGTGCAGTTTCAAGTTGTAAAATATCTTCCAACACGATGAGCATGAGTTTCCTACCTGATGAAGCTTTTGAAAGCGGCTGACTGAGGGTTGATGCAGAGTGGCACTCGACTCCCCTTTTGCTGTTCTAATATGAACTGATGGATGAGCTCTAGGAGGTAAACAAACTCAGAGTCATATGGATCTTTCACATTGTGTAAACAACATTTCCAAGCAGAATCACATCTAGTTTGAATAAGCTGGCACAGCAGACCTCAACTGACCAATGGGAACAACCTGAAACCAGTTGCTGTGGAGATAAAAACGCTTTGGATGCATCTTTTTAAACATAAAACAGATTCCAGTTTATACATGTTGTTACAGCTCCATCCTAAAGGCCGACATCTAAACAGTAAATACCCTCCTCATAGTGTCATGTTCTCAGCACCCACACAAGTTCTTCAAAGCTAAAACATTTTAGAATCAAAATGTTTGAAATAATGTTTTTAATGAACAGATTCCTTCTGTCTCAGTGTTAGAGAAGATGATAAAAATGATTATAACTAGGGTCCAATCAGGATATAAAACAGTAGCACAGGTTGATAGCTGATATAACGGTCGATATATTCCAATCAGATTATTATTGCTACAGAAATAATTTACAGCGGAGTAACAGATTAACAGATTCATTGTGTATGGCTATAGTAAGATCAACAAGTTGTCGTATTAAAGGCATGGCAGAGAATCTTTTTCTTCAGGGTGGATCATCTAGACTATTGGTCCCCTGTGAAGAGGAGCGTGGAGGAGGAGTGAAGAGGAGTGAAGAGGAGCGTGGAGGAGGCGTGAAGAGGAGCGTGGAGGAGGAGTGAAGAGGAGTGAAGAGGAGCGTGGAGGAGGCGTGAAGAGGAGGCGTGAAGAGGAGCATGGAGGAGGCGTGAAGAGGAGCGTGGAGGAGGCGTGAAGAGGAGCATGGAGGAGGCGTGAAGAGGAGCGTGGAGGAGGCGTGAAGAGGAGCGTGGAGGAGGAGTGAAGAGGAGTGAAGAGGAGCGTGGAGGAGGCGTGAAGAGGAGGCGTGAAGAGGAGCATGGAGGAGGCGTGAAGAGGAGCGTGGGGGAGGCATGAAGAGGAGTGATGAGTGAGGAGTCTTCCTGTGGCGCTGTGCCACAGCTAAAATTCCAGCGCCCCGGCTGCAAAATGCAGGGATTTTTTTTTTCTCCCTGCTTGCTGAAGCAGCAGCAACAGCGTCTCTGTTGTTGGACATGGACCCAGCATGCACGCAGCAAGGAGGCGGGGCATAAGGACATAATTACTCCTCTTTAGTTTTTAGCCTAAAGGCGAGGTGAAGTTAGAGCAACGCTGGTACGACTCGCTGCTCTAAACTACGCAGGAGAATTGGATTGAGGAAGACTACTTTGTTGGAGTACAAAAGGAGACGTAAAAGGATTGTTTTTGTTTGAGATGATGGCTCTGTGATGGTGGGTTACATTATTTTTCTTTCGGAGTACATCAGGGCAGTTTCAGCAGGGAGTAGCATCACAGATAAAATCAGCTGAAAAATATCAAAAAGAATCAACATAGAAGAAGCAGGGCTGTTTGTGTTTTCTGTTTGTTGTTTTTATTAACTGGTTTGAGAGCAGCTCTTTACAAAAAACGGTTGTTGGGCTACGTCAGTTCATTTCCCTCCGAATCAGCGCGACTTAACCAAAGATCTTCTATCACGGAAGATGGCTCACTCACATACATAAAGTAGGTACACAGCAGGGTCTTGACAGTGGTTCATCCGCGGCTCCTTTTGGAGAACAAAAACAAACGTTCTGACCACCGACCTAGAACAGAGCAATCGTTAAGAAAAACTCCAGAACCTTCCTCAGCCAGTCCTTTTTTAAATATAAATGTGTAATATGGACATAGAGTGTCAAAAAGGGCAGTTTTGACCCAGAAATATGTAACATACTGCCAACAGGAGGTAAAAACGCTAACAGGCTAAATAAAAACTGTCCCCCCCCCAAAATAAACTGCTGCCCCCCCATCTAAATTGTCCTGGCACCGGGTCTGTGTCCGAGGAAGTTACTGCTGTACCTGGTAAATGGAGAAAGTTCTCGGAGGGTGTGTGAACCCTCTCAGAGCACAACCCCGTCCCGGCTATTGAAGTAGGAATCCGGGACAATTTTGAACAGCACACTAATTAGACTGAATTCAGAAACCCCTTTCTCATTCAAAACAGCATGAATAGTTTTTTTTTCAACTTTGTATGTGTGCATATGCATCACAGACACACAATAACACCCCAAATCCTAGAAAAAGTTGACTTTTCATAAGATGGGATCTTTAAAAATCTCCATTTGTATGAAACACTGACATTTTTATACTGTGGCTGTTTTAACATGGCAGTAATTAACAGTGTTCTTGGCACAGACTGTTTACTCAGTTCAGTCAGAATAAATACAATTGGTAAGTTATTTACTGAACAATTCAGTAATATATTAATTGTGGCGAGAATAGGCCCGTATATAACGTATATAATGTGATTATTTATTTACAGTTTAAAGAGGCCATTTCACACAAATTTCATGACTTTGTGGTTATTTCTTAAGTATTAACCTGTAATATGAACATTTTATATCTAAAAAACATCAGGAAACACTGATTAACAGACCTTTCAATCTATCTGCGTCAAGATTCGTCTGGCTTTCTCAGGATTCGGGCTGCAACTCATTGAGAATAGAATAGAACAATCCTCTATTGTCCCACGAGGGGGAATTTGCTTGTAACAGCACCATCAGATATATATAAACAAACAAACAAACAAACAAACAGGCATACAAACCGAACACAGAACATAACATAACGGAGCACACACAATGTTTGAAAGAAGAAAAAATAAGAAAAAGAGTATCTACACTATATTACCATAGTTTAAAAACAGTTATAAAAAATTATAAAACAATATTGTGCAATTCTTAAAGTAGTTATAATATGGATATAATTGAAATAGAAAAATTACAGATTTTGCATTGAACTGTGCATGAAAAAAGTAAACATGAAACTTCCAATAAGTTAATATGTACACTCTGTTGTAAATAAATGTGCAAGTTACAGCAGTATTGGTGATGGGTTAGGTCTGATGTAAACCTTTGTTTGTATATATTTATCTCTGTTGTGAGCAGTTCTGATTGTACAGTCTTACTAACAAACTAGCCTATGACAGCAAGGCATACTGTTTCCTGCCCCGCTGTGCATGGCAACATCGCCTGTAGTCTCTTCCAGTTTGATACATGTTTATGCTAACAGCTTTTAGCCAGCAGCATGCTAGGCGTGATTTCAACTGCAGGAGCTGATGAATACTAACGAACAAAGGAGTTGTGATGAAACAGATACAGGCCGTTAGAACTCGGGAGAACTCAGGTTTTATCACCACCTGCGTAGTTTGAGAGATAAAAACTGAAAGAGAAGTTGTTGACCTGTTTTCACCCACTATGAAGGTAAGAACACCTGTGGAGCTAAAATATTCAACAGAAACCTCAGGAAAAACATTTTTTATGGGATGGCCTCTAAACATGTAACCAATACATTTTTTGCAACAAGTTTTACAACCACTGTCATGGCAAATGAGGGCGATGGAGAAAAGGAGGGATGGGACAGCAGACCTGCCAAAAAGAAGAGGGTCTATGTTAGGGTGACCATATTATGGTTTTTAAAAAGTAGGACACCTGAATTGAGAGCAAAATCACAAAAGGATTGTATTTTTTTAGGTAACATTACATTTGAATTGTAATAGGCTGCATTAACACTCTTTAGTGTAAAAATGCCATGAAACAGGCTAACAATAATAACTAGAAAAGTTCCTGAAGAAACTTTGAGAGGGATTGCCACTCTGTGTGGGACTCTGAAACCCTCAGCCAATCAGAAAGCTGCATTCAATCCACAGCTGACAGGTGCTGCAAATGTGATGACAAGGCAGAAAGATTCAAACTAATTTGGGAGTGTATTCGGTAAACGTAATAATTTCAGATGTAATCCCATAGGGTTACAATAGGGGTATGGTTTTTAATGAATTTCGTTGCTATGGTAACCCAAAAATTAACACACGCATGATGGTTCAGCTCTCCTGGTAGACCTGATCACTTTAATTCATGACATGTGAATCCACATCCCATAGTGTCTTCTGTGAGCTGACCGGGTGTGTTGATGGCGAATAGTGTTGCTATGGCAATACAGTAAGAGATATGTAAAAGTTGCTTCAATATGTTATAGACCAATGTCTACAGAGCACATAAAAGTTGGAATGACAGCTGTAAGTCAAACCATGTCCGCACAGTAAGCGATCAAAAAGTGTAAATTTGAGTCAATGCTGTTGCCATGGTAACCCAAAAATTAATGATCACTTCTAATGATCATGCCAATTGCTTTGATATATGACATGAGGTCACAAATCCTATTGTGTGCCCTAAAGGCTCACCATGTGTGTTTGATGGCAAATGGTGTTGCCATGGTAACAGATATGTAAAAAAGTTCTCATGTATGTTATAGACCAATTTGTAGTGACCACAGATACGGTGGAACGATGTCTGTAGGTCAAAGCGTGTTTGCACAATAATCTCTCAAAAAGCGCCCATTTTAAGTATAATACCGACCATTTTAACATAGGATTTGAATAGGGGGCATAGTTTTTGGTGGATCCTGTTGCCATGGTAACCCAAAATGCTTCAGAGCCATGATAGAGCATATCTTTTTAGCACCCCGGTCAGTTTGAACTGTCATACATGGGGTTACATCTGACAGATAATGCTGTAGGGCGCTTCGAGTGGTGTTTTTGGCGAGCTGCGTTGCCATGGTAACCCCAATTTTCATCCAATCCCCACAGTTCACTTCTCCTTACCAAACCAATCAATTTGATGCATCACACGTCATCACAGGTGGTACAGTCTGTCCTGTGTGGAAAACGGGTTCTTTTGATGGCGTTTGGCGTCACCACGGCCACGCGGTCTGAGTTTTGTATGAGATCTGTAAATCTAAAGTAGACCCATCCCTTGTGACCAGATATGAGGTAGAACGGTGTCCGTAGGAGAAAGTATGTTGTTGCAGTAAGCGCTCGAAAAAGGTCACGTTTTTGGCGTTTTTCGGAGCGTTTTCCATTCATTTTCAATGGGAGGCGGGGGTTTTTGTGAATACCGTTGCCATGGCAACCCGAAACGCCACGAAACCAAGATCAATCACATCAGGTTTCCAATCCGGTTCGTATGATATATGATACGCGTCATAAAGTTTTACGGTTTGGGCGGGGGCATTTCGGGTGCACGTTTTGGCGTGCCGCGTCGCCATGGTAGCTCGGATCTGAAATAAAAGTAATTCCACACTTCCCGTGAACAAGCCGGTCGATTTGATGTATGAACCGCCTGGATCCGTCGCTCCGTTTGGGCCGCATTAATGTCTACGGAAGAATAATAAATCTATAAATCTAGTCAGAGACCCGTTTAGAGGTGTAGAATAATAGGACGCCATTCATTATGGCAATCCCTAATAAATGCTTTTGTACCCATTTCCCAACGCAGGCCATTTCTCAAAAGCCACAAATAATACCGATAACAATATTAATCTTCAAATTAACATACATTAAGGTGTACGGTAAGGCGTTTGGCTGGAGCTAAATGGTTTTCTAAATTGCCAGCACCTTTGTTAGACACTGACACGTAAGTGCTAGCTTTACATGTCATGCATTCTGCCTTGGATGGATGCAACCAGAACGAATATATATATATATACATATATATCGTATATATTATTTCCTCCGTAAACTTACATTTGCGTTTCGGCATGTTTGAGATCAGGCGACATTCTTCCCTCGCTGCCAACTACTGTTATCATTGGTACTGCGCCTGTTTATGCATTTTGACATAGTGTCTGACCAGTGATGGAGTGGCATGCAAAGAAGGAGGAACCTAACGTCAGCTTCTGAGAGTTAGACTAAAATCCCGGACATTTTGGAGAAATGTTGAAAGTCCACCCGGACGTTTTTAGGAGTCAAAATGAGGACATGTCCAGGTAAAGTAGAACATCTTTTCACCCTAGTCTATGTCCCTCAGATGTTTTAGAATAAATATCAAGAACAGTGTCCATACTTGTGTAATGACTGATGCAAAAACTAAAGTTAAAAGGGCATCAGGGTCTAGGTCAACAAAATAAAAATATGTAAAAAATATCATGACCTCGGTTTGTTAACAGAATTTTCATGTTGTTAGTGTTAATGTGTTCCATTAAATGCAAAATGTCTATAGTTTCTTTATTTTTAAATTTTGTGATAGAAAATACAGGTTTTATTGTTTTTTTATAACCAATTTCCAGCCAATGAACAGGGACATTAATGTATGCAGAGCAACAGGGGGTGCAAAAGTCTGCAAAAAAAAGCCTCACAACACAAGTGGTCCTCGATTCCCCCCACTAACAGAGCACCACAGCTGGAAACATTTCTAGGGGAAACACTGGTCCACCTACCTGTCAATCATTCTGGTGAAATGTTGTGCACGTTTCTAGGATAGTGTAAGAGACTTTTATATTGATGCTTTTATTTTGAAGCCTGCCCTGGAAGTTCCTGTTCAGAGTGTTAATAAAGACGCAGCGAATATCGGACCGGCTGACCCGCTCCACAACCGTCATTATTTTAAAGTAATTAATAGGTGATTGGATACACTCGGTTGGACTTGTTTTCACTTCCTGTGCATGCACACTCTCAGGTGTTTATGTAGCGCGTGACGCACGGCAGGCAGGGAAGGTGAGCAGGACCAGTGGACCCAGGGTGAAGAGGATGGCGGGAGCATAGAGAACTCAATGATACGAGGTGTTCTGGAGCTCTTTGTCAGAGACCTGGGAGCGATGACTAAGTGAAGAACAGGTAGGACCCCTCCCCAACACCTCCATCCATTTATTCTATCTCACCGTTCTCACCGGGTCGTTTGAATATGTCTCAGAGTCGCAAGAGAAAAACATTGTTGAAGTGTATGAGAAGAAGAGAAAGGTGAGCGTGTTCTGAAATGACGACAGCAACTTGTAAACAGAGCGTGCACGTGGAAAACAGGGAATGTTGAGCATTTTTCCAAAATGTGGTGAGGGCAGTTCTTTCCTGAAATTCAGAAAAATCCTCCGCGATACATTTAAGTAACATGAAACGTAGAAGATTTTGTGTTAATAGGGGCATTACAAGTTTTTTTTACTTCTCTCTGCTCCTTTTCATTCATGTTGAATGTGTTGTGCAATAAAGGGAAATCCATTAAACATACCTAAGTAACGAAATCATGTGGGTGTGGCTAATTGCATCAACAGCACCTCCTTTCTTCCCACTTCAACACTTCAACACTTAAATCGGCCCACTGGGGCAGAGTTTTCCTGGCGTTTCGAGGTGTGACTGAGCAGGAAGGGAGGCTGGAGCGCCGCCAAGGTGCAAGGGCCGCTTATTGCCGCTCGTGGCTTTGATTAATTTTCTTATCATTCACTAACATTGTACCAGTATTAACGTGATAGGCATGATATGCCCAGTTTTCAGTTCCAATAAAGTAGTTGTGAGCTTTTCACTCACCAGCTGGAACAGCCAAAAGAAGTTAGACCTTACCTTTGACCTGTCTCACAGAGCTCAGGTTCTTCTCAAAGCCATCATCAAACTTCGGGTTTGTAACAGGCTCAAAGTCACTGGTGTAAACACGACCAGATGATGTGGTGTAGCAGCATTTGCACATGCACGTATGGTAGCGCAGCCGTCCCTCGTCCAGGTAAGGATGAGCCAAGGCGTCTTTGGCCGAAATCCTCTTTGACTGGAGACAAAATGCATTAGTCAGGTGTGTTTAAACACATCAACTAAATGTTTTTTTTATTTCTGTGTCAATGGGTGTGAGTGGCGTCGTGGATAGCCGTCTCGGTGTCTCAGAACACACAATTTTTCTTGCTTTTCACTATTTTTCTATGCCTCTCGGAGATCATTCACCAGGAACGAGCTCCTACATATCGGAGACTCCAGGGACTTTGGTCCCCACATTTCTCTCCCAAAGAACAGAATTAAAAGACATTTTAGGCAAAGGTGAGCACTAGAGATGCACCGATCGATCGGCATCTGATCGCAATCAGCCAATAAGAGCGATATCGGTTTTGATTTTGGAATTTTCAAAATAAATTAAAGTGGGCTTATCAGATGACGTTTACAACTTTACATAAGCTGAGTTCAGCCGCGGAAAGCAGTCGGGAGTTTTCCCGGTGGCCTGGCTGCCCACTCGCGACGGGCCGACAGTCAGGTGGAGTTTGATTCTTAAATAAACAATCCGCCATGCGGCTAATTAGACCATCTGCCCCGGTGACGCTCACTGAGATACAGCAGGTAGAGCACAATCACCCCCCTCCCCTCCTTCCACACCTTTCACTCTAAAATGAAGTGGTGTCACCAGGGGAAGAAGAAGCAGAGCAGACAAGGAGAGGATCAAACTTTGGTAAAGTTAGAAACTTATTTACAGACTTTTCCAGATCAACAACTTATCATCGGAGCATTGCTTTTACAAAACCGACACCTCAGTGCATCACAGCGAGGTAGACTGCGAGCTATAATCATAGTTTTGAGCCGTCCTCCACGCTGGGAGACTTTCATTAGACTCCATGCAGCCTGCTGATGCACAAAGGTGCAGGGACCGTCTACAAATTGCAACATATGCCAAAAAGTGACAGAGAAATATTCAGTTGCTTCATCTAGGACAGGTGTAGTGTCAATAACATTGTTAATGTTTTTCATACTAGATTTCTTGGATTAGAAATTAATGTTTCTACTTTTTTAAAAGCCTTAAATAAGTCAATATTTAATAAAATCAATTTAAGGTGTTTGGTTGTAAAAAAAAAGCCATTATGAATATATGTTTGTTCTATCAGATACATAAAATGCTTTGGATTAAGGGCCATTTTCAATCCAATGATGTTTTATTATCAAAATGGGTCAAAACTATGTTACAGTGCCACACAAGACACAGTTAACACAACCATCTTCACTTGATCTTACTACAGCGCATATTTATTATTTTGAAGGTCTTTTTCATCATGTAATAACTGCATTGTAGCATTAGTCTCAGGTTTAGGTGAATGCTCCATTGGCATTTTGCAATAATTGGTGGTCTGGGATGATATCAAAATTCCCAGTCTGAATTATTGCTCCAGTCCGTCCCTGGCTGTGTTCAAATTGTCTCTAGGAGAGTCTCTAGAGGGTGAAATATTGCATATTGCCTCAGCCTACAATAAACTGTGGTCAATTCATAATATTTCTCCATCATCTCCTACTTTTTATACTAATGATACAATGTTTATACATGAGACAACAATATTAAAGAATTTATGGATTTTACACTGTGATCGGTATCGCTAATATCGGTATTGGCAGATACTGCTTTTGGTAATTGGTGATCGGCCCCCAAAATCCTGATCAGTGCATCTTTAGTGAGCACACCTTTCCTCATATGCAGAGCAACACAGGAGGAGAGGAAAGGAGGCCGGAGCGCCTGTGGGTCTCCTCAGACGCGGAGCACGCACTGTGCTGCCTGGATTATTTCTGTCTAATCTGTGCTCACGGTGAAACCGGTGGGAAGGAACAGAGACTTCTCTACATCATCTGTGCTTCATGGAGATGTGGCTGTGTGGATCTACACCGGATGCAGCTGGCAGGCTTCCAGCTGCTCAGAGAGCGGACTGCAACACGGAGCTCCCCAGTAAGTCGGAGGGTGGAGGACTCTGCTTCTATATCAACAGTAGCTGGTGTAACATTCTGGTCGATGTTTACATCCTACCGCACACTCGCCAACCAGATACTGTGTGTAGTGCAGACATTCCCGGACTCCTTAGTTATTGTCCTTGGTGACTTTAACGTGGTAAATCTCAGCCATGATCTTCCTAAATACCTCCAGTTCATTAAATGTCCCACCAGAGACGAGAACACTTTGGATCTCTGTTACACCACAGTAAACAGAACATATCATATCAGTCCCCCTTGCTGCACTGGGTCACTCAGATCACTTGATGATCCATTTGATTCCTGCATACAAGAAGAAATTAAAACTCTCCAAGCCTGTTGTGAGGACATCAAAGAAGTGGAACAGTGAGGCTGTGGAAGACCTGCAGACATGCTTGGACAACACCATATAGGATGTTTTCAGGTCTGCTACCAGCTGTCTGGAAGAGATTACAGATGTTGTAACAGCTGGCACAGCTGTGTCCCATCATGCATCAGGGTGAGTTACAACAAGAAACCCAGGTTCACACCCAAACTCAGACTTCTGAGGTCTGAAAAAGAAGCTGCTTTTAGGAGTTTAAGAGTGGCAAAACACAGATGGTGAGATGTGCTAAACTACTGTATTCAAAGAGACTTCAGCAGCAGCTATCAGCCCATGACTCTGCCTCTGTATGGAAGTGACCCCCACCCTGTAAGCAGCTTTGATCTGACCAACCAGCAGAACGAGTTTTACTGTCGCTTTGATGGACATTGGGTCTGATCTGCCACCATCCCCCTCAACACCAGTCCAGAACACAGACCCAACACCACCACCACCACACCACCACCTCCAGAAGTCACCTCTATCCCTCTTAGAGTCCCCTCCCTCCTACTCAACAACAAACACCTTCTCCATTCAGGAAGAGGATGCCAACGGTCTTTAGCGACAGAACCCCCACAATGCACCTGGTCCAGACTCTGTCCCCCCCATCCACCTTAAGACACTGTGCTGACCAGCTGTCTCCAGTGTTCACAGACATTTTCAACACTTCACTGGAGACATGCCACGTACCAGCCTGCTTAAAAACCTCCACCATCATCCCTGTCCCCAAAAAGCCAAGGACCACATGTCTTACTGACTACAGGCCTGTCGGTTTGACCTCTGTGGTCATGAAGACATTTGAGCACCTTGTGCTGACCCACCTAAAACACATACAGACCCTCATCTGGACCCCCTGCAGTTCACCCACAGAGCAAATAGATCTATAGATGACACAGTAAAAGGAGTCCTGCATCACATCCTCCAGCATCTGGACTCCCCAGGTTCCTACACAAGGAACCTGTTTGTGGACTTCAGCTCTGCATTCAGCACCATGATCCCGAATCTTCTGCAGGACAAGCTCTCGCAGCTGCATGTGTCCAACTCCATCTACAGGTGGATCACAGAATTCCTGTACAACAGGAAGCAGCACGTGAGGCTGAGAAAACTGGTTTTAGACCCCCGGACCATGAGCACTGGATCTCCTCAAGGCTGTGTTCTTTCTCCTCTTCTCCCTGAGCCTCCAGTCATCAGTCTCTCAAGCTCTTGAAGTTTGCAGATGATGCCACCCTCCAGTCTCATCTCTGAGGGCGATGAGTTCACCTACAGGTGGGAGACTGACCGCCTGGTGTCCTGGTGTGAGCTCAACAACCTGGAGCTCAATGTCGCTAAAACAGTGGAGATGGTTGTGGACTTTAGGAAGGACTGACTCCCTCCAGGACCCGTACACCTCCAGGACCCGTACACCTCCAGGACCCGTACACCTCCAGGACCCGGACGCCTCCAGGACCCGTACGCCTCCAGGACCCGTACACTTCCAGGACCCGTACACCTCCAGGACCCGTACACCTCCAGGACCCGTACACTTCCAGGACCCGGACACCTCCAGGACCCGGACACCTCCAGGACTCTGAAGCCTGCAGGACAGATTGTGGCTGGTTCTTCTCATCCTGGATATAAAATCTTTCAGACTCTCCCTTCTGGAAGAAGCTCTGGTCCATCGGGACTAGGACCTCCTTCCCCTCTGCTACTGGCCTCTAGAACTCTACAGATGTATGTAAACAATAACATGCCAACTCCCCCAACCCCATCAATATGACAGGAGTCTAAATGAAGCATTGAACACTGCTGCAGTTCAGATTAACAGATGCACAAAGTTCCTGTACATTAGTGGAGTTTTCTTCAGGCTGAGAGAAATAACAGATCTGCTGTTCTCATGACAGACTTATAGATCTCGCTTACTTACTTAATTTTGTGTTAAGAAAAAAAATTGAAAATATGATACAGGTTAACTCACAGGATCAAACACCAGCATCCTGCATAAGAGGTGTACCGCCTCATGTGTTGCCTGGTTGGACAGCGTGTACAGCACAGGAAGGGACGGCTGCAGATAGAAACACGCCAAGACAAAAACAAGCAGTAATTCCTCACTTACTTTGTGAATTCATAAACATTATGAATAAATGTGCTGAATCCTCTTCGCCAACACAAACACTTCACTCGTTTTTCTTACATGTTTTTGTTTTAATCAGAAAGTCAAAAAGTTTAAACATTTGTATAAAAACAGCTGGATTCTGGGCTACTTCTGAAAAGTTCACCTGTTTGTGAGGTCCTCTGAGAATATGCGCCCGAGCACCTTCACAAGCTGTCCTCATGGCTTCCATACAAGGAGTCCCCAACAGGTCTGTGATTAAATCCAACTAAACACAGATGAGTACAGTGATGCATTACACATGATGGTCTACCTTCATCAGCAGTTACTTTATCTGTGCCAGTGATGAGTCTAACAAAACATTCTGTCAGGAACAGTGTTGTTTTCTCATTTTATTTAATCACAAGATGGTGGAAGCTACCTGCTGAATGGGACTCTGAGCCTGGAAGAGGATCCGTCGTCCCAGCAGCTCTGCAAAGATGCAGCCCACAGACCAGATATCAATGGAGTTCGAGTAGTGGCGGCTCCCCATGAGGATCTCCGGTGCTCTGTAGTACTGCGTCACCACTTCCTGAGTCATGTGCCTGGACTCATCTGACTCCTCCACTCGAGCCAGGCCAAAATCACAGATCTAAAGTGACAATTATTTATTCAATCATTTGCACTATTTTTTGATTCATGACTTTTCTTCTTTTTGAAGAAACCCAAACGAACAGAAATGAAAACGAGTGGCTTGATTAGGAATGGTGTGGCATGATGTCTGGTATCACGACATCTAAACCCAGGTTGGATTTTTCATCAGTAGTTACACTGGTAGCCTTCAAAATGTCTATATTTTCCTAGTCAGTAGTATCACTAATGTGTTATCAGCACAAACACAGTTCAGTAACAAGAAATCAAAACTTTTCGATCCCAGTCGTTCACAGTTTATCACTGAATTATGTTTACACTGTAATAATCTGACAGTCATCAGGTTGTTGTGGATCATAATGTTCTGGGAGGAGATGAAAAACAAACTGCGTAGCCTTTTCTCCACACACCTTGAGCACACAGTTGCTGTTAACCAGGAGGTTGCCAGGTTTGATGTCTCGGTGTAGTATTCCAGCAGAGTGCAGGTACTTAAGTCCTAAAGGTCGACATAGAGCAGACAAAGATATGAACATTACATCGGAGCCTTACGGTGTAGTGAGAGTCCAACACAGAAAGTAGCAGGTATCTGAATAAATGTTTAAAAATTTGATTTAAATATTTCATACATGGAACTAAATCCCCAGTACAGCCATATCATTTAGCTTCAGATCCTCAAACAACTCATCATCTATATCTTATTTACACATTAAAATAGGAGACATCCTTTAAAGAAGTAGTTAAAAACCATTGAGCTCCTGTTTGGATTCATTGGACACGCAAGTTTGGAGCATGACAACCAAATCAGCTCTTTATTTAAGGACCAAATACTGACCTTTGGGAGTGGCAGTCATTAGAAACACTAAGTACTTGAATTCACCCAGGTGAAGTTGTTCACCTGGACATCTGCTGCTTAAGTAGGACTAGGTTTCTGGGGTGTCACCTTAGGTCCTCCCTCTCCCCAACTCCTTAATCTTGCCCTGCAGGGGTGTTAAACACCAGTTCTCGGGAACCGTGTTCCTGCATGTTTCAGATGTGTTCCAGTTCCAACTCACCTGATTCATATGACTGAATAAACCCCGTTGCATGTCATCACGTTCTGCAGTGACCTGTTAACGACTTGTTCATTGAAATCATGTATGTTGAAGCTGAGGAACATCTAAAAGCTTACAGGGCCATTGGAGTTAGACATCTCTTCACTAAAGGGAAGACAGGTTTGTAAAAATATTCTCCTACAAGTCCAGGGTGTTCTCAGAACCCTGCATGCAGCAAGACCGGTTCTAAAGATGCTTCCTTGCTTCCTTTGGAGGTGTCCAGGATGCATCTGACCAACTAGCTTCTGTCAAAGCAAAGGATCCGTGAATCTACTTTAGAGAGCCTCACAGATGACTCAGTTCCTCATCCGATCATTCAGGCAAAGTTCAGATGACCTTCAGAGGCAGCACATTTCACTGCTTGTGTTTGAAACTTTTACTACCCACAGCTCATAAGGTAACAACATTAACAAAGAGCAATCCTCCTGCCTTCCACAGGGGACCCAGCCTCAAACTACAACATGTCAATTCCAGTTTGCAAAACAAACATTCAATTATTTCTGGACTCATAAATATTGAATAAGCTGTTGTAAAACCACATCTTTTTAACTTTCATCGTACCTGTTATTTTAATTAGATCATCATATGGTATAAGATAAATAACAAGACAAATAATGGCAATATAATAAAAATAAAATCTCTTACCTCGTAGAATCTGATACAGAAAAACTTTGGCGTGGTCTGAGCTCAGAGGCTGTGGTGATACAATGATCTTATGGAGGTCACTTTGCATAAGTTCAGTCACGACATAGCTGCATAAAAGATTAAGGTTATAGAATAAAACCATTACATGCACACAGATCAGTTCATTTAGGGAAACACTAGAAAACTGTGCTGTTATGGCCAATTTGTACCCACTGTGATCATAAAACTCTGGTTAAGAGGTTGAACTACCTGAAAGCAACACTGCAAATGTGAGTGACAGCAACAAATACTTTGGAATCTCACAGGCAAATAGCAACCAGGGTGATACAACAAGAAAACAGCAGAACAGTACTGTGGTGTACTTGAATAACAAGGCAAGGCACGTTTTACCACTTTATCTGTTTGAACTTCAGGAACAACATGTACAGCGTAATGTAAAAGGATTGCTGTCCATTCTCTGTAAGGGGCCCAGACTATCCCTCAGTTCATTCCCAAATAGGGCCGTAGAGCCTGACGACCCTACCAGGTCCTCTTCAAAGCCAGCCTGGCCTCTGTCCTGATCACATACCTTAAGGTGTGAGTTTCTGTGAAACTGCCTGGGAAGATGAGTAAGGGCTGCGGTGTAGGTGTTGGAAAGATGAAATCTGAGGCCTCCTCCTCTGTTTAATGAGGGTTTTTCATGTTTTACATAGATGGCTTCTTTCACTTCTCTTTCAAACATTTAAAAAAATACTGAGATGGCTGGAGGAACCTCCACATCCACATAGAACACAACCCTGCTGAACAGATAGCTTCTCTTTCTTTTTGTAGTACAAATTCAACTCTTCTGTTACATCATGGAAGGGTGACCAAATGAAGTATCTGTACAGCCTTGAAAGCGCTGCATCCCTGCAGGTTGCTTCGGAAATCTCTTGTGCACTCAGTGGTGCATCCTACAGGTGTTCACAGACTAGTGCTTTTAGGTATGCTGTCATTGTCTCTGTTCCTGTGTCCCTGGTCTCAGGCAATGGGACAATGGCAAACCATCTGCTTTGCCATGCTCTTCTGACTGGCGTTATATGGTAATCATAGGCAGAGAGTATAATGGCCCACCTCTATATACAGTGGGGCAAAAAAGTATTTAGTCAGCCGTCAATTGTGTAAGTTCTCCCACTTAAAAAGATCAGAGAGGCCTGTAATTTTCATCATAGGTATACCTCAACTATGAGAGACAAAATGAGGGAAAAAAATCCAGAAAATCACATTGTCTGATTTTTAAAGAATTTATTTGCAAATTATGGTGGAAAATAAGTATTTGGTCACCTACAAACAAGTACGATTTCTGGCTTTCACAGACCTGTAACTTCTTTAAGAGGCTCCTCGGTTCTCCACTCGTTACCTGTATTAATGGCACCTGTGTGAACTCGTTATCAGTATAAAAGACACCTGTCCACAACCTCAAACAGTCACGCTCCAAACTCCACTATGGCCAAGACCAAAGAGCTGTCAAAGGACACCAGAAACAAAATTGTAGACCTTCACCAGGCTGGGAAGACTGAATCTGCAATAGGTAAGCAGCTTGGTGTGAAGAAATCAACTGTGGGAGCAATTATTAGAAAATGGAAGACATACAAGACCACTGATAATCTCCCTCGATCTGGGGCTCCACGCAAGATCTCACCCCGTGGGGTCAAAATGATCACAAGAACGGTGAGCAAAAATCCCAGAACCACACGGAGGGACCTAGTGAATGACCTGCAGAGAGCTGGGACCAAAGTAACAAAGGCTACCATCAGTAACACACTACGCCGCCAGGGACTCAAATCCTGCAGTGCCAGACGTGTCCCCCTGCTGAAGCCAGGACACGTCCAGGCCCGTCTGCGGTTTGCTAGAGAGCATTTGGATGATCCAGAAGAGGATTGGGAGAACATCATATGGTCAGATGAAACCAAAATAGAACTTTTTGGTAGAAACTCAACTTGTCGTGTTTGGAAGGGAAAGAATGCTGAGTTGGCTCCAAAGAACACCATACCTACTGTAAAGCATGGGGGTGGAAACATCATGCTTTGGGGCTGTTTTTCTGCAAGGGGACCAGGACGACTGATCCGTGTAAAGGAAAGAATGAATGGGGCCATGTATCGTAAGATTTTGAGTGAAAACCTCCTTCCATCAGCAAGGGCATTGAAAATGAGACGTGGCTGGGTCCTTCAGCATGACAATGATCCCAAACACACCGCCCGGGCAACGAAGGAGTGGCTTCGTAAGAAGCATTTCAAGGTCCTGGAGTGGCCTAGCCAGTCTCCAGATCTCAACCCCATAGAAAATCTCTGGAGGGAGTTGAAAGTCCGTGTTGCCCAGCGTCAGCCCCAAAACATCACTGCTCTAGAGGAGATCTGCATGGAGGAATGGGCCAAAATACCAGCAACAGTGTGTGAAAACCTTGTGAAGACTTACAGAAAACGTTTGACCTCTGTCATTGCCAACAAAGGCTATATAACAAAGTATTGAGATTAACTTTTGTTATTGACCAAATACTTATTTTCCACCATAATTTGCAAATAAATTCTTTAAAAATCAGACAATGTGATTTTCTGGATTTTTTTTCCTCATTTTGTCTCTCATAGTTGAGGTATACCTATGATGAAAATTACAGGCCTCTCTGATCTTTTTAAGTGGGAGAACTTACACAATTGGTGGCTGACTAAATACTTTTTTGCACCACTGTATGTGCTGCTACCATTGTTGGAAATCCTGTGTTCCCTAAACAATGTGAGCAGAGGTTTATGGTCGGTGGTCCAGTTGAACTCAACTCCATAAAAAAGGCTCAACTCCTCCTTTTCTATGAGTAGTTCTTCTCCACCAGTGAGAGTGTACAAGAAGCATAGGCTCTGGATGCTCTTGTCCATCATGTGTTGCATGCTGGATAACAGCTCCTATTCCATATGTTCACGCATCACATGCCAAAGAAAGTGGCAGGCTTGGATCATAGTGAACCAATTCCTTGTCACTGGTTAGCATTTCTTTGCAATTTTTTGCAGTTATTTACTCCACCTCCATTTTGTCTGGTCCTTCAGTAATCTGTAGAGTGGGGCTAAAACAGTACTTTGCAGAGGCAAAAAACAACCATAGTTGTTCACTAACCCCACAAAAGCTCTGAGCTATTTGATGTTTAAGAGTGCAGGAGCATCATGCTTGGTCCCTGACCATCACAAGCAGGTCATCCAAGTATACTACGACACAGAGGTCCTTCTTCATATTCATTCCATTCCATTCCTTTTATTTGATAAAGCACATTTAAACTCAGCATGTGAGCTGATCAAAATGCTGTACAAATTAAAACATAGGGTTGATAAAAAGATAAAACATGAAATAAAAACAACAGGAACACAGAAGGTTAGTCTAACAAACCTAACAAAGTTAGATTAATCGCTAGGCACTAAAAGCAAGGGTGTAAAAGTAAGTTTTTAGACAAGACTTAAAGGACACGATGGAGGAAGAGAGCCTGATATTCAATGGGAGATCATTCCAAAGTTTAGGGGCACAGATTGAAAAAACTCGTTCACCACTGGTTTTGCAGCGTATATGAGGAATGTGGAGTAGATGGAGGTCCCCTGAACAGAGAGTCCTGCCCTGCACGTAAGGAGTGAGTAACTCTGAAAGGTACGTTGGTGCTAAGCCATCCAAGGCCTTAAAAACAAACAATAAAATTTTAAAACGTATACGGTAGTGTACAGGAAGCCAGTGAAGGCTCGCTAAAATCGGAGTGATGTGCTGGCAACGGCCCGTGTTGGTCAAAAATCTTGCGGCTACATTCTGTATCAACTGAAGTCGGGATAATGAGGCTTTCGAGATACCAAAAGGAATAACACTGGAGTAGTACAACCTTGAGGTGATAAAAGCGTGAATGGTTGTCTCAAGGTGACGCCAGGATTGGTTTTAATTTTGAGAGACGTCTTAACTGATAACTGTTCTCCATGATCCTTTGGAAAATACTGACAGCAGAATCAATGCCAAAGCACTTGCACTTGCTGGTGCTAGGTCTATGTCTATGCTAGGTCTTGTTGTGCTAGACAAGTGTGTAAGTGCCTTGAAAGGAGATGGAGGAAGGACAGGGATCCAGCCTCGCTGATTTTATTTAATGTATTCAGGTGACTCCCCCAAATTTTTTCTGGATCACTTTGAGCCCATTTCGCTCAGCCTGCTTACTGAGCTGGTGGCGGGGCTGAAGCCGTCTGGTTCCCCGAATGATGTGCTGCCCCTGCTTCTTCTTTTAGAGGTTCTTCCTTTGGTTGGTCATTTCATTTTAAAAATTTTGAATGTTTTAAGTCTAACCCTCCTTTTCACTGGATGCGTCAGCAGCACGTTACTGCAGCAGCACGTCTCGCTCGCGTATTCTGCTGCTCGGTCCTTTCCACCGGGTGCATATCAGACGCATAGCAGCAGGGAAGCAACCGTCATTGAAAGAGCACGAAGTCACATGAGATTAACAAAATCACGCGTGACTTCGTCAGTATACACAACAACAAGCAGAAAAAAAACTACAACATGGCTCCAAAAGGTTTGTTTAATGTTCAAGTCTGTTTTATGTAAATATGAAGGACATTTAAAGATCCAGAGAGCTGCTCCCTCGGAGCGTATTTCGGTTTTGAAAAAGTTTACAGCGGGAGTCTACAAAATCCAGTAGTGGAGTGCCATTATTCAGCAATTGTCTCTGCTTCACCACACCTCAATCAAACAAGGTTGTAAGAAACTGTTTTTAAACCTCGATCTTCAAGCAAGACGTCTGTGGCGCGTTTCAGACGCATAGCGCGTAAAAAATAGAACCGGCGCGTATGTGCCGCGAGATGTCACTCCTGAGACGCGTTCAACTCGTGCTGCTGACAGATGCGGTGGAAAGGGTTCTTATTGACTACAGCGGTATGTTTCAGCTGCGTATGACGTGCTGCTGACGTGTCCGGTGGAAAGGAGGGGTAACTTCCGGGATAGTTCCCCTGGCTCGCAAACAAGCTGTGGTGCAACCGGTTCTGAAAAAAGCGGGTTTGGATTCTTCCAACCTAGGAAACTTCCCCCCTATTTCAAAGCTTCCATTTTTATCTAAGTTGCTTGAGAAAGTGGTTTTTACTCAGCTCTCTGATTATTTGGAGTATTTTGATATTTTAGACCCCTTGCAGTCAGGATTTCGTCCTGGTCGTCTGGTCCTTAAAGTTTATATTGATGTTCTCCGGTTCACTGATTCTGGATCGCATGTGCTTCTGGTGTTGCTGGACCTACCAGCCGCTTTTGACAACGTAGACCATAGCATTCTCGTGTCCCGACTGAATCAGGAACTGGGAATTGAAGGATCTGCCCTGAACTGGTTCAGATCCGACCTCTGTGACAGAAGTTTTTGTGTGAGGCTGGGGGTCTTGGCTTTTGAAGTGTCCCCTTTTACCTGTAGTGTACCCCGGGGCTTTAACTTGGGACCCCTGCTTTTTAATCTCGACATCCTTCCTCTGGCAGCTATTTTTAGGCGACATGGCGTGTCTTATTACCTGTACACAGATGACTGTCAGTTTTATCTTCCACTTAAACCTCATGATTCAGTGCAACCAGCTGTGGACTGCTTAAATTATGTCAAAACATGGCTTTCCAGTACTTTTTACACTTGAACGAGACCAAGTTAACGGCTCTTTAATTTGTTCCTACCTCCCCCTCTGTAGTCAGTCCTGTCCTTCCACCCTGCTTTGCTGGCTTAGTGAAGCCAACCATCGTTGACCTTTGGGTCGTTTTTGACACAGGGCTGTGGATGGATTTTCACATTAGCCAGGTGGTTAGATCCTGTTTTTTCAGCTTCGCAGAATTTCAAAGATGAAGTCCATTCTGAGCAGTCGCAACCTGCACACAGTGATCCATGCCTTTGTGATTTCCCGCTTGGATTACGCGAATTCTCTTCTTTATGGAACTTCTTCTTCTGTAGCGCGCCTTCAATTAGTGCAAAATGCGGCAGCTCGCCTCCTGATGAGGACAGGACGAAGGGAACATATTACTCCTGTCCTGGCTCATCTGCACTGGCTCCCGGTGCGTTAACACATCCGTTTTAAAATTTTGCTCTTTGTTTTTAAATCACTTTATTTTAACACACCTCAGTACTTGGCCCAGCTGGTACAATCGTATGAACCAGGGCATGCTCTCCGGTCAGCGGACCTCCGCCTATTACATGTCAAAAGGGGGAAGGTGAGGTCACGAGGAGAACTCCCCCTGGCAGTGAGGATGGCCCCCTCTCTCTGTTTTTAAATCCCGCCTGAAGGCTCATTTTTATTCTCTGGCTTTTAATTCTTAGCGGTTTTATTACTATGTCTTGTTTTAATTTGTTGATTTTATTGTACTACTTTTATCTGATTTGTGTGTTTTGGTTTTACACTGACTGTTTTACCCCTATTTTGTCCTCCAGTGTACTAGCCTGACCAATCAGATCCTCCTGCATTATGTTCAAATGCAGAAGGGTCTGACACCGGAGCCACATCCAATCATTTCCGCGTCAAATTTTAGGTCGTACCAATTACATATCAACTTTGTTGTGCGTCATCCTGAAAACACGGAACTAGCATTTTCCACCCAGAGCACAACATTCAACATGGTGGACTTGGCTGTGGATGAAGTGTTTACTTCTGTGTTTGCACAGTGTTTGCTTGGGACGGTCAACTACCTGAACCGAGTGTGCAATGACACCTCGTATTCACAAGTTTTTGACACAAAAGCGACAATTGTCATTAATATTCGTCTTTTCTCCTCCATTAAACACGGCTAGCTACCATTACGGCTCTGTAGCTACCATTACGGCTCTGTGGCTACCATCACGGCTCCGCTCGCTAAACCTCTTGTTTTTGTTCCGTTTCATGTGTATCCACTTTAGCGTCACGTATGTTGCGTCACTTCTGGGTTACTGTGATTGGTTCTCTCTCAACTGGATAAGCCCGCCTTTGAAATTGATTCAGCTCCAGGCCCTCACGTCTTTGTAAAGTAATCTGTCAAAGACGTGAGGGCCTGGTTAATCAGGTAACAAGTGTACAGCACTTTGGTCGGCCTCAGCCATGTATAAATGTGCTTTATAAATAAACTTGGTATGGTATGGTTTGAGAATATTCTTCTCCCACATAATGCTGCCAGTACCTCTTATCTCCAGGTTCACAGTTACCCTATAGTCACCGCACAAGTAGAGTCCACCTCCTGCTTAAGCTGGATTCATACTAACACAGCTCTGACGTGTCAGAGGCATGCACCACCATGATACGTCGTCGTATGGGGTCTCCAACTGCCTCGGATGGTCGGTTGGAGTCACGCTCTATCTTCAAACGTAGGATGATGCACATCTGTAATTGGTCAGCCAAACAACCCAACATAATTTCCGGCACGACGTAGCTTCCCTTTTGTAAACAGCGCAAGTGTTGACAGTCTTGACAAATTTGTCCGCATTAAAAGAGGTCTGAAGGGCAGCAGTGGCAATGCCGGTGGCCTTAAAGTCCCTGCTGCAGTATGCAGCCATGCGAGTGCACATTTGCCTTTGCGTAAGCATGAAACGAGCTTTACACACGGGGACAACTGAAACAGCCGACTTGCTGTGTTTCACTCAACTGATGACTCCATCCTTTTCCAGGTGATCCAGCTCTTTTTCTACCCATTCTTTCAGAATCAGAATTAATTTTATTCGCCAAGTATAACATTCAAGGAATTTACCTCCAGTAGATCGTCTCTAGTGCAAACAAAGAATAAATGTAAGAAAATCAGAAGAAATGTAAGAAAATCAGACCAAATATACGATTAGAAAAGCACTAGGAGAGCGCAGACCTCCGCCAAGTGAACATATTGTAGAAAGTACTACTGTATTTTCTGCACTATAAGGCGCACCTAAAAGCCTTTAATTTTCTCAAAAACTGATAGTGTGTCTTATAATCCGGTGTGCCTTGTGTATGGATCAATATTGGTTAGGCTACCGTAGTCAGGGGGTTACGGTACAAGTTAGAGGCACACTAAGTCGGTGCTTGCCGTCATTTCGAGTGGATTGACTAAAGAGCTCCAGTCGCTGGATATTAGCGTGAAGAGGGCTGTCAAAGCTAGACTGTGAAATGCGTGGGAGCGGTGGATGACCGAAGGGGAGCACACGTTCACCAGCGCCACGCAACATACACCACAATCTGCCAGCGCTTGAAGCAGGAGGGGACCTCACAAAGCTCTAAGGATCTATTGAAGACCAAAGTGAGGAAAGAGCTAGCTGATCTGCACAGGCTTGTAGACAGGAGGGGGACACTCCATTTCCTGGGGAGTCCTGAAGCTTTCCTAGTTTTCTGTCTTCAAAGTTGTCGAGTTACTTAGCCCTCACTGAAGAGGATGATGAGGGTTTTCCATCATGTTCTTCATCCTCCTTTGGACAATCAACTCAAGAGACTCCAGTTCCGTCTCCAGGACAGAATCAGTCCTCCTTATCCATCTGTTCAGCCTCTTCATGTCACTTGCTCTGATGCTGCTTTCCCAACAGGTGACTGCAGATGTGATCAGCTGACAAACTCCTCTTCTTTTGCCGCTCCTCTTCAAATCTCTGTCTGACTGTATTGTTTGAAAGCCAGACAGAGACACACTGGAGTCCAGGATATGTTCCTTTAGCCGTGTCTCTGTAAAACACATGATGCTGCATTCCTGATACTCTGGCTGGGTCTTCAACAGAGTTTCAAGTTCATCCATTTTGTTAGCAAAGAGATCTCACGTTTGTCAATATTACTGATGGAAGTGAAGGTTTAAACTTCATCTTTCTCTCTCTTCACTTTGCTCCTGCTCTGCATCCACGACTTCTTCTTTTGAGCTCATCAGCCATCCAGAGTTTCAATTTGAGGATTATTTCAGCCTTAGAAATGTCAGTTAGTTGCTCTTTCTTGTAAACAAGTCTCTTGTTGCCATGGTTACGCATCATAACAAGTGGCAAAAAAGTGACAAATCAAGCAAAAAACTCAATCAGCACAGCACCCAAATCAGAAGAAAAGTAAAGTAGTTGTAGCGCTATTCCGGAATGATGGGCAGTCTCCCCCCCCAAGACATCAAGGAGGCTATGGAGTTTTGAAGAGAAACTTGAAGTTGGACCAGACGTCCACCAAGCTTACCACGCTGGTGACGTCGTCTCCCAAGCCGGGACGGAAAAGGAAATCTCAAGATAGCAGCAGGTATGGATGATAGCAGTCGCCAAGTTTTTTGCTGATTTAAAAAAAATCCCTGAATGGTATTCACTGATGGACGAAGATCCAAAAGGGTAGAACGGTCATACGATCGAATTACATTTTCAGTGTAATCTATGCAGAGCAGTAGAAAAGGTTCTGCGACCACAGAACCTGTTGTCTGTTTAGCCACACAGTATCTGTTAGATGCTTCAGGAGTCCTCTGAGATGGTCAATTCCCAAAGGCTTCCATTACCGCTGGTGTCCACCAGAGGGTCTTACGTTTGCTAAAGGGAAAGGCACCAATGACTTTCTGGCTGCAACTTCTGAGAGCAGCATCCACAGTGGAGGAAAATCTGAGCATGGACCACTCAGATTTCAACTCCACAACCTCCCCCAACATGCAGGAAAAATTCTCTCCAAGGTGTGACTTGAAGGTTTCCTGGACAGGCACCTCTGTTCACCCTCATTACTCAGTTGGCGTAACCAAGTCTGTCCAGCATCCAACTACACCAAAAGGTTCAGATATATCATTAGCCATTAGAAAGTTGTACCAATCTCAAAGGGGCTTTCATGGAATTGTAATAAAATCTGTATTAATTTTTTTGTCATAAAAATTTGATGAACATTGACATGAAGATAAAATGTTTCTAGATAAAATATTAATAATTCTTGTATTTTTGATAGCCACAGCAAATGATAACAGTGGTATGTAGCAAACAGCATTGGTAAAAAAAAAAAAGACCCTAAAGAGGCCCTTCCATTAAAAACATTTTTTCTGAGGTTTCTGTTGAATATTTTAGCTCCACAGGTGTTCTTACCTTCATAGTGGGTGAAAACAGGTCAACAACTTTTCTATCAGTTTTAATCTCTCAAACTACGCAGGTGGTGATAACACCCGAGTTCTCCCAAGTCCGAATGGCCTGTATCTGTTTCGTCACAACTCGGTAGTATTCTGCATCTCCCCCAGTTGAAACCACGCCCAGCATGCAGGTCACTAAAAAGCTGTAGCATAAGACGTAGAAAACAGGAAGACACAACATCTGACGTTGCCATGCACACCGGGGCAGGAAACAGTATACCTTGCTCTCATCGGCTAGTTTGTTAGCCAATCTAAGTTGAGCAAATTTGAATAATGAATATGAACGAGCTGCTGACGAAGCAGCCAAAGCAACCTGACGGAAGGAGCCGGAACCACCTGAATTTTAATGCAGACAGATTGAAAGGTCTGCTAATAAGTGTTTCCTGATGTTTTTTAGATGTTTCATACAAAATTAATGAAAAACTGAAAAATGTTTCATATTACTGGTTAATACTTTAGAAATAACCACAAAGTCCTGAAATTTGTATGAAATGGCCTCTTTAAAAATAAAATATTGATCTTGATATGTAGACAGGAATAAATGTGGCCTCTACGGGGCCAATTTCAGGACTACACGTGAGCAGATCATCTAAACTTGTTTTGGTTAAAATATTGTAGGCATTTTTTATTTTTATGTTACTATTTTTTGTTTATTTTGATTAAAGTAGAAAACATGTAGTTCCTCTAAAGTAGAGGGTTGATGATCACAGATACTCTTCCGGTATCAGATACTGGTCAAACTTTGTAGGATTATGTAAACATATAAATAAAATGCAAGTCCTACATCAGAAATTCCAGAACCAATTTAACAATCAACCAGAAGGCTAATGGATACATTTCTTCAAAGTAGTCGATGTGTGGAGGTTGCAGGATGTCCAGAGCAGAAAGTACCTGAAGAAAGAATGAAGCTATGGTCATTCTGTTCTGAAGTCGATCACTGAAAAGAGAGAAAGATAAAAGGATGTTTGAAGCACAGCTTACACTCACATTTTCATGTTTGAAGAAACACAACATCTTCAGCTCTCGAAAGACCCTCTTGCATGACACAAGGTTTTGGAAGACATTAGGCATCTTTTTAAGGGCCACTCTCTTTCCATCTCTGGGATCAGTCACAGACCTTCACACAGACAAACAAAATGAATCAAATTCACAGCATCATTCCAGGCATCTGAAGAAGAACTGAGACAAAACTAAACCAAAATTAGAGTTTGTTTTAGCACTGAACTTATCTTACAAGCTATTAATCTTGATACATTTAAAAAAAAAGATTGTAATATCCACATCATTATTGAAGTTTTCCCCAAAAAACACTTGAATAATGTTAATGTCTTGCCAAGACCAGGTAATGCAAATGACCTGTATGCATCCTGATATTTGCATAAAACAAGTCCAGTGTTTTGTTTTCTCTGGTGGAGCAGCTGACAAACTGTAGAAATGTTGGAGTACAGAAGAGAGGGAGAGCTGTGATTCAAATCACCAGATGTTGCTACATTTGGGTGCTGTGTCAGTAGTTTAGCAACAGTTGAATCAATTGACCTTTTGCCGAGCCCTGCCCCCTTAGTTACTGTTGCTATGCCCGTCAACTTGTCCAGAAAAGGTACATCTTATTGGAAGAAATCAGTGAGCTTTCAGTGGGATCGCGTTTAAATATCACAAAAATTGTAAATTTACGTTTGGTTGAACATCCAACAAACAGGAATAACCGTGCTTTCAGTGACTGTTTGTTTCACAAGAAATGGGCTCGTGTCGGACTTTTCTTCAGACAGTGAACTTTATTTGGAGCAATACCTCCGTGATATCCTCCAGACTAAAAAGACATGCAATGAAGGAGATACGACTGCTATCAAGGCTAATGCTTGCTGGTCTCAAGCTAAATCTCAGAGGTAGGTTTTCCGTTCATAAAATGCTTCATAAAAGATAAAAACAATATTATGTAAAGTTGTTTGTTGGGGCGCTATATGTTGGACTTTGTTGTAAACTGAAGCAAAAAAAAATGGGAGACACTACAGCCAACACAACAGAACAACAGCCAACAACAACAGCAGCTAATGTTAGCTCACATGTTAACCAATGTTGGCTAAAGAACTCGTTAAACTTAGTTTAGAGAGTAGTTTAACAATCTGGCAATTATATCCATGGTAATCATAACTTTGGTCCGATTTGTGTTCTTGCCTAGTAGATCTAGACATCATGGTAAGTAGTTAGCTGTTAGCCTTGCCTTTGAGAAGACGTATTTATGCTTCGTAATTTCCCGACACATTTAACTGAAGTGGGGGCTGTCCACACTGTCCACACCGCTCACGTTGTGTTTTTGGGCTTTGGGAATGAAAAGAGCACAACTCTTCCAGATAAATCTATCAGGTGCGATTTACAAATAACAAGGGACTGTCCTGGTTGGAGTCAGTGTTTGCCGGAGCTACTCGCATAGTAACAGTTGCTTTGATTTGTTGAGGTAGGTTCTTACTGAGTGTTGAAAATTCATCCTGTTTTTGGTTCTTTTTAAACTCAGAGTTCTTGAGAGGTGTATTACCTGTTGCTGACATGTTTCGGCGTGTTTACTTCCGCCTTCTTCAGAGCTTTTGTTGCTGTAGATGTTACTTCCTTTTATGAGCGGGCAGCAGGGGACGATGTCGCCCCCTGCTGCCCGCTTCTTCCCTGGTGATGATGGAGTCCCAGCTGTGGTCCAACACGTAGACTCCATTGTCCCGGTTCATGGTGTTGTGGCCACGTCTTCTTATTTCAATCGCCTCCTTTATCCATCTTTTGTATTTTTGTTGTTCTGTGTTGATAATCCTTGTGTTGTCCCAGTCCATGATATGGTTTTCTCTTGTGCAGTGGTCCGTGACGGCTGATTTTTTTATTGTAGTTTCTGCTTCTTGTTTTGTTGCTCTTGTGTGTCTTCGTTTTGTTTCTTTCTCGCATTCTTTCTGATGTTCTATTTTCCGTGTGTTGAGTTGACGTCCAGTTTCTCCTATGTATGTTTTATTGCACAGTTTGCATGGGATCTCGTAGATAACACCGCATTTTTTATCGGATGGTATTTTGTCCTTTGGATGCACCAGTTGTTGTTTTATTGTCTTGAATGGTTTCGTTGGTGTGTTGATGTTGTACAACAGACCACCCAAGAAGACCAAAGGGACAGTGAAACCGGAGCCAAAACCCGTCATAACCCTCCCATACATTAAAGGAACAACAGAGAAAATAATGACTGTGATGAAAAAATACAACATCAACACACCAACGAAACCATTCAAGACAATAAAACAACAACTGGTGCATCCAAAGGACAAAATACCATCCGATAAAAAATGCGGCGTTATCTATGAAATTCCATGCAAACTGTGCAATAAAACATACATAGGAGAAACTGGACGTCAACTCAACACACGGAAAATAGAACATCAGAAAGAATGCGAGAAAGAAACAAAACGAAGACACACAAGAGCAACAAAACAAGAAGCAGAAACTACATTAAAAAAATCAGCCGTCACGGACCACTGCATAAGGGAAAACCATATCATGGACTGGGACAACACAAAGATCATCAACACAGAACAACAAAAATACAAAAGATGGATAAAGGAGGCGATTGAAATAAGAAGACGTGGCCACAACACCATGAACCGGGACAATGGAGTCTACGTGTTGGACCACAGCTGGGACTCCATCATCACCAGGGAAGAAGCGGGCAGCAGGGGGCGACATCGTCCCCTGCTGCCCGCTCATAAAAGGAAGTAACATCTACAGCAACAAAAGCTCTGAAGAAGGCGGAAGTAAACACGCCGAAACATGTCAGCAACAGGTAATACACCTCTCAAGAACTCTGAGTTTAAAAAGAACCAAAAACAGGATGCTTTGATTTTTGATGGGACAATAGCCGTTTTTGGGGAGGGGCCGGATAAATGTCAATTAGGTCACATGCAGAGTTGCAATAGCTGATGGTTGATTGTAAACTGCTACTAAAATAACATTGTGAACTCCCTTGGTAGATAATATGGATGAAAACCAGCAGCTCAAGTTCAATATCTGGATTACAGAATTGATATTTCACAACAGCATGTCATGATAACTCCCCTTTTGTTAAAAAGGATAGCAATCCCACCTCCTTTTCTTTTGCTGCTCTTCTTCAAATCTCTGTCTGTATTGTTTGAAAGCCAGAGACACACTGGAGTCCAGGATCTGCTCCTTTAGTCTCGTCTCAGTAAAACACCTGTACTCCTGATAATCTGGCTGGGTCTTCAACAAAGTTTCATGTACATCCATTTTATTAGCAAGAGAGTTCACATCAATCAGTCTAACCGGAAGAGAAGGTTCAAACTTCTTCTTTCTCTCTCTTTTCTTTGTTCCTGCTCTGCTTCCACATCTTTTTTTTTTTTTTTAACTCTGCAGGGATTTTGGGGTCTCAGCTAGTAATATCAGTGCCTGTCCAACAAGCTGCCACCATGTGCAGCTCTATTCTGTTTCAGTTAAATAACACTAGCATGTTATGCAGAAACACACTGATACAGTGCAGCTTCTGTTTAAGTAGTTTGCAGATACACTGAAAGACACATAAAGGAATTTTGAATGTGTCATTATAGTGAGATTAATCTGATGAGTTAAAAGCCTTGTGATAAACACAGCAGATTTAAGTAAGAGCATTTCACCTCTACACACAGATCCACCCACTGTAACCTTCATTCAACCTGTTCAAAGAGGATCAGCTGAAGTAAACAGAAGGCAGAGGACTAAGATCCAAGGTTTTACAGTCCCTGATAAACTGCAAGTCTGAACGTAGAGAAACACGCAACACTAAAGACGGAGAGAATCTCCTTTGTTCCAGGAGAGAGAATTCCTCACACACACAGCAGATTATTCAGTCTTATTTTCTAAATACAATTTATTTTTTACAATGTAATTATACTGTATGGAGCTTTTCTAGCCTCACTAGCTACGTTTACATGGGCACATTTAATCGGAATAAACGCCCAATCGGATAAAAAAGACGTCATGTAAACATGTCAACCCGAATGTTTTGATCCGATGCAGCCTGATCAGAATGAAATTTACTTCCGATCGAGAGGGGTGGTTTTGTCCGATCTTCATTCAGATAGACGTGCATGTACACACCCATTCGGAAAGAAAGGGTGATAAAAGCCCACTGCGCATGCGTACAACTTCAGCGTGACGTCTTTCTGCTTTCGCAGACCCAAGTAGAAAACATAGCGGGAAGTAAACAGAAGTGGTCTGCTGGTGCAGTCATCCTGTCATCCTGCTCTCCTCTCCTGTGGTGGAGGAGCAGTAGCAATATGTATTCAGCCTCTAGCTTGGTTAATGCGACCAGTAAAAACCCAAACATAAAGGTAATCACCTGCAGAAGGTCCATATTGGGGACAACGTGAGTCAGCTCGAGCACACGATGGGGCGGGAAAGACGTGCAGAAAGGACGGAGTTTGTAAGACAACTCGCTGTGCGCATGCTCAACTCATTTAACCTGATTGAGTGCTTGGTGCATGTGTACTCATGGCATGATCAGATCATTTCAGTTAGTGTTCATGTAAACAGGGATTTGGGAATTCAGATCGACCAAGATTTTAATCAGATTGGGGAAATTTGGCGCATGTAAACGTAGCTAATGACCACTCAAAGGACTATTACACAAGTTATAGTCACACAACTCGATATGCAAATTAGGGGCTACACGAGGTTTAGTGTCTTGCCCAAAGACACATCAACATGTGGAAGGGATGCCAGAATCAAACTGCCAACTTTCAGATTAGAAGGTGACTGCTCTTTTCTCTGAGCCACAGCTGCCCCAGGTCTTAATGTGCAGACACATTACCACGTAAACAGTGCAGTTTCATAATTTCAGTTTGGATTTTCACATGCCATTTGGATTTTAGAAAGATATAATTGAAGTAAACAGCTTTTTACGATTGTTACCAGTTTTATTATTCATATGAAATACTGATGACACAAGTATTTTAATTTGGAAATAAAGATGTAATCATTCGTGTATTTGTTCCAGTTTTTTGGGTTTATTCTACAGCACTTCGATAATCTAGAGTTGTTTAGAATGAACTTTATAAATGCAGTTGATTTGATTTACTCTCTACACTTACATTTTCAGGGAAGTTACCTCACAGGAGACTGATTTTACAAACCAATATCCAAAAAGAATCGGACCTTTAAAAAATAAACATGGTGTTGAATACTAACTAGTCAAACATTCTGGTGAGGATTAGTCTAAATCATGTTGGTACTACAGTGAAACCCCTCCCAGCGGACACCCCTCGGGAACGGACACCCCTGTCCAGTGGACAGGTTTTGCGCTGACCAAGCGTTTTTACTACTTATATAACCACTCTGGAGCGGACACCCTACTGTTCGGGACAATGGGCACTTTTTGTCCGTCCAAAAAATAAAATGAGTGAAAATTCATCCTGCTAATGGACAGTGATCACAGATAGACGCAGACGCTCCTGTAGTGAAAGAGCTGGATGCAGGCTGGGAGTAGCACCTGCTTGGTCCGGTGTGTGGCACAGAAGCCAGCTGCACATCGGATGTGGAGGGTACAGACTGTCAGGATCTCTGCTGCTGGTGGGTGGTTTGTGGTTTCTCCGTGTGACTAATTGTTTTGCAGGGCGTGGCAGCAGGTCATCATTGGATGCAGGTGTGGATCATTACCCAGCTCAGGAGAGATGGGTACTTAAGCAGAGGAGGAACCACAGACAGACGCCAGTTTGTTCCACTAACTTCCCGTGCCCGTTGTCCTGGAGCGTTCCTCCAGCCTGCAGTACCTCAGCGTGGTCATCTACCCGCCTCTAGTGAGGACTGGCTCTCCACGGGTTCTACAGCTCTGTTGCGAGATCACGCGACTAGCTCTCTCCCTCTGGCTCCCTGTCTGTCTCTGGTCTCCTCTGGATCCACTCCTTCCCGGTCAGCTCGCTGCTGTCACCCCTGCTGCAGTCACGTCTGCACAAACAGCACCCGGATCTCCTATCACATTACCGACAGTCTGGATCACCACCCCCGCGGCAGCATCTCTGGATCCCTCCTCACGACCGGACCACACACACGTCACCGTGAGTTTAACGAGCACGATCCCCGCACACCGCAGCTGGTATCACAGACTGTCACTAATCTCTCTCTCTCTCACAACCCAGGACCGTTCCTGTCCCGTACCAGTTCCCGTCCTGAGTTTACTACAACCTGTACAGTTTACTATTGTTTGTATTAGGAGCACTGTACAAAATTAAACACTGTTAACCTGCAACTGTTTCTCGCTGTGTGTGTTTGGAGTTGGGTCACACTTGGAGCTCGAAAACAAACCCCCCTGGTAGTATACCATGACACAGACCAGGAGGACCCTGAGCTGTCACCACCAGCCATCAGCACCTGCTCCCAAGCCATCACATGTGCCAATGACCTCCTGCTCTACCTGGCAGACTCAGGGAATACAAGCCTTCTCAACCAGATGACTGGAATTTGCGACGAGTTGAACAGGCAATTGGTAGCCAAGAGGTGCAACGCCATGCAGACTGCACTGGACTCTTTTTCCAAAAGACTTTAAAATTAATTTGCACTTCACAAAGGAAAAAAACTCTATCATTATGTAATTTCCAGTGCTGTGATTCATTTTTAGATTCAACTTTTCCATGTTAAAAGTGCTTGCAATAACTTTTGAAAGCATGTTTAATTTACTGTATTAAAAGAGCGTAATTAACAATTTTACGATGTCGATCATTCATAGACTGACAAATATTAGTGCTTTCCTCATTTTGATGGCACATTCAGATCCGTTTAGACAAGTAGCCGTTCGGTACAAATTGTCATACGATTTTCAACAGTTTCAGCATCATGCAGTTTCTCCCTTGCTTAAACAACGTAAACATTGGTCATGAGTATTTTCATAATAAATGGGGGGAAAAAAACTGACAAGTATCCATTAAATTTTATTCAAAGTTGAGACATATTCAGAAGGGGGATTTGACTGTGTGTTAGTTCATAAAATAAGCTGATATACCGAGGAAATGTCCATGATAACGGTTTAAGGAGATTCCTAAACCCCCTCTGGGGCGGACACTCCACCATAACGGACAAAATGTCTGGTCCCATCAGTGTCTGCTATAGCAAGGTTTCACTGTAAAAATAAACCAAGAGAGGACTTCTTTAGGGGAGGCACCTTTTGCCTGTTGTTACTTCCGATTGTATCATACTTTAATGATTTGCACACAGACATGTCAATCAAATAATAAAACAATTCAAAATTTTGTTCATGACTACAATCTTCCTTTTTTAAAAGTGTAACACAAGACAGTCAGAGAGAGAGAGCGACAAATAGAGAGAGAAACCATCTATAAAAGGGAGGGCCGTCAGGTTTAATATTTTAAGCTGATTGGAGGACGAGCCAGCAAGTGTCTGACTTTGATGATTTGTCTTTAACAACTCAGAGTAAATCAGACTCTTGTAAATCCAGTCAGGAGTAAAACACACACATTGTTACCATCAAGAAATACACAAAGTTCTTAACTTTGACCATTTTACAACCAAGAAATCGTCCCTAGTTCTAAAATAGATTCAATACCTGCTTTTATGTTTACATCCACCAGCAGCCATGTTTGTTTTACTTTACCTGTCAATCATATCTGAACACCCGCCCCAAAGCACCATGCTAACACCTGATTGATCTGAACCACCAGTGGAGTCGAGTCAGATGGTTTAGTTGGAGCAGAACAAGATGGATTTTCGTGGGTTTAGAAAACTCCAAATCTCGTGAGAATCCATCTTGCAGCACGAGGTTAACCATCCAGACCTTCTGGAGTGAGACATTCTGCTCAGTGTCCATCAGGTCATGGTCCAACAGGATACTGATCCAGAACACACCAAGACTGGATCAGAACCAGAACTGGACTGTTCTAAAGTTCTTCTCTGAGTCCTGATCTACATCCTATTGAACATCTGTGGAAGGAGCTGAAACATCTGGAGAAGGAACCTTCAGACCAGAGACAGCTGGAGCAGGTTGGTCATGAGGAGCGGGACAGAACACCTGTGGACAGGTGCAGGAGTCTCACTGAGTCTTACAGGAACCAGCTGACTGCAGGGATCCAGTCAAAGGTTGTTCAACAGATGATAAAGTTAAATGTTCCATCATGTTACGTTATGTTATGTTCATCATTACGTTCTAGAATGCGCCGCCAGGTGGCAGCAAATTGTAGTAGCTCTGTCTTTGCTATCATGATTTTTTTAAATTACAGCCGTCTTTTGACAGACTTCAGCTGTCAAATTAGTTTTTTTTTAAAGGGGATTTTGCGTTGGTTTGGAGGCTGTGCTGCACGGGAGAGTTTTTTGGATGTTTTTGGCTCTTTTTGGCTGTTTCCAGATTTTGTTATGATGAGTCTCCATGGCAACGGAAGACTTGTTTATCAGCGTGACCAACTGATAAAACTCTCCCAAATCAAAATTAACAGTGAAATAACACAGCAAATCCCGCTGGAGTTGAAGAGAAAGAGAAGAGGATGCAGGGCAGGAGTGAAGCAGAGAGAAAAGCGGTGGAGATTTAAACCGTTTCTTCCAACTGTTGTGATGGGTAACGTCAGATCGCTAGCTAACAAAACGGACGAGCTCGAGGTGCTAACCAGGTCCCAGAGAGAGTACAGAGAATGCAGTTTTATGTGTTTCACCGAGACGTGGCTGCATGAACACATCCCGGACAGTAACGTGTCTGTACACGGCTTTATGACGGTCCGCGCAGACCGCAGTAAGCAACTCAGCGGGAAGCTGAGGGGAGGTGGAATTGTAGTGCTGGTTAACCAGCGTTGGTGTCATCCTGGACATGTCACCGTGAAGGAGAAGATCTGTACGAGGGACATCGAACTGTTAGCTGTGAGTTTCCGTCCATATTATTTACCCAGAGAGTTTACCTGTGTTATTCTGGTAGCGGTTTATATAATACCTGGTACCGCTCCAGAAACTGCCTGTGATGTCATCAGCTCCGTTGTTGCAAGGCTACAAACACATCATCCAAACTCAGTTATGGCGATCTCTGGAGACTTCAACAACGTCTCCCTCTCTACAGCTTTACCAACATTCCAACAGTTTGTCAGCTGCTCCACCAGAGAAAATAAGACGTTGGACTTATTTTATGTAAATATTAAAAATGCATACAGCTCCTCTGCCCTGCCACCTTTAGGAAGATCTTACCATAATCTGGTTCTTCTCACCTCCACCTACAAGCCCATCGTTCAGCAGCAACCAGTGATCACAAAAACATTCAAAACCTGGTCTAATGATGCTGAAGGTGCTCTGAAAAGTTGCTTCGAGGCTACGGACTGGAATGTCCTCTGTGAACCTCATGGAGACAACATCAACACCATGACTGAGTGTGTGACAGATTATATAAACTTCTGTGTGGACAGCATCGTACCAACAAGAACTGTGAGGTGCTTCCCCAATAACAAACCCTGGATCACCAGAGACCTGAAAAAGCTGCTGAACATCAAAAAGAAAGCCTTCAGGGATGGTGACAGGGAGTTAATAAAGACAACACAAAAACAACTTAAAGCACAAACCAGGAAGTGCAAGGAGGACTACAGGAAGAAGCTAGAGAGTCAGCTCCAGCAGAACAACGTGAGGGATGTGTGGTCTGGAATGAAGAAGATCACCGACTTCAAGGTAAAGGGGGACCAGACTGATGGAGGTCTGGACAGAGCTAATGAACTGAACATGTTCTTCAACAGGTTCAGTTCCCCCCCTGCCTCCATCCCCACAGACCACACACCCTCCATGAGCCCACAGCTTTCCTGTCACACCTCCACTCCGTCACCCTGCAGCTCAGTCATGGACCAGAACACTGCATCATCTTCCTCCACCTCAGAGCACCCAAAGACCTCCTCTGCCTCCACCTCCACTCTGTCTGTGACCTGCAACCAGGTCAAGAAACAACTGGAGAAACTGAACCAGAACAAGGCTGCAGGTCCAGATGGTGTCAGTCCCAGAGTTCTCAAGACCTGCTCAATGCAACTATGTCCAGTTCTCCAGCACCTCTTCAACACCAGTCTGAGACAGAAAACAGTTCCTGTGCTGTGGAAAACATCCTGCCTTGTTCCAGTACCTAAAAAACCACAACCAGCTGAACCAAACGACTACAGACCAGTTGCCCTGACATCTCACGTCATGAAAGTCCTGGAGAGACTCTTACTGGCTCACAGTTTGTGAAATGGTGCGGTAACAATCATCTCGTTTTAAATAGCAGCAAAACTAAGGAGATGATTGTTGACTTCAGGAGGAGAAAGAATCAACACAGCAGTATTTCCATCCTAGGAGAGGAGGTAGAGGTGGTGGAGGAATACAAGTACCTTGGAGTTCAGCTGGACAACAGACTAGAGTGGAAATGCAACACAGAATACATCTACAAGAAAGGTCAGAGCAGACTCTACTTCTTAAGGAAGCTGAGATCTTTTAATGTCTGCACCAAGATGTTGCAAATCTTCTATAGGTCTGTTGTGGAAAGTGCAATCAGCTTTGCAGCCATCTGCTGGGGCAGCAGCATCAGAACCAGAGACTTGAAGAGAATCAACAAACTGATCAGGAAAGCTGGATCTGTGCTAGGAGTATCTCTGGAGCCGCTGGAGCTGATTGTACAAAAAAGAATGCTGGACAAGCTGATGAAGATGATGGAGGACTCTTCTCACCCTCTGCACGACACAGTGATCAAACAACAGAGTGTGTTCAGTGAGAGGCTTCTTCAGGTCCGATGCAAGACCGAAAGATACAAAAGATCATTCCTGCCTGCAGCCGTTAGCCTCTACAACAAGAACAGACCTTGATTGTTATTATTGTATTGTTGTCTTCATTGTTGTTTTTATTGTTGGACAAAAAAAAACTACTACAACGTTGAATTTCCCTTCTGGGATAAATAAAGTATTTTTCATTTCATTTCATTTTTTCATTTCATTTCATTTCATTTTCATGTTGTTCCAGGTCACTTTCATTAGTTTCATTGTTTAATAACTCTGTTGAACCACAGTCATAAGTAATGACTTCTTTTATTTCTTATTGTGAAAGTATTTCAGTGATCTGTGTGTGTCAGTGAACTTCCTGCCACTATAATAACATGAAACAGTCATATCAATGTGGAAAATACCTACAAATCTGACCCCATGTTTGAATATAGAAACTTTCTGTTGGACTGGAGGAAGTGACTCCAACCCTGCAGTGGTCAGGAAACACGTCTGTATGAGTTTAACACATTCCTGCTCAGGAGGATCATCACAGCCTGCTGTTAGTCTCCAGGAATCAGGCTGCACTTCTAACTAAGAAGGTTTAACTGCTGCAGGAGGCCGTGTGACTAAAAACTGTTTTACATTCGATTATTTATGTTCAGGAGCATAAAAGAAATATAATGAGATGTATAAAATAAAGGATTTTTGTTACTGTAAAACATATCATACTCTATTTGACTGAACATTATACGACTTTTACTTGAACACAACTTTTTAAAAGAAAGAAATGTTTGAGAGATTTATTATATCAGATCAACCAAAAATGTGTCCTGAAAGACTAAAATCCCCATAATAAGATGGTACTTTAAACCTCAGAGACCTAAGACCATCACAGCAAGAACATCATAGTGTAAAAAGTTAAGTTCTCACACCCAATTTGGGTCCAGAAGTGTTGATGCCTGAAAGAAACCTCTGGTTCTGTCTAACTGAAGCTCAAGCTCCAGTAGAGCAGTGTAAGAGATGTGTGGCCCAACTGGACCAATCACCTGAGACTTTTAGCTGAGCGCACCTGAGCGTAACAAAGACCCTGTACCAGCAGACAGAAGAAGCTCCTGCAGCAAAACCAAAGGACCTGGGAAGCAGCTCCATGTGACTCCGACAGTGTGTGTATTATAGGTAAAGCAGGAACTTACCACACAACTCCAAATGCTCCATAGCCAATGGGCCTGTCGGGTTCCACATCCACCTGCTGCTGTAGGTGGTGCGTGTTTTGCTGCTGATGGTGATGATGGTGGTGGGATTTAACGGCCCCAGCTGCAGCAGCTTGAACCTGGGCGGGAGCTGCGGCCAACGCCGGCCCCGGAGCTTGTCCGGGTGCAGGAGAGGGGAAGTAGGGCTGCTGCTGGCCGGGGTTCAGCATCACTGCCGCTGCGGCAGATGTGGAGGTGTGCTGCTGCACCGTGTGCACGGCAGCGGCAGAGCCAGGGTGCTGCAGGTGGTGATGGTGCATGTGTGGAGGTGGAAGGTGCTGCAGCTGATGGTGGTGATGGGCAGCCACTGCCGAGGAGCCTCCGGTATAAGCTGCCATCATTTTTGGAACATTTGCAGCAGTGGTTCCACACAGAGCCATGAATAGTTAAAGGCTGTCTGAGGACTAGTTAGAACGTCCAGAAACAAACATTACAATGAGTCTGTTCAGCATAACGCCAACAGGTGTGCACCAATCCAACAGCTCAGCAGATGTGCACCGATCGGACAGTTCAGCAGGTGTGCACCGGTCCGACAGTTCAGCAGGTGTGCACCGGTCCGACAGTTCAGCAGGTGTGCCCCGGTCCGACAGTTCAGCAGGTGTGCCCCGGTCCGACAGTTCAGCAGGTGTGCACCGGTCCGACAGTTCAGCAGGTGTGCACCGGTCCGACAGTTCAGCAGGTGTGCACCGGTCCGACAGTTCAGCAGGTGTGCCCCGGTCCGACAGTTCAGCAGGTGTGCCCCGGTCCGACAGTTCAGCAGGTGTGCACCGATCCGACAGTTCAGCAGGTGTGCACCGGTCCGACAGTTCAGCAGATGTGCACCGATCGGACAGTTCAGCAGGTGTGCACCGGTCCGACAGTTCAGCAGGTGTGCACCGGTCCGACAGTTCAGCAGGTGTGCCCCGGTCCGACAGTTCAGCAGGTGTGCACCGGTCCGACAGTTCAGCAGGTGTGCACCGGTCCAACAGTTCAGCAGGTGTGTGCCCCGGTCCGACAGTTCAGCAGGTGTGCGCCCCGGTCCAACAGTTCAGCAGGTGTGCATCGGTCCAACAGCTCAGCAGATGTGCACCGATCGGACAGTTCAGCAGGTGTGCACCGATCCGACAGTTCAGCAGGTGTGCACCGGTCCGACAGTTCAGCAGATGTGCACCGATCGGACAGTTCAGCAGGTGTGCACCGGTCCGACAGTTCAGCAGGTGTGCACCGGTCCGACAGTTCAGCAGGTGTGCACTGGTCCGACAGTTCAGCAGGTGTGCCCCAGTCCGACAGTTCAGCAGGTGTGCCCCAGTCCGACAGTTCAGCAGGTGTGCACCGGTCCGACAGTTCAGCAGGTGTGCACTGGTCCGACAGTTCAGCAGGTGTTCCCCGGTCCGACAGTTCAGCAGGTGTGCCCCAGTCCGACAGTTCAGCAGGTGTTCCCCGGTCCGACAGTTCCGGGGTGATCGGAGTCAGTTACAGGCTGTTCTCAGGAAAGAGCCCACACCCCTTCGGAGCAGAAAGTTGGCGGCTCTTGCAGTCCCTCATGGCCGTTTGGTAGCACAGAACGGACCGTCACACGGGAAGCTGAGCCTTCACTTTACACAGGATTTGAACCAGCGACGCTAATCCTTCCCACAGAGGGAGCTTCAGGCGGCTTAGACACCGCATCGACTTAGTCACCCGGATTTCTGTTCTGATGTGCGGGCACGTTATTCAGTAAACAGTGTGTGTTTGTTGGGGGGGGGGGGGTCGGAGCCAGGCAGGCCTTGCGCGCCCAGACTCAAACCCCCAACCTCCCGACCATCATACAGCCGGAGTCCTCTCAGCGAGCTGTCGGTGGGAGGTTCGGGCAGCACGTCCTCCCGTGACTCGCCTCCACAGAAGCTTCACAACAATCCAGGGAAAAGTTCAACCTGCTTCCAGCCACTGTGATCAGCACGAGACCTGACAGCTCACAGCTAGCTGGGTCTAGATCCTCCTGACCGAGTCCCGTCCAGCTGTCAGGCGCAGGCGGACTCACCGCACGGAGGCTCCGCTGCCCTTCGGACACATTCCACTGACACGAAACAACAAACGGAACGAGAGAGCAGCAGATCCAACATGGTGCACACGGTCTGAGCCGCTCGGCGGTGAGATTACTCAGAACAACTAACCAATCACCTGTCGCACCGCAGTGACGTCGTCATAAGCTCTCTGATTGTCACCAGGCTCAGCCATAGAAAGAGGTGCCACACCATTTACTGCTCGGCTGGCAAAGCGGGCTGCCGGGTGGGCGGTGTTTGGCCCACCATTTCCAAGGGTTATCAGCGTGTCACGTCAGATCCAGCGGCTCTACCAGCTGAAAGCCCGTTTCAACCGCGTGGCATGTGTAAACAGAACCAAGATGTTTCATTACTGCGGCCCAGATGTAGTGAATAAAGTCAAGAATTTACAGACTGGTGAATTAGAGGCGGAGTCAACCAGCAGGGGGTTTCTAGTATCTTATGTTTTCACTGCACACTCATGTTGTCAGCTGTTAATCACATGTCTTATCAATAAGTTAAATATATTATTTTATCATATCAATATTCAATATTTCTTTTGTTCAGACAAGTATAAGGATGATCCCATTTACCTTGACATGTTTCAGCTGCTATCTGCACACACACACACACACCCAAGTTCGTTTTGGTATCCTTATGGGGACCGTCCATTGACTTCCATTGATTTTAGTAACTAGATTTATACCTAACCCAAACCCTTTTACTAACCTTAACCATTACTGATCTATAACTAACCCTAAGACTAACTAAAACTCTATTCACACCATACCTATAAACCTAACCCCTAACCCTAAAAGGGGGAGTCCCCCTCATGGGGACCAGGCTTCGGTCCCCACAAGAACCCTCGGACCCCAGAAAGATAGTAAAAGTCAGGAAACGGGTCCCCAGGAGGTCAGAAATACAAACCCACACACACACACACACACACACAGAGACAGACAGACACACACGCAATCATACATGTTTCCTGTTAAACTTTCCAGGAGGAGCGATTTCAGTTTAATATTGAGCTTCTTGACCTGCTGAACACAGAATCAGCTCGTGTTATATTATATAAACTTCAAGATTAGATATGAGCAACTTGTACATATGAAAAACTCAAACGTGTTAATAAAAACATGTTAGTCCATTTATTATGCCAGTCCCAAAATAAGATGGATCCTGGTTGTTTAGCTCTGTAACATTTTAAACTTTATTCTAGACCTTACAGGGAGCCAATGAAGTGATGCTAAAACAAGAGAAATATGATCTCTCCTTCTAACTCTCATCAGAACTCTGGCAGCAGTATTTTGGATCAATGATGTAGAAATGTGTTAGGGTTAGGGTTATAACATGATTGTTTTGTTACTGTCTTTTCTAGAATGAAAGGTAAATTAGATATAGATCCATAATTACCTGGAGATCCTGGATCAGGATCAGGTTTATTAATTAAAGGTTTAATTACAACAACCTTAAAATGAAATTGTATTGATACTTTAACACAAAGCATGTGGTGTTTCATTTAAGTTTTAACCTCTTAAGCCCCAAGCCCTTTTTAGGTCTGCATCTACAAGGTCTATTTGAATAGTTTTGGTGTCAAAATAAAGGGAACACTTGTGAAATTTGTTTAGATGTGTAAGTATCAGTATTTAGGTCACTGACTCAGAGAAAATTAAGATGGAACACAAGAATAAATGAGTGATTTCATTTCCCTAAGTCCCCCGATTGGGGGACGTTGGGGCTTAAGAGGTTAATATATGAATTACATGTTTATAATTATGTAGTAGTTATTCGCCCTGCCGTCCAGTAGGAGACGATAAATGCAGCTACTCGTCAGCTTCCATTAAACGGCAGAAGAAGAAAAAAAGCAGGAGGAGGAGAAGAAGAAAGTTTGATGTTTTCTCACTTTAAAGGTGTTTATATTTCAGCCGTGAACCGTCAGCGTAGAGATTTCGCTCCGTGTGGATCCGCAGGTGTGTATCAACGATTTTGAACACAGAACTGTAGGAAACTCGAGTTGTTGAAACTTTTACGTAACCTGGACTCGTCAGCGGCAGCACTACATCCAGCGGTGCAGCCACATCTGGTCAAGTTCATAGTATTCTAATTTGCGACATGTCGTCATCATCAGGTTGACACTGGTCACGGCAGCAATGAGTCCCACCTATCAGGCAACGTTTACCAGTGAACCACCTGTCACCTGTCGTTTTCACTCTGTGTGTGTGTGTGTGTGTGTGTGTGTGTGTGTGTGTGTGTGTGCGCGCGCGCGCAGGAATTGCAGAGCCGCAAACGTCATGAGGCAGCTCAAAGGCAAACCTAAAAAGGAGACCTCCAAGGACAAGAAGGAGCGGAAGCAGGCAATGCAGGAGGCCCGGCAGCAGGTGGCCACCGTGGTGCTTCCCACGCTGGCCGTGGTCGTGCTGCTCATTGTGGTGTTTGTGTATGTGTCCACCAGGCCAGGGGACATGGAGTGAAGACTGGGTTCTGGGCCGGGTGTGTGGCTCATGGTGACAGACTTGCTGCTTGGTGCTTGTTTATATTAACAAACATTTATCATGTCACAGAATGATCCAGTGTTCTACATACCAAAGGATGTGAATGGGTTCCTGCACTGACTGGACTGGAACTGCTTTCACCGGGTGAGAGCTGGTTCTGATTCAGACCCATAAACCTGGACCTGTTCCTGTTGACACAGATCATAAATGTGCTGTTGTATTAAAGTGCCTTAACAGACCTGAGACCTGCTATTAAACTTCACTAAATGATACTTTGAAAGTCCTTTTATCCTCACTCTGTTTTTTGCTATGGTAACAGATAATGCAACTTTTTAATCCTGTAATACCTTGTGAAAGATATAATAATCTTAAACGATACTTTATTGTATATTATATTTTATTTTTTTCATGATAAAATTATTTAAACAGTTCCTTCCATCAAAAACAGTGTTTCTGAGGTTTCTGTTGAATATTTTAGCTCCACAGGTGTTCTTACCTTCATAGTGGGTGAAAACAGGTCAACAATTTCTCTTTCAGTTTTAATCTCTCAAATTACGCAGGTGGTGATAAAACCCGAGTTCTAACGGCCTGTATCTGTTTCATCACAACTCCTTTGTTTGTTAGTATTCATCAGCTCCTGCAGTTGAAACCACAGCTAGCATGCTGCTGGCTAAAAGCCGTAAAAGACGTATAAGACGTAGCAAACAGGAAGACACGACGTCTGATGTTGCCATGCGCAGCGGGGCAGGAAACAGTATACCTTGCTTTGATAGGCTAGTTTGTTAGCCAATCTGAGTCTTGCAAATTTAAATAATGAATACTAATGAATTTGAGCCCGAAGCCTGACGGAACCAGCTGAATCTTGATGCAGACAGATTGAAAGGTCTGTTAATCAGTGTTTCCTGACATTTTTTAGATATAAAATGTTTCATATTACTAGTTAATACTTAAGAAATAACCACAAAGACCTGAAATTTGTATGAAATGTCCTCTTTAATAAAATAAAACATACTGCCACCTTTTTCAACAACCAGAACACTATCAGATTGGATTGCGTTGTGGCACAGATGAGATCAACACCCCTCTGATACCAGGGCTGGAGTGGGACTTGTTTTCAACCCTGGAGTTTCGTGCATCAGACCGGCCCATTTTATATCACGATGTATTATTATTCTTAATAAAATCATACAGTGTAATTCTAACCTTACTGTCAGGTTCAGTGTGCAGCAGTTGTGTTTTGTGTGTCTTCTTCTTCTTTCTTGTTTTATGGCGGGTGGCAACCAACTATTAGGTGAATTTCTGCCACCACTGCATGGGAGTGTGAGTCAAAATGAGGAGTACCTACTTTATATCATTTACTAAATTCTATTTATTACCCTACTTTTACTTAAAAATTCTAACACTAACCTATACACCCCTATTCCCCACTCAATAATTGTTTTAAACTAAATTCCCTATATCCCTACCTTTTAACTAGGGTTAGGGTTGCTGGAAGGGTTAGTGCCTTCCAGCATTCACACTAAGTGAGATCCTTCTTCATTTTTCCGTACGTTTTTTGGCATCTAACTCATTCCGCAGTTTTCAGCCGATTTCAGCGATTTTTATATCAAAACGTGCGGCTTTTTTGGGACATTCCAGCTATAACTTTTGGTATTGATATGTCTTCAACTTTTTAAATTATTCAGCATTTTGCGTGTTTTTCAGCCCCATTGAAATACATTGATTTTGCTTCAAATCCTTCAAATTCCTTAAGCTTCTTCAGCTGTTAACTACTTCAGCATACAAACTTCATTCAACTTTTAAACAAGTCACAAGACATTCAACTATTGTTGTATGATTCAGCTTTTTGATATCTTTTACGGTTTTTGAGAAATCACAGTTTAAGTTTTTAAAACTTTTCAACTCGCACACCTCAAATCTGACATAAAATGAATGGAAAAGATAGGAAGGAGATGTGGACTTTGTGTGCTTCTGGAACCCATAGCAGGAGAACCGTAAGTCCTAGAGATATAAGAGTTACATCATCTGAAAGCAGACAAAAATCCCTGCGTTTTGATGTATAATTTGTGAGTTTATCATGGACGGTGTGGAGGCAAGAGGGAGTAGTTCGCTCCGCGAACGTTGATTTCGGACAGCGACACACAAAAAGCCAATAAGAATGTCCCTCCACCCAAACCATTTTCTGGGACACACAAAAATTATACATCAAACTGTGGGGATTTTTGTCAGCTTCACAACAGTGTAACTCTAATTTTTCTAGCTGTTATGAATGTCTCACAATGTGGCCTAGAAGGAGGACTGGTCCCAGAAAACTCTCTGTAGTGTTGTCCATAAAAACATAAGCAAACAAATAATCCATACTTTCAAATGTCCGCCGGGGCTACGTCAAGGGTTAGGCTTTACGCAGTGATGAAAACTTCAAATCAAGTAATGTCCATGCCAAAAAATGAGTTTGGTGGTGGTTTATTCACACATGAAGCAAGAGCAGCACAGATTTTGCATCCTCTCTATCTCTGTGGTAAAAACCATGTTCCCTCGCTGCTCCACCCACCTTGACCTACTTATACAAAAAAATCACCCACACCTGTCCAATAAACAAAAGTATCAATAAACTAAATTAGCAAAAATAAACAAAAAATAAGCATAATGCAAAACAAATTATCTTTAACACACAACAAAAAGAAAATAAACTAGACTATAACTTAACCCTAAAATACAAAATAGCTTCAACACTCTCATAAACTTCCCTTCAAAAAATCTGCTCTTTAATTATCGTCGGCGGCTGAAGTACATGTTCACGTCGTCATATCTCCCAAACAGCAGATTGTAGAAAGCTGAAAATATACATGAATCAGTTCCAAAGCCTTCTGTCACCTACAGTTCAATAATTGTTTTGATAGCTGTTATTGTTTTTAAATAACGGCTGCCCCTTTGGGACCATGTATTCATCCATTTTGCCTTTACTCTCTGTCAGGTGATGTTCCATATAATGCTGGGCGGACACTGTGCGATTTCAAGGGGATTTCACCATGATTTTGCCGTCGCAGACCACGCTGTGTCATCGTGGAAACATCGTAGCGTCGGGATGTCCGGTCAGGAGGTTGTAAGCCGTACAAGGCATGTCAGAAATTTTCACCGTAGCTCGTACAGTGTGAGCTGTGTTACGGCACGATTCTACGTTCGCACCTGCGCAGAAGACACCCGTGGAGCAACATTGGCTGACTAATGCTAACGTGAAACTATCATAGCTACTGTAAAACAATATATAGTTCAACATTAACGTTACCTCAAGCTCCTGATGAAGGATGGACATCCCATACTGACCACGTCTCCTCAGCCATTCACATACCCAAATCCTTCAGCGCACACAACTGCAACAACTTTCTGCCTGCTCGCCATCTTGTTGTCAGGCACGCTGTGGTTGTCATAGGAACTAGGAACCTTTGTTTTTCATTGTTCACACTCGAGCACGTCGTGCCGTCACACACCGACTGACGCAGACAAGTAGTCGTGGTTGTCAATAATCGTGGCTGACAGCAGTCGTACAGTATGAGTACACATGTCGTAGGGTAAAATAGAGTACGAGTGACAAACCCAGTCGTGCAGAGGGAGCATTTCAACGACAGTCAGATTTTTAAAATCGCACAGTGTCCTCCCGGCATTACTGTGTTCTGAAGAGGATGATGAGGGTTCTCCATCATGTTCTTCATCCTCCTTTGGACAATCAACTCAAGAGACTCCAGTGCAGTCTCTAGGACAGAATCAGTCCTCCTTATCCATCTGTTCAGCCTCTTCATGTCACCTGCTCTGATGCTCCGCCCCCAACAGGTGACTGCAGATGTGATCAGCTGACAAATTCCTCTTCTTTTGCTGCTCCTCTTCAAATCTCTGTCTGCTCGTATTGTTTGAAAAGCCAGGCAGAGACACACTGGAGTCCGGGATATGTTCCTTTAGCCATGTCTCAGTAAAACACATGATGCTGCATTCCTGATACTCTGGCTGGGTCTTCAGCAGAGTTTCAAGTTCATCCATTTTGTTAGCAAAGAGATCTCACATTCATCAATATGACTGATGGAAGTGAAGGTTTATACTTCATCTTTCTCTCTCTTCACTTTGTTCCTGCTCTGCATCCATGTCTTCTTCTTTGGAGCTCATCAGGGATCCAGAGTTTCAATTTGAGGATTATTTCAGCCTTAGAAATGTCAGTTAGCAGCTCTTTCTTGTAAACAAGTCTCTTGTTGCCATGGTTACGCATCATAACAAGTGGCAAAAAGTGACAAATCAAGCAAAAAACTCAATCAGCACAGCACCTAAATCGGAAGAAAAGTATTTAGAAAATATTTCCAGAAGAAAAAACTAGCAAGAAACAATCAACAAGAACAAATAAATAATGCTATGCAAATGCTAGCTAAGTCACAGAGCTAATCCAACAAGCTGCCACCAGTTGTAGCGCTCATAATAAGACACACAGTAGGATCTGTTACCCCATGTAGTATATATAAAGCAGTTGGCTGGATCATTAGAAGTGAACCATCATGTGAACATAAATTTATGGCTTATCATGGCAACCACACTGAGTCTAAATCCCAGTTTTTTATGGATTACTGTGTAAATGCTCTTTCATTATGTTTTTATCTTTTCTCTCATAACTGTTTTTTTTATTTTGTGTTTATTTGGAATGGACAGAAATTAATACAAATCCATATACATATGTGGACGTTCAAACAAAAGTCCTTCCATTTTTTTTAGGAAAAGGAACTAAAAATAGAAAAATGAACCTGAGGGGCGGACTGCCACTGTCTTCAAAAAGATATTGCCATTTACCAGCTTGACCGGGTTCATCATACTCACTCCTTTACCCTCACTGAATCTCACAATAACTTTAAACTCACTTTTTTCCTCTTCTGCACTCTCACTACTCAACACTTTTCTGTTTCATATTTTTTTTATCCTAATCCGAATTATGACCTCTCTTTTCTTTCCCATTATACACTCAACTCCATGCTATCCTCACTCTCATACTCCTCACCTCCTCCCCACTCCTTCTCATTCACCTAGTTGTGCCTACCCGCCATGACATCACCTCTTTTTCTTCTTTCTGGCATTTCTTCCAAATCGATTCCTCTTCTGTTCATCAAAAAACTCCCAAGGTTTTTTCCTTTCCATTCAAACTGTCCTTCCTTCTCCCTTGACAAAGTGCGTTGCTCATTCATCCCCGCTCTCAGTTCTCTGTCTGCTCGTTCCGCGTCTCACTTCACACTATCTTCAGCTTGCAGGAGGTACCATCATCGTTTTGTGTGTCGAGTGAGATCAGAATAAGATCTATGCCGGAGAGTTGGGGCAGGCTGATCAGCACCAGCTGGAGGACATCAGGCTGATGAGGAGTGGGAGCGTTAAAAGGAGCAGGCTGACGATCATTCATCGCCTGGTTGTTACCCATACTGGTAAACACACCAACGCCCGAGATTTCTCTAGTGCTTATTCTAAAGTATAGTTCTTATTGTTTTTCATGTTTTCGAGTTTAAGAGTAACCTGTCATCCTCCAGGATTACATCTTGACGCTCCCGCTCTCCATGATGTTTCCTCTGTGTTCCTGTGACATCTCCACCCGAGTCGATATTCCTGTGCTCAGTTCCCCTGTGTGTTCCTGAACTCATCAGCCTGCATTCCATCTCTCCTCCAACCTGCCTGTCCGCTCTCCAACACCGGCTCACTCGACAACCCCCCACCCCCCCCCTTCATCCGCGCCTCTCAACCTGCCTCACCGTGAGTCTCCTCTCCTCCTGTGCACTTTACTTTACCTTCCTGCCTGCCAATATACTAACCTCTGATATCTCCTGCAGAACCTGATCTTCCCAAGCCACCAGCACTTGCACAGTCTCACTGCAAATATATTGTAAATAAACCTATTCACTTTTGCACCTGATACTTGTGTCAGAGTGTGAGTCTGCATGTGGGGCAAACCTGAGACCATGACACTTACTTGTTAAATCTACTGCAGCACACTGTTCTATAAAGTCTTGTAATCCAGAATAATTTTCTTAAATGTCAAATTTGGTACAAATAAGGGTTAATTATTTCACAAGGTAGATTTGTACATTATTCTTTACAACATACAGTAATCTGTTGCCTGTGTAATCGGTCCCTGAGTCGACTCTGCTCTCCCTCTCAAACTTTCTCCAGTTTCTCTAAACTTGTCTGCTGGACCTGTGTGACAATAAGAAATATAATATTCTATAAAGATTTAGTGCATTTGATATAAAAAACACAAGCAGTTAAAATATTTTCAATGGGAAAACATGCAGTTTATTTTATATTAAATTCTTTTCTCTGTCAGCTGTGGCTTTGGGTATTGTCATAGAAAGTTATTTTATTTGTACTACCTGCTTATTCACATATCTGTTCATTCCTAACAAGAGAAATCATCTCATTACTGACTACTTCTGAAAATAAATCACTTTTAAAAATAATTCTAAGCACAAATCTCCTATTTTCACAAAGAATCAGAATAATTCATGTCAGTTTTGTTTTGTAGTGTTGAATCAGCTAGAAGGGCTGTTTTCTACACCAGCTCTTCATTATATTAATACTCAGTAAATTATCCTGCTCACTCTGGATTATGGACTCATTTTGCCTGATGCTGGATTTTCCTTCTAACTTTGAGGAGCTACAAGACAAAGTTTCCCAGGTTGTTGCATCGTATCTTATTATTATTATTAAAGATGCCCTTCCATTAAAAACAGTGTTTCTGAGGTTTCTGTTGAATATTTTAGCTCCACAGGTGTTCTTACCTTCATAGTGGGTGAAAACAGGTCAACAACTTCTCTTTCAGTTTTAATCTCTCAAACTACGCAGGTGGAGATAAAACCCGAGTTCTAACGGCCTGTATCTGTTTCATCACAACTCCTTTGTTCGTTAGTATTCATCAGCTCCTGCAGTTGAAACCACACCTAGCATGCTGCTGGCTAAAAGCTGTTAGCATAAGACGTAGCAAACAGGAAGACACGATGTCTGAAATCCGTCGTGCACAGCGCCGCCGCTGTCCATACGCAAGGTACACAGCCTGCGTGGGGCCCCCAAGTATCAGCGAGGGGGTTGGCTTTATAGGGCTTAAGCCCAGGTTATTTTTGGAGTGTCATAATTTTCATAGTTAGATGCCGGACTGACGACTATATAAAACAAAAACTACACACAATATTCATAGCACAAAGTTGCAACCCCCCCAATTTTGGTACGATTCGACCATGCCACTCAGCAGCCTGTAAGAGAGGGGGAAGATGTGAAGTGCAGGCAGAGGAGGAGAGCTGAAGTTTGACCAGGTACCAAAGAAAATCACTCATATTGTAAAAATAATGTAAATATGACGACGTATCACAAAGATTGACATCACGCTGCTCACTTGACACATTATGTGTCTTGCGCTTCATATTTTTGCTAGCCAGGGCTAATCAACAAATAGCTAAATGAATAGCAGAATAACAATGCTGTTTTTTTAGCTTACCAGTGTGTTTATTTCATATTGTGGCATAGTTAAGCAGAGCAGGCTGCTCTGGGGGACAGTTGTTTGTTGCAAGGGATTATGGGTAGTAAGTGCATGTTATAGTATAGTATATCTGACTCAGTGCTGCAGCGACAGGCGCTGTGGCTAACTGCAGCCACCAGCCAAGCCGGCACGGGAGCGCGCACAGACACTTTACAGACTGTTCGTCTTCACAGCACTGCACCGGGGAGGCTAACATACTTCACGTCAGGTCTCTCCACTCTGTTATTTGATTTGATCTCATCATTTTCATACTGTATCAGGCTCTAAACACGACCTATAATGTTTTCTCACCTGGTCACAAGGAAATGAGCCATGTCAGCATCCGTTTTCACTCCCAAATGCAGCTGAAGTTCCCTCCATGAACCGAACGCATATCCAATATTTATGCGGGTGTCTGCCCGGCTTCGGTCATGTTTTTTTTTTGACTCACGAGATGCCGCTGATAAAGTCTTTTTTTTTCTTCGTGGTGCCACTTTTTTGGGGGGTGAGAGTGGATGCAGGTCGTTTGCTGGCTGCAGAAACATCCATAAGTATACCTTCAGTGTTTGAATCCAAGTCCACGGCGGCCATGTCCTTCCTGTTCAAGAGCTGTCGGCAACGCGCATGCAGCGTCAATTTACGTCACATCCCTACAACTGCGCGGGAAATTCGGACGTCGAACTGCAGCGCATTATGTAGCACACAGCGTTTCCAAGGCAACAGACATATATGCGGATGGCCTCGTTATTTTGGGTTTTTAATGCTTCATGACCCATTAGCATTGAATAAACTGGAAATGCATGTGTAGTTTTTCACAAATCTTGCCTTAAGTCCCTTTAATCTGCGGTTAGTTAGGGAACGTGTAGTCCTGAGTGTTAAAGTTAGAATCAGGGCTCTAAATTAATTTTTTAAATCACCAGCCACTGTGGTTAGTAGATTTTCAAAGTTACCAGCCAATCAAAATTTCCACCAGCCAATTTTTATTCAGGGAAAATAAACCAGATTACAAATACCTGTACAACTGAATACATTTAGTAACAGGATTTTATCATGTATTTTTGAACATGAGTAATATTAATGTAATGTTAAGGCCATTGATAAATGGCAATAAGGAGGTAACTACACATAAATGAAATGGTTCTTTATGGAGCCTTGAGGGTGTGAATGAGAGACTAGACAGACCCCAATTTAAATAAATATATATTGGCCAAGGAAAGAGGGCAACACAAAATATACAGTAAACTAAATATATTCCAAAACATAACAGTCAGAGAACACTTGTTATAAATTCAAAGGACTCACAACAACAAAACAAAGCACTTGTCATGCAGTGTGAAATATTTAGCTCAAATGGTTTGGATTTATTCCCTTTGTTAGGTTTCAATGTCTAAACTAGTCTATACTGTCTATACTAAAGTTCAATCATTCAAAAAATGCAACACATTAAAAAACACCTCCCTGATGTTTCTGCTGGGTTGCCAGGTCCAGTGTTGATCCTGGTTTAGTTTCTCTTGTATTAGTTCAGTTTTTGGGAAGGATGTGGTGGTTTCTTAGGTTTACTACTAGTTACCTCAGGGCTGCTGGTCGTTGTGGAATTCCAGCTGCTTGTGTTGAAGACTTGGTAACCTGCAGGTTGACATGTGATTCACTGTGGAACCATAACCTTGTGGTTCTCCTTAGGGAGAAGCAGTCAGCCCATGGCCTCAAAAAAAAAAAAAAAGAATTAAAAGAGAAAGAAGAACATGAGGAAAGAGGACAGATACAAACCTCTGTATTGTGTTCATACATTCACGTGGCATACTTCACATTTTATCAAAACATTTTCTTTTTGTGCACAAGTTCACATTTTGAATCAAATCCTGGTGGTTCTTGCATCCAACACCGTGCTGTGTTTCATAAACGTTCCATAACTAAAAACACAAATTATGATCTTTATTATAATAACCGTTTCAAACCAAAAACCAGAACGAGAGACCGCGACAGTGTCGTTCACCGGAAGTGCGGTGTTGCTAACTCAGCTCGGTTCTGCTGCCACAATATGTTCGTTTTAAAGTTTCAACGAACAAAGAGCTGAAGACTTAAACAAAAAATACTCCCATCGGTTAAAACACCGATAGGCGCCAGATCACAAACACGCATGCGCGACCAAAACACACGGAAAGCTCCGGACATTCCCAGCGGAAGTAAGACCAAAGATTTTCAAAGTAAAACTGAATATCAACCAACACTCTGTTGAAATTTGAAGCTGCTACAGACCTTAAAACCACCAGGTTCCGCCTGTCAGTGACTCTTGCACTGTAGATCTTTAATCATTCACTTCGTTAGTCTGAAGCCTTGACATAAAATTAAACTTGTATTAAAGTAAAACAGAGGAAACAGTTAAAATACTAATTACTTTCTGTTCTCTGTACAGTTCGGCTTTTTATTACCTACTTCACTTCTAAATTTTGTTATTGTCAAACACTTTGAAGACTTGACATGGAAGTGGTGTATTTTCATTTTAGCTAACTTGATCCAACAACTCCCATCAATTTAACCGATGAAGACTTCCGGTGGTTTGTCATGGCGGTGGCATGGTGAATCCCGGGGAAACGGGAACATATTCGGCCGGTTTGTCCTCTTTTATCCACCCGGAGTACATGTTGATGTAGAAATCCGCCTGTCATCTTGTGCTTGAAACGTTGGACCTGCCAGCAGAGCTCCGTCCGTCCGACCGGCCATGGCGGCTCATAAACCAGTGGAGTGGGTCCAGGCCGTGATCTCCAGGTTCGATGAGCAGGTAAGATGCTACCGTGGATGGATGGAGCAGCTTTCAGGACACTTTACTCACATCCATCCAGGTTTCTGTGGCCTACAGACAGAAGAAAGTCCCTGTAAATACTTGGTTGTGTTCCCAGGGTCCCGCAGAGACCTGGACCTGGACTGGTTGACCTAGCTCCAGTCAGAAGACCAGCTCAGTGCTAGCGCTTTCTGAGCGAAGGTCTCAGCTACACCTGGTCTGTGCAGGGACTGTAACAAAGACTTACCTGAGTAAAAAGGGACGTTAGAGCCACCTGGTTTCTGAGCTAACGTCTTGGTTGATTCTGCTAACATTAGCAGGCCCATTACCTGAACATAAACAACCTGAAGTCACAGGTGTGTCAGTACACAGGTAGGAGCTCAGACCACTGCTGTCATCATCAGATTGTCGTCTGCTTCTTGTTGTATTTATGGCAGTTGGTGTATTATTCTGAAATTCTTTGTTTGTTAGGGCTAATGGTTTGTTGTAGGGATTAACAGCTCAGTTTGGATTATAACACCTAAAACAAAGTGGCTTTGGGTCAGATCCACTTCTCAGGTTTTATTATCTAAAGCTTCGACTTTTCAGGTGAGTCTCACACCAGGTGTATTTAATGGTCAGTGACTTACATGCACTGCACTATTATTGTTATTAGTATTTTGGGGTGACAACAGCTCAGGAGGTAGAACAGGTCGTCTGGTAACCAGAGGGTCACTGCTTTAAATCCCGCTCTCTCCAGAAAAACATGGCTTTGCCGTTGTGTCCTTGGGCAAGACACTTCACCAATCCTGCCTGTTTGGTGGTGGTCAGGCCTGGTGATGTTTTCCAGGTGGAGCGGGGATTTGAACCGGTGACCCTCCGGTTACCAGATGACCCGCTCCCCCACCTGAGCAATGGCCGTCCCTAATTGACTATAATTGACTAAAAACGGTGGATTAGATCATTTCATACGTTGAATATGTGTTGTAGTTATTTGGAGCGCTGGCTAGTCCGACAAAGTAGCAGAACTGTGGGGTGGTGTTCTGTACCTTCATCCTGCAGGGAACACCTGTAGGACAGGTACTCTGGGAGGCCTTCTCTGTTTATTATTTCTTTTTAGTTGCTAGTTGTGTGGTTTGTGTTCCTGTGTGTTGTTGGGGGGGGTGTCAGTGTGCCCGCGTGTGTGTGGGTGTGTGTGTTTGTATGTGTGTGTGTGTGCGTGCGTGTGTTTGTATGTGTGCATGTGTGGGGGTGTGTGTGTGTGAGTGCGTGTGTGTGTGTGTTTTTTTGGGTGTGTGTGTGTGTGCGTGCGTGTGTTTGTATGTGTGCATGTGTGGGGGTGTGTGTGTGTGTGTGTTTTTTTGGGTGTGTGTGTGTGTGCGTGCGTGTGTTTGTATGTGTGCATGTGTGGGGGTGTGTGTGTGTGTGTGAGTGCGTGTGTGTGTTTTTTTGGGTGTGTGTGTGTGTGTGTGTGTGTGTTTGTGTGTGTGTGTGTGTGGGGGTGTGTGTGTGTGTGTGTTTTTTTGGGTGTGTGTGTGTGTGCGTGCGTGTGTTTGTATGTGTGTGTGTGTGAGTGCGTGTGTGTGTGTGTTTTTTTGGGTGTGTGTGTGTGTGCGTGCGTGCGTGTTATACAGATGTTTACACAAACATCTAACATGGCACTCCTAACATCAGCCTCGGTCACTTTTTCTCATTCTGTTTCTGTATGTTTGTTGCAACTAATGAAGCATCTACTGTTTCTTTTACATAAGTGGAACTATTGAACATTGGAGACTCCACTCAACAAACTTTATCACCTCCACCTCTGGACTTTTCCTACTTTCCCGAACTTCTGCTTGGAGGAGCAGCAGCTCTATTTGCAATGTGCCGGAGACACAGGCAGGGAATTGATGTATTTTTATCGTGCTTCCATCCATCCACCATCAAACATTCAGTCCATTTCCAATAAAATGGACAATCTCCTTCTCCTCCCCAGGACAAACTGGGGTTACTGTAGATTTGCCTCAGTGAGTGCATCCTGGACTCTGCACTACAGACCGTCTCCATGTTGAACCAACATGTTTAACCCCTTCATGAAGAAATAACTTCTTCTCTCATGAAATAATTAGATTTTATCTGTATAAACATCTTCAAACACCAATCAGACATTTATGGTGGACAATGCTGCTGAATGTCTCTGCTGTCTGTCTTCTATGTCTCATAATGTCTCTTTATATTTACATGTCTGTCTATAAGAACCAGAGATACAGTCATTCTGGATCAAATAAACCCGGTTCTGGTTCTGATTTATGAACATTTTTTTAAATTCATGCGGCCCAAACAGAAAGATGCACCAACACAAGTCATACATCAGCATATCAAGCTTGATATTGGGAAGCATGGAGTTAGTTTTATTGGCAATCTGTGTTACCATGGTGATGCAACTCACAAAAAATTGCACTCGATGTGCCCAGAAGAACAAACCACCAGATGTTAATACGTGTTTGATACATCAAACGAACCGAGTTGATAACCAGAGGTGCATTATCGTGGTTATGTGGCGTTTCTAGTTACCATGACCCTCATTGAAACCCTGTATAAAAAAACTGTCAAACCATGTAAAAAGGATATGCATTAGACAGCTTACTGTGTCCACACACAGATGTCGTTCCAACTTTAATCTGGTCATTAGCAGTTTTTGAACAACACAGTTTAACACAGATTTTCAGTAACGGAATAATCTAATTAATTACAATTTCCAACGTTACAACACTGTTATCATTAGTGAACGTAAAATGCAGTGCGTTACTATGAATTGATAAAATAAACTGCTCAATGTGAACGCACCGCCAGCTACACACACACACACAAACACACACACACACACACACACACACACACACACACACACACACGGCTGTGTTGAGGCTGGGTGGGTTACGAGATAAGCGATTATGATTGGCTAAGGAAGAGTCACATGTTTCATGGTAGCCAATCAGAGCCATCACAAAGGACACATGCGTACCCCCGAGCAAACTTTTAACAGATTTGGTGAAGCAGCAGAAATGGCGAGTCTGGAGCAGTCAGAAGGAAATTTATCTATTTCAGGGTGGAGATATAAGCACTACTTCAAATTCATTGAGGTCAAGAGCAAGAATAACATGTACATACGTACATACAGTACGTATGTCCAGGAGCAGCAAAAACCAGTTGTCTGAGATTGTGACTTTCTTTGATAAAAACTACACACTTTATATATTTTTTACCAGTCTTTTATTTTGTAAATATGTATATCACTTAAAGTGCATGACAAATCTTTGGCTGTCTGTTTATTTGCAATAAATATATAAAGTTATTTACAATTATTTGTCTGTTTTACGCATTTCCACCGACTTGTGAAACCTTCTAAAAAAATCTAAATTCTTTTATGTATTTTTCTGTCTCAGGTAACTAGTTACTTTTTTATAGAGTAATTTAGTTACTAACCCAATTACCTTTGGAACAAGTAGTGAGTAACTATAACAAATTTCTTTTTAAAGTAACATTCCCAATACTGGTCATTAGACATTGGTTTATAACATATTGAAGTAACTTTTATATATTGCCAGCTATCTTATTGGCTGAGATTTTCTCATTCACGCACCACGTTATGGAGCTGGAATTTGGAGTTTAATTTTGTACTTGCAACTTGTGTTTTGTACTTGTAACTTATTTCTGTAACTTGTACACATTTTAAAAATACAAGTTACAAAACATTTTTACCATATTTGGGTTTCCTTGAAGAAACAATGAGCGGCTGATTTTGACCAACAACTCATGTTTCTTAAATTTTAGTCCAATCATGGTGAGATGAGGGTAGACGTCTGCACACTGCTCACAACCAAACTGGATTACATTCATACTCTTTACCAGTAGGTGGCGGTAATGCACCTTGCTAGGTTTCAAATGCCAATAAATACTGAGCAAAAGAGGTTAGTTGCTTAAATAAAATAAATATGCTCAACTAAAAATAACAGGAATAATAAAAATTTTAAATAGAAAAACATGTTGATATAGTCTGTTTCTCACAATTTCATCACTCAAGCGTGAGTATCTGTGTGTGTGTGTGTGTTGGTGTTCGTATGTGCATGTCCTCTTGCAGTTTTTTATGGTTTTAGATTACTTTCTTCAATAAGAGGCGCAATTCACAACAGATTAAGTGTATAAACACGTTGGATGGAGGGAAAAATGATATTGTGGACACAAAAATGTTGTGAGGTGAATATAGTTTTATTTTTTCTCAATTTTCAAAACTCTTCTCTCACTCTTACAAACCTGCCTCTCAGTTTTTTCTTCCTATGTTGAATTTTCCAATGTGCGCCCTCACTTTAAGATTCACCTGTGAGTGACATCACTGATCCAGACCCGACCAGACTATGCACCGATCTCTCTGACTTTAGGACTCCTTAATTTAACAAAAGTGTAATAAAAAGCATTTAAAATATATTTAATGATTTGTAAATTATGTTTTTTTTTGTAAATCCCAGGAAAAACAATTTGATAACACTTTTGTTTTTATAACACTGATTTTCTAGAACTTTTGCTGTAGAACTATGAAACCTATTAGCCAATAAATGTCATAAAAAATATACTGTAATGTGTCAAAGCTTCTGTCCATCATCTAACATTGGGGTGTGAAACTTTTATGACTGAAAGGCCATAGTTAGATTGACTTTTTATACAACAGAAACAAACTGCCTCTGATAAAAGACCTGAAACACTTTAATTAAGTCAAACTTGTTTCATTGTGGACATTAAGTTAATAAATGATCAAACTACATCCATCCAACCAGTTTTATAACAGCTGGTTCCTGCAGGATCCTGGTGGAGGCTGATGTTTATCTCCAGCAGCAGAAACAACAATCTGATCTTTATGTATGTTTTTATAAACATAAAGGTGGAATTTCATACTTTAAAGGTACACTATGTAAGAAGTAGACCGAGTTTCGCAGTTCATGTAGAAACACAAACCCGTCACTTCAAACTTGTAACTTGTATTTTTAAAATTTGTACAAAACCAAAAGTTAGAAGGACAAAACTAAAGTCCCAATTCCAGCTCCATACAAAGTGAGAGGCTGAGTTCCTCTTGGATTTCTCAATTTGTTATTAGTCTTCTAACCTTTACATAACCTGGTCTGGTCTGGTCTTAAAGTGCCAGTTCTTAACAAAATTAATTTCAAGGCACTTCACAGAAACATCAAGTCCAATTCACATCAGTTCTCTAGATTCAAAATTAGGGTTATGAAAACATTTTAATCAATTGCAAATGATAATCAGGTACAGCAAATGATGAAATTAGTAAAATAATTCCTATATAAGAAGGTCAGTTCTGTGGACTCCAAATATCTCTTTGACCAGGTCAAGCGCACAGCAATAGACTACATTACACAACATGTTAATAACAGTTAGTTAAAACAACATTATTACTAGTTTATTATGAAAACTTAGTTTGGGGAATTTCAAGACATTCCTGGATTTCAACAGATGAGACCCAAGACATTTGGTATACATTTAAGATTTATTTATAACACATTCACCTGTCTAAGTTTAACTTGTTTGTGAATTTTTATACATTTTTTTGTGCTGCTTGTATTGTTGGAAATAATTTTCTTAACTTGTAACATTTTTTTTATGATGAAACCATTGGTGTTTAAAGGGACTTAAGGCAAGATTTGTGAAAAACTACACATGCATTTCCAGTTTATTCAATGCTAATGGGTCATGAAGCATTAAAAACCCAAAATAACGAGGCCATCCGCATATATGTCTGTTGCCTTGGAAACGCTGTGTGCTACATAATGCGCTGCAGTTCGACGTCCGAATTTCCCGCGCAGTTGTAGGGATGTGACATAAATTGACGCTGCATGCGCGTTGCCGACAGCTCTTGAACAGGAAGTACATGGCCGCCGTGGACTTGGATTCAAACACTGAAGGTATACTTATGGATGTTTCTGCAGCCATCAAACGACCTGCATCCACTCTCACCCCCCAAAAAAGTGGCACCACGAAGAAAAAAAAGACTTTATCAGCGGCATCTCATGAGTCTAAAAAAAAACATGACCGAAGCCGGGCAGGCACCCGCATAAATATTGGATATGCGTTGGGTTCATGGAGGGAACTTCAGCTGCATTCCTCTCAATGTAGATGAAAAAAATATAAGTATATTTAAAGGCAGATTTTGCTGCAGTCTGTCAACCCAAAGTGGTTAAAAGTTGCCTGGTGGCCAGACGCCAGCGGTGGATGAGAGCTACCCTGAGACGCGGAAGGCACTGGATGTTGTGGGGCTGACATGGATGACATGCCACTTCCATGTCACCTGTGGCAGACTGGAGTGGTGGTCCCAATTTTCATAAAGGTGTACGGAGACTGTGCTCCAACTTTAGGGGGATTGTGCCTCTCACCCTCGTGGGGAAAGTTTACTTTAGGGGGTTGGAAAGGAGGGTCTGACCTATTGTTGAACCTTAGATTCAGGAGGAGCAGCGTGGCTTTACCCTTGCTGAGTTACTGATGGAGTCATGAGAGTTTGCGTCTTCTATTCACATAGGTTTTGTGGACTTGTAAAAGGCTTAACACAGGTTCCCCATGGGCATTCTGTGGGTGGTGCTGCTGGAGTACAAGGTCCAATTCCTGGTTCTGTGGGCTATCCAGTCCTTGTACAACCAAAGCAAGAGCCACGTCCACATTCTTGGCTCAAAGTCGAGTTTGTTCCCTGTACAGGTTGGACTTTAACAGGGATGCTCCTTGTCACCGATCGTGTTTGTAGTGTTCATTGACAGGATCTCAGGTTGTAGCCATGGAGAAGAGGGTGTCTGGTTTGGGAACCTCAGGATCAGGATGGCTTTCCACCACCACCGCAAGATAATGTACTCCACTCAAACCCACGATTAACAATAATACGTTTGTTTCCTTTGAAGGGACTTTTACATTGTTCTATGTAAGAACCTGAACTTTGTTTTTACAGCTTACTGATTGTTTTTCTTGTTTTCTCCTTTAGCTTCCTATTAAAGTTGGACATCAAAACACTCACAGTAAAGTCAGCACTGATCATAACAAGGAATGTCTGATCAATATCTCCAAGTACAAGTTCTCTCTTGTCATCAGTGGCCTCACCACCATCCTCAAAAATGTCAACAACATGGTGAGTGGGCTTTAATCTGTTTGGGAAGTAATCTATAAACAAACTTATTGGTTAGGGTTTTAATAACATCTCGTCTTATTACCAGTGAGGTGAAGCTGATAACCGAGTAAAAACAGCCTTTTATATGGTATCTTTGTGGAGACAGTATGTCATTCTGCTTTTCAAACCACAGACTGAGTTAGAGAGAAAATCTAGTTTTCTGTTGCACATGATGTGTTGCAGTTACTGTTCCACTTGTCTCAGTCTCTCGTTCTGAAATGTGTGTTGTATGGACTGCAACTCACTTCAATGTAGAGATGCACCGGACAGGATTTTGGGGGCCGATCACCAATTACCAAAAGCAGTATCTGCCAATACCGATATTAGCGATACCGATCACAGTGTAAAATCCATAAATTCTTTAATATTGTTGTCTCATGTATAAACATTGTATCATTAGTATAAAAAGTAGGAGATGATGGAGAAATATTATGAATTGACCACAGTTTATTGTAGGCTGAGGCAATATGCAATATTTCACCCTCTAGAGACTCTCCTAGAGACAATTTGAACACAGCCAGGGACGGACTGGAGCAATAATTCAGACTGGGAATTTTGATATCATCCCAGACCACCAATTATTGCAAAATGCCAATGGAGCATTCACCTAAACCTGAGACTAATGCTACAATGCAGTTATTACATGATGAAAAAGACCTTCAAAATAATAAATATGCGCTGTAGTAAGATCAAGTGAAGATGGTTGTGTTAACTGTGTCTTGTGTGGCACTGTAACATAGTTTTGACCCATTTTGATAATAAAACATCATTGGATTGAAAATGGCCCTTAATCCAAAGCATTTTATGTATCTGATAGAACAAACATATATTCATAATGGCTTTTTTTTTACAACCAAACACCTTAAATTGATTTTATTAAATATTGACTTATTTAAGGCTTTTAAAAAAGTAGAAACATTAATTTCTAATCCAAGAAATCTAGTATGAAAAACATTAACAATGTTATTGACACTACACCTGTCCTAGATGAAGCAACTGAATATTTCTCTGTCACTTTTTGGCATATGTTGCAATTTGTAGACGGTCCCTGCACCTTTGTGCATCAGCAGGCTGCATGGAGTCTAATGAAAGTCTCCCAGCGTGGAGGACGGCTCAAAACTATGATTATAGCTCGCAGTCTACCTCGCTGTGATGCACTGAGGTGTCGGTTTTGTAAAAGCAATGCTCCGATGATAAGTTGTTGATCTGGAAAAGTCTGTAAATAAGTTTCTAACTTTACCAAAGTTTGATCCTCTCCTTGTCTGCTCTGCTTCTTCTTCCCCTGGTGACACCACTTCATTTTAGAGTGAAAGGTGTGGAAGGAGGGGAGGGGGGTGATTGTGCTCTACCTGCTGTATCTCAGTGAGCGTCACCGGGGCAGATGGTCTAATTAGCCGCATGGCGGATTGTTTATTTAAGAATCAAACTCCACCTGACTGTCGGCCCGTCGCGAGTGGGCAGCCAGGCCACCGGGAAAACTCCCGACTGCTTTCCGCGGCTGAACTCAGCTTATGTAAAGTTGTAAACGTCATCTGATAAGCCCACTTTAATTTATTTTGAAAATTCCAAAATCAAAACCGATATCGCTCTTATTGGCTGATTGCGATCAGATGCCAATCGATCGGTGCATCTCTGCTTCACTCTCCATCATTTTTAGTCAAAGGTGAGCACACCTTTCCTCATATGCAGAGCAACACAGGAGGAGAGGAAAGGAGGCCGGAGCGCCTGTGGGTCTCCTCAGACGCGGAGCACGCACTGTGCTGCCTGGATTATTTCTGTCTAATCTGTGCTCACGGTGAAACCGGTGGGAAGGAACAGAGACTTCTCTACATCATCTGTGCTTCATGGAGATGTGGCTGTGTGGATCTACACCGGATGCAGCTGGCAGGCTTCCAGCTGCTCAGAGAGCGGACTGCAACACGGAGCTCCCCAGTAAGTCGGAGGGTGGAGGACTCTGCTTCTATATCAACAGTAGCTGGTGTAACATTCTGGTCGATGTTTACATCCTACCGCACACTCGCCAACCAGATACTGTGTGTAGTGCAGACATTCCCGGACTCCTTAGTTATTGTCCTTGGTGACTTTAACGTGGTAAATCTCAGCCATGATCTTCCTAAATACCTCCAGTTCATTAAATGTCCCACCAGAGACGAGAACACTTTGGATCTCTGTTACACCACAGTAAACAGAACATATCATATCAGTCCCCCTTGCTGCACTGGGTCACTCAGATCACTTGATGATCCATTTGATTCCTGCATACAAGAAGAAATTAAAACTCTCCAAGCCTGTTGTGAGGACATCAAAGAAGTGGAACAGTGAGGCTGTGGAAGACCTGCAGACATGCTTGGACAACACCATATAGGATGTTTTCAGGTCTGCTACCAGCTGTCTGGAAGAGATTACAGATGTTGTAACAGCTGGCACAGCTGTGTCCCATCATGCATCAGGGTGAGTTACAACAAGAAACCCAGGTTCACACCCAAACTCAGACTTCTGAGGTCTGAAAAAGAAGCTGCTTTTAGGAGTTTAAGAGTGGCAAAACACAGATGGTGAGATGTGCTAAACTACTGTATTCAAAGAGACTTCAGCAGCAGCTATCAGCCCATGACTCTGCCTCTGTATGGAAGTGACCCCCACCCTGTAAGCAGCTTTGATCTGACCAACCAGCAGAACGAGTTTTACTGTCGCTTTGATGGACATTGGGTCTGATCTGCCACCATCCCCCTCAACACCAGTCCAGAACACAGACCCAACACCACCACCACCACACCACCACCTCCAGAAGTCACCTCTATCCCTCTTAGAGTCCCCTCCCTCCTACTCAACAACAAACACCTTCTCCATTCAGGAAGAGGATGCCAACGGTCTTTAGCGACAGAACCCCCACAATGCACCTGGTCCAGACTCTGTCCCTCATCCATGGTTATTTCTCAAGTATTAACCTGTAATATGAAACATTTTATATCTAAAAATTGTTAGGAAACACTGATTAACAGACCTTTCAATCTGTCTGCGTCAAGATTCGTCTGGCTTTGTCAGGATTTTGGGCTCAAACTCATGAAAATTCATTATTCGAATTTGCTGGACTCTGATTGGCTAACAAACTAGCCTATGAGAGCAAGGTATACTGTTTCCTGCCCCGCTGTGCATGGCAACGTCAGACGTTCTCTCTTCCTGTTTGCTACATTATGCTGCAGCATTTTAGCCAGCAGCATGCTAGGTGTGGTTTCAACTGTGGGAGCTGATGAATACTAACGAACAAAGGAGTTGTGATGAAACAGATACAGGCCGTTAGAACTCGGAAGAACTCGGGTTTTATCTCCACCTGCGTAGTTTGAGAGATTAAAACTGAAAGAGAAGTTGTTGACCAGTTTTCACCCACTATGAAGGTAAGAACACCTGTGGAGCTAAAATATTCAACAGAATAACGGAATGGCGTCTTTAAGACACTGTGCTGACCAGCTGTCTCCAGTGTTCACAGACATTTTCAACAATTCACTGGAGACATGCCACGTACCAGCCTGCTTAAAAACCTCCACCATCATCCCTGTCCCCAAAAAGCCAAGGACCACATGTCTTACTGACTACAGGCCTGTCGGTTTGACCTCTGTGGTCATGAAGACATTTGAGCACCTTGTGCTGACCCACCTAAAACAGATCAGGAAGAACTCTTCCCAGCCTTCCCCTATCACTCTCAGATAGTGTCCAGTGGACACACTGGAGTACTTCTTTCTGGTCAACATCATCTCTCAGGACCTTCAGTGGGAGATGAACATCAGCTCTCTCACTAGAGGATAAGCTTCCTGCAACAATTGAGGAAGTTCAACCTCCCGACATCGATGATGGTGCATTTCTACACCTCCATCATCAAGTCCATCCTCAACCCCTCCATCACCATCTGGTTCACTGCATCTTCAGCCAACGACAATGACCGACTGCAGGGTATCATCCACTCTACGGAGAATGTGATTGGCTGCAACCTTCCTTCCCTCCAGGACCTGTACACTTCCAGAACTCTGAAGCCTGCAGGAAAGATTGGGGCTGGTTCTTCTTATCCTGGACAGAAAGTCTTTCAGACTCTCCCTTCTTGAAGAAGTTCCGGTCCATTAGGACCAGGAGCTCCTGCCACAGGAATGGTTTCTTCTCCTCTGATACTGGTCTATTGAATAAGGTCCAGTAGCACTCCATACGTATATGTTAATAATAACACATGGACATTTGCCTTATTGCAGAAACACTTTGGAAATGCGATTATTGATTTATTCTCTGCAGCTTCACCCAAGACAAATTCCTTATATTGTGCAAAACTTGGCAATAAAATGATTCAGATTCAGATCATCTGTTTCTCTGTCAAAAAACGAATGCAGATTCACCTGTTACTGTTTTACTTTACAAAACATTACAGATATAAAATGTTTCATATTACAGGTTAATACTTCAGAACTAACCACAAAGTCATAAAACTTGTATGAAATGGCCTCTTGAAGAAGGACAATAATCAACATTTGGAGCCGATATTCATCTGCAGGAAAATTGTAAAATGTAGCGTAAAAAATTTCAGTATTACAAAAACAAAATTTTGTTTAAATGCCTTAAACAAGTTTATTTATCCCAGTGCTTCTTAATAGCAGTTAAAAACTAGTCAGCCTTCAATGAGGTATATTTTTAGAGGGGACATGCCATGGCGTTACATGTGCAAAGCTGGCCACCATGTTGGAAAAGGCAAAATTCCAACTCACTGCAGTGCATATAACTGAGTGAGTGAGTGTGTGAGTGTTTAATTGTACAGTGGTCCATCGTTAATTGTGGGAGTTAAGTTCCAAAAATGACCGGCAATAGGTGAAATCCACAAATGATTCAGGGGGGGTTAGTTGTTCTTTAACTATTATTATAAATGTTTTAAGGCTGTAAAACCCCTCACTACACACTTTATACTCTCGTTAGGATGCAGAACACAATGCACTGTGAAAAAGTAAATTGCACTAAAAAATCAGTAAAATTGCGAGGCGAACCGTGTTATAGTGAGGGACCACTGAAATATATATACACAACCATTCAAAAGTTTGGGGTCACCAAGAAAAGCACTGTTTTCTTCAAGAAGATAACTTTAAATTACTCAGAAATACACTCTAAACATTGCTAATGTGGTAAATGACTATTCTATCTGCAAATGGTTTTGTGCAATATCTACATAGAGGCCCATTTCCAGCAACTATCACTCTAGTGTTCTACTGGTACAATGTGTTTGCTCAGTATGTCAGAAGGCTAATGGATGATTAGAAAACCCTTGTGCAGTTATGTCAGCATAGTTGAAAACAGTTTAGTTGGTTAGAGTGGCTATAAAACTGACTGTCCTTTGAGTAGTTTGAGTATCTGGAGCATCACATTTGTGGGGTCGATGAATTGCTCAAAATGGCCCGAAAAAGACTACTTTCATGTGAAACTTGACTATTCTTGTTCTTAGTAATGAAGGCTATTCCATGTGAGAAATTGCCAAGAAACTGAAGATTTCCTACAACAGTGTTTTTTTCTCCCTTCAGAGAACGGTACAGACAGGCTCTAACCAGAGTAGAAAAAGAAGTGGGAGGCCCCACTGCACACCTGATCAAGAAGACAAGTACATTAGAGTCTCTAGTTAGAAAAATAGATGCCTCACAGGTCCTCAGTTGGCAGCGTCATTAAATAGAACCCACAAAATGCCAGTGTCAACATCTACAGTGAAAAGGGAACTCCAGGATGCGGGACTTCCTGGTAGAGTGGCAAAGAAAAAGCCACATCTAAGACTGGCCAATAAAAGAAAAAGATTAATATGGACAAAAGAAAACAAACATCATGTGAAGCATGTTGAGGTGTTGATCAGCTGGTAGGTTGTGTTGGTGTTCTCATGATGTGAAGCATGTTGAGGTGTTGATCAGCTGGTAGGTTGGTGTTGGTGTTCTCACGATGTGAAGCATGTTGAGGTGTTGATCAGCTGTTAGGTTGGTGTTGGTGTTCTCATGATGTGAAGCATGTTGAGGTGTTGATCAGCTGGTAGGGTGGTGTTGGTGTTCTCACGATGTGAAGCATGTTGAGGTGTTGATCAGTTGGTAGGTTGTGTTGGTGTTCTCATGATGTGAAGCATGTTGAGGTGTTGATCAGCTGTTAGGTTGGTGTTGGTGTTTTCATGATGTGAAGCATGTTGAGGTGTTGATCAGCTGTTAGGTTGGTGTTGGTGTTCTCATGATGTGAAGCATGTTGAGGTGTTGATCAGCTGTTACGTTGGTGTTCTCATGATGTGAAGCATGTTGAGGTGTTGATCAGCTGTTAGGTTGGTGTTGGTGTTCTCATGATGTGAAGCATGTTGAGGTGTTGATCAGCTGTTAGGTTGGTGTTGGTGTCATGATGTGAAGCATGTTGAGGTGTTGATCAGCTGGTAGGTTGTGTTGGTGTTCTCATGATGTGAAGCATGTTGAGGTGTTGATCAGCTGTTAGGTTGGTGTTGGTGTCATGATGTGAAGCATGTTGAGGTGTTGATCAGTTGTTAGGTTGGTGTTGGTGTCATGATGTGAAGCATGTTGAGGTGTTGATCAGCTGTTAGGTTGGTGTTGGTGTCATGATGTGAAGCATGTTGAGGTGTTGATCAGCTGTTAGGTTGGTGTTGGTGTCATGATGTGAAGCATGTTGAGGTGTTGATCAGCTGGTAGGTTGGTGTTCTCATGATGTGAAGCATGTTGAGGTGTTGATCAGCTGTTAGGTTGGTGTTGGTGTTCTCATGATGTGAAGCATGTTGAGGTGTTGATCAGCTGGTAGGGTGGTGTTGGTGTTCTCACGATGTGAAGCATGTTGAGGTGTTGATCAGCTGTTAGGTTGGTGTTGGTGTCATGATGTGAAGCATGTTGAGGTGTTGATCAGCTGTTAGGTTGGTGTTCTCATGATGTGAAGCATGTTGAGGTGTTGATCAGCTGGTAGGTTGGTGTTGGTGTTCTCATGATGTGAAGCATGTTGAGGTGTTGATTAGTTGTTAGGTTGGTGTTGGTGTCATGATGTGAAGCATGTTGAGGTGTTGATCAGCTGTTAGGTTGGTGTTGGTGTTCTCATGATGTGAAGCATGTTGAGGTGTTGATCAGCTGGTAGGGTGGTGTTGGTGTTCTCACGATGTGAAGCATGTTGAGGTGTTGATCAGCTGGTAGGTTGTGTTGGTGTTCTCACGATGTGAAGCATGTTGAGGTGTTGATCAGCTGTTAGGTTGGTGTTGGTGTTTTCATGATGTGAAGCATGTTGAGGTGTTGATCAGCTGTTAGGTTGGTGTTGGTGTCATGATGTGAAGCATGTTGAGGTGTTGATCAGCTGGTAGGTTGGTGTTGGTGTTCATGATGTGAAGCATGTTGAGGTGTTGATCAGCTGTTAGGTTGGTGTTGGTGTTCTCATGATGTGAAGCATGTTGAGGTGTTGATCAGCTGGTAGGTTGGTGTTGGTGTCATGATGTGAAGCATGTTGAGGTGTTGATCAGTTGTTAGGTTGGTGTTGGTGTCATGATGTGAAGCATGTTGAGGTGTTGATCAGCTGTTAGGTTGGTGTTGGTGTCATGATGTGAAGCATGTTGAGGTGTTGATCAGCTGTTATGTTGTTGTTGGTGTCATGATGTGAAGCATGTTGAGGTGTTGATCAGCTGTTAGGTTGGTGTTCTCATGATGTGAAGCATGTTGAGGTGTTGATCAGCTGGTAGGTTGGTGTTCTCATGATGTGAAGCATGTTGAGGTGTTGATCAGCTGTTAGGTTGGTGTTGGTGTCATGATGTGAAGCATGTTGAGGTGTTGATCAGCTGGTAGGTTGGTGTTGGTGTCATGATGTGAAGCATGTTGAGGTGTTGATCAGCTGGTAGGTTGGTGTTGGTGTTCTCATGATGTGAAGCATGTTGAGGTGTTGATCAGCTGTTAGGTTGGTGTTCTCATGATGTGAAGCATGTTGAGGTGTTGATCAGCTGTTAGGTTGGTGTTGGTGTCATGATGTGAAGCATGTTGAGGTGTTGATCAGCTGTTAGGTTGGTGTTGGTGTCATGATGTGAAGCATGTTGAGGTGTTGATCAGCTGTTAGGTTGTGTTGGTGTCATGATGTGAAGCACGTTGAGGTGTTGATCAGCTGTTAGGTTGGTGTTGGTGTCATGATGTGAAGCATGTTGAGGTGTTGATCAGCTGTTAGGTTGGTGTTGGTGTCATGATGTGAAGCATGTTGAGGTGTTGATCAGCTGGTAGGTTGGTGTTGGTGTCATGATGTGAAGCATGTTGAGGTGTTGATCGGCTGTTAGGTTGGTGTTGGTGTTCTCATGATGTGAAGCATGTTGAGGTGTTGATCAGCTGTTAGGGTGGTGTTGGTGTCATGATGTGAAGCATGTTGAGGTGTTGATCAGCTGTTAGGTTGGTGTTCTCATGATGTGAAGCATGTTGAGGTGTTGATCAGCTGGTAGGTTGGTGTTGGTGTTCTCATGATGTGAAGCATGTTGAGGTGTTGATCAGCTGTTAGGTTGGTGTTGGTGTCATGATGTGAAGCATGTTGAGGTGTTGATCAGCTGGTAGGTTGGTGTTGGTGTCATGATGTGAAGCACGTTGAGGTGTTGATCAGCTGTTAGGTTGTGTTGGTGTCATGATGTGAAGCACGTTGAGGTGTTGATCAGCTGTTAGGTTGGTGTTGGTGTCATGATGTGAAGCATGTTGAGGTGTTGATCAGCTGTTAGGTTGGTGTTGGTGTCATGATGTGAAGCATGTTGAGGTGTTGATTAGTTGTTAGGTTGGTGTTGGTGTCATGATGTGAAGCATGTTGAGGTGTTGATCAGCTGGTAGGTTGGTGTTCTCATGATGTGAAGCATGTTGAGGTGTTGATCAGCTGTTAGGTTGGTGTTGGTGTCATGATGTGAAGCATGTTGAGGTGTTGATCAGCTGTTAGGTTGGTGTTGGTGTTCTCATGATGTGAAGCATGTTGAGGTGTTGATCAGCTGGTAGGTTGGTGTTGGTGTCATGATGTGAAGCATGTTGAGGTGTTGATCAGCTGTTAGGTTGGTGTTCTCATGATGTGAAGCATGTTGAGGTGTTGATCAGCTGGTAGGTTGGTGTTGGTGTTCTCATGATGTGAAGCATGTTGAGGTGTTGATCAGCTGTTAGGTTGGTGTTGGTGTCATGATGTGAAGCATGTTGAGGTGTTGATCAGCTGGTAGGTTGGTGTTCTCATGATGTGAAGCATGTTGAGGTGTTGATCAGCTGTTAGGTTGGTGTTGGTGTCATGATGTGAAGCATGTTGAGGTGTTGATCAGCTGTTAGGTTGGTGTTGGTGTCATGATGTGAAGCATGTTGAGGTGTTGATCAGCTGTTAGGTTGGTGTTCTCATGATGTGAAGCATGTTGAGGTGTTGATCAGCTGGTAGGTTGTGTTGGTGTTCTCATGATGTGAAGCATGTTGAGGTGTTGATCAGCTGTTAGGTTGGTGTTGGTGTCATGATGTGAAGCATGTTGAGGTGTTGATCAGCTGGTAGGTTGGTGTTGGTGTCATGATGTGAAGCATGTTGAGGTGTTGATCAGCTGTTAGGTTGGTGTTGGTGTTCTCATGATGTGAAGCATGTTGAGGTGTTGATCAGCTGTTAGGTTGGTGTTGGTGTCATGATGTGAAGCATGTTGAGGTGTTGATCAGCTGTTAGGTTGGTGTTCTCATGATGTGAAGCATGTTGAGGTGTTGATCAGCTGGTAGGTTGGTGTTCTCATGATGTGAAGCATGTTGAGGTGTTGATCAGCTGTTAGGTTGGTGTTGGTGTCATGATGTGAAGCATGTTGAGGTGTTGATCAGCTGGTATGTTGGTGTTCTCATGATGTGAAGTATGTTGAGGTGTTGATCAGCTGGTAGGTTGGTGTCGGTGTCATGATGTGAAGCATGTTGAGGTGTTGATCAGCTGTTAGGTTGGTGTTGGTGTCATGATGTGAAGCATGTTGAGGTGTTGATCAGTTGTTAGGTTGGTGTTGGTGTCATGATGTGAAGCATGTTGAGGTGTTGATCGGCTGTTAGGTTGGTGTCATGATGTGAAGCATGTTGAGGTGTTGATCAGCTGTTAGGTTGGTGTTGGTGTCATGATGTGAAGCATGTTGAGGTGTTGATCAGCTGTTAGGTTGGTGTTGGTGTCATGATGTGAAGCATGTTGAGGTGTTGATCAGCTGTTAGGTTGGTGTTGGTGTCATGATGTGAAGCATGTTGAGGTGTTGATCAGCTGTTAGGTTGGTGTTGGTGTTCTCATGATGTGAAGCATGTTGAGGTGTTGATCAGCTGGT